>CM057146.1:3187000-3693264 GCA_029964075.1 Patiria pectinifera
CGTTACTATGTCCTCATAATTATCCAGTCAGTCTTAAATGTTTTAGAACATGTTATTGAAGTAAGGATGTGTAAGTGGAATCCCCAAAATATACTTTTCAAAAAAAAAAAAAGTACTCAAGTGTGGGAATAAATGTATTACACGGTATGGATTAATGATTTAAGAAAATTAGGCACTCTTCCCAAAAGAATTTCAGGGTCACCCCTTCAAAATATCTTCTCTAAGGCTATAACAGCATATTTGCCAAGTTTGGTGCTTTGGACCAGTTGGTCACGATCTTATCAAAAATTGGGTCTAAGCCACCTGACTATCATGAGGGGAAAAGAATAGGCAGGAAAGTCGAAAATACAGACGCACACTTTGACACATGCTTAGCTTTGGAGAGTCCCAGACGGTGTATAATCTGTGCTCGCTCGGTCCAATATTTGAATATAATTTTGTAAGTTTAGAAGACAAATCGGTCCTCGGATAGGGCAATCATCACCCGATGAATAGTACATGGAAGCGCACATTATTAGAAACTGTGCATACTTTGGTGACAGCATTGTCTTGGTTCTCCAAGAAGAAAGCGAGGTAAAATCACAATACATACATTCATAAATCGTTAAACATATTTGCGTTTATACTCACGTAGTATTTGTATACCGGTAGTAAATGATTCTAATCATAAAGGGCATAAAGCTAATAATAATTTACTAAATTTGTACAGTTTTGATATTGTTTATCAATTTATAATAACAAAAAATGGTCCCAGGTTATTTTGAACCGGGTACATGTGCTAGCAATGTAAATGCAGTGCCAGGGAAGTACCGAGCCTAGAGACAACTATATGCCATTACAACGTTACATAATTATAATAACCGATTGTTACCGCTTCTCATTAACCGACGCAAACCGCGGCAGCACAAAAAATTTAACCGACAACGTTGTGCCCCACGATCACTGCGCAAATATCGTTACAACTGGTGTGGGTCGTTATTCCCTTGAATTTCGGTTTTACCAAAAACATGTGCATGTATTGAGAAAATCAAATCAACAATGCACACGCAGACTCCTGCAGCACATGTGCATGCATGCGAATAAATAATGCAAACTGTGGCGAGGCGTTGTGAACGAGATCCCGGTTGCGACCGCTAGATGATGAGGTATAGGCATACATACTCGCTTTTGGTATTTTCAACCTATTTGCACCGCTAGCGACGTAGAGGGCGGACGAGTATACATCAGAAGTTTAATCCGGTGTCATATGAAAATCGGACTCGTTTTAAAATCGGACTCTTTTACCCTTTTATTTGTTAAACCCTCTCACGTGACCGGTCCCCCTCCTAATTATCTATGCATGAGCATGCGCAATATCACCAATGAGTCCGTATTTCATAAAACCTAAAATCATGCTGCACCGGATGTGGCAGGGATGAACCGTGAGGTGAAGCAGAAGCGGTAAGGTAAAGTAGATTTTTCAGTTATCCTCTCGAGTTTGGACATAAAAGGTGGCCTGGGTGGGTTTTTTTTGCCCCCTCCACCCTCCTCAGCAAGGTTGCTTGTTCGGACTCTGGTTTCTACGCTCGAATCTTTCTTCCCCATAGGCAGGGTATGCATGGACTTATAAAAAGCCTATAGGGTCATTTGCTTTTCATGCATATTGGTTGTTTCCAATAATAAAACGGGTAACACCACTCAAATTCTGTTGACGTTTCAGCTCAGTGGATAGTACACTTTTCGAGAAAACAAAAACAATACACATGATCGCGACACACGATTTCGTCAATAGCACTCTTTTTTTTCAAAAGTCAGTTAATATTAACTGATCGTTGGGATTCACCTACAATAAATTTCACGGGGTGTACGGTACTAGCCTATAATCCAAGACTTAGTAAGCTTGTCGATAATTAGTCGGTATTTACTTTTCGGATAAATGCAAATGATATATGCCTTTAACAAATTATATTGGTAAAGTACGAGACATTTCGATGTACGGTACTTTATAACGGATAATTATGAGGGGAAAAAAGACATTTGGAGAGGACCAAGTGTGGGTAAAATAAACGGAAATAAGTTTTGATGTGTTTGATGTTTCCCCTTAAATTCTGTTTGTGTCATTACTGACCTCTTTGCGGCTGGTTTTGTATGAGAAAACAAACTGTAGAAAGGACCAAGTGTGGGTTAAATAAACGGAAATAAGTTTTGATGTGTTCGATGTTTCCCCTTAAATTCTGTTTGTGTCATTACTGACCTCTTTGCGGCTGGCTTTGTATGAGAAAACAAAACTGTAGAAAGGGCCAAGTGCATGGGTAAAATAAACGGAAATAAATTTGGATGTGTTTGATGTTTGCTCTTAAATTCCGTTCCTGTCATGTGACTAATTCCGTATGTCATGTAACTCCCATCTTTGCTGCTTTTTTTTTTTTTAGTATTATCGATACATGTCACATGCCTCCCCTCAACCTTGAAGTGGCATCATCATCATTGAATTATGTCAACACATACGAGGAAACCAAGTGAAACAAAATATCTGTATGTGCCAACTTGCACAGATGAGGGTGGACCAACTTCATTATGTACAGTGGCGTAGCCGGGGGGGGGGGGCGTGGGGGCGACAGCCTCCCCCCCCCATGAAATCTTGTCGCCCTCCAGTCGCCCCCCACTGAGATTTTGAGTTTCTAAAAAAAACATTATTGATCTACATGACGCCCCCCCCACCATGATATGTTCCAGCCCCTCATGAAAAATTCCTGGCGTATTACACATTAGGGATTAACGATTTATGCATATTAGGCACCCTTCCCAAAAGAATTTCAGGTGTCACCCCTTCAAAATATCTTCTCTAAGGCTATAACAACATATTTGCTAAGTTTGGTGCTTTGGACCAGTTGGTCACGATCTTGTCAAATATTGGGTCTAAGCCACCTGACTAATGTGTCTTGGTTGTTATCTACCAAAACAATTGGATCATACTATCAATCCACTAGGGACAGAAATGCTTAAATATGAACTCGCCTCCATTTGCCAACTGCGCTGGGGACTCAAATCAGCAATTTTAAAATGTCGATTTTTGTCAAGTGTGCTTTTCAAAAATTCTACTTGGTATCTATTATGAAAGGCCAGTCATAAGTTGTTATCAAGCATACAAGAGAAAACCAAACAACCATGGCATTGTCCATTTATTGGACTTTGACTAAAAAATACATGTGGTTGATATACAAATAGGAATATTTCCGTTTTAGATTTCATGGGAAAAACCGACAAAATGGCACAAAACACCATTTGCGATTAACATGCCAACGGGATGATTAAGGCCCCTACGTCCAACAAATTAGCCTAAGGTAAGTTCGCTCAGTACATTTTGTACTGGTCCATAGGCGATATTTCAAAAAAGGCTCATTTAGGGCAAGTCAAGGGGCATTTTTGAGTAGAAGTTGGTAGCCTAGCTATTTTTTAGGGGGGGGGGGTGCTCAATCCGAAAATGATGGATACCAAGCTGGATTTTTAGTGGAAATATACCAAATTTCCATAGATTGTTAATATCACGGCAAAGCCACTTTGAATTCGCAATTTAGGCTTAGCTACACGCAGCAAACAGTGCTTGATTACATGGAATCAAAAAACTACGGTGAATCGGGTAGATTGCATTCAATTATTAACAACACGCCGATAGCAGCGTTTTGAACATGAAAATACCTTAAAACAGAAAGAAAAAGAAAAAGCTGGCTCCCACTACTACGCGACAAAAACAATGGCGGATTGATGCAAACAACGGGTTTCCTGTGCTTGCCCGCACGGGCTCGGGGATTGACTCGGTGCCAGCTCGGACCGATTTACTGGTCTGCCACCCGAAAAGTAGTCCTGTACCCATCGCCCTATTGAAAAATGATGCCTGCGCTGCGTTGCAAAATAGAGCGATTTTTTGGGCCCAATTCTATGCGAATTTCACATAAATCGAGCTCACCCTCCTCTGGACCACTTCTAACCCATCTTTTTTTTACAAACCGTCAAGTTCATGGCCCACCAAATGCTCCGAATTTAAGGGTATACAAATAGTGATTTTACCCCTAGGCAATTCTGGGCCTTCTTACAGGTCTGCTGCGCCCATATTTACATTTCCGGAAATCATACGACGCGCTGTGTGTGAGGGTGCGGGTATGTGTATGTCGACTATTTGTTAGATTGTGAATTGGCTGCAGTAAAATAAATGCACATATCGGCTCGTTATTTTCGAAGGTTTCAGATACCGCTTCAAAGTTTGGAGAAATATTGCTTTAATAATTGCCTTGATGAGCCAAACAGTTTGGTTCGGGATGACGAAGAGTGCATCAATAGGAACATCACTATATTGTTGGAAGAAACAGACGATCACTACATAAGTATAGCTGTTTGGTTGGTTGAACTTGAATCACAGCAGGTTAGGCAAAGATTCACATATCTGGCTATCGCCCTGTGCGAAAACATGCATATGAGACTGGTCGGGAATTCGTAAGTGTTTTCGCAGTAAATATTTCAATATTTTCCCTGCTAAATTGGACTTTTTAAAACATATTATCACTTTCTGATGGCTGATGGGTCACTGAAGGGAAAAAGTAGTGATGGCCAGATATGGATATGGGAATCTTTCCCAGGTTGGGTCCGAAAATTGTGAACGTATTTTATTGATGATAGGCCTACACGTACAGTACATGTAAAAAGTGTGCTGAGGCCCGCATTCGGACGCCGATATTTGTTTGCTATATTTGCCGATTTTATTCCCCTATTTATGCTTCAGATTTTAAGCATTTACAGCAGTAAATGCTGGCCATTTTTCAAGGCTGGGTTGGAGCAACCTTGAAAATATCAAGCAAATACTTTTGAGCAAAAACTGCTGCATTTATTAATATTAATCGCCCCAAAATTGACACAAAACGTTAATAAACTACATTATAATACCATAAACTGTATTTTGACTAATATTGATGCGCAATTTAAATACTTTCTTATTATGTTTTTTATTACTAGAATAAGAAACGATAATTGGGCATTTTGTTCACGATATGAGAAGTGTTAGCGTAACTTATTCAGTGCGGCACAGAGTGATTAAGGATAGATTCTGTCCAACGGCACCCTAGGAAATGAACAAAATGAAATAATTTGTTTAGTTTATTAGGTCACCATTCTTTGCAATCTATTGGGGTTTTTTAATATTTCAATTAACAAAACTCTTTGTGTATCGAATGTTGGTATGATTTTACCCACTTTAACAAGTCTGTGATTTTTATGCAATTGTGACGTTCACAGGACACCACTGTGGACCTTTACAATTTTCATGAATGATGAAAGTATACTTTTTGTATTCTTCAACTGCCGAAAAGTGTCATCATTTTGGCTGGATTTGAGGATCATAATGTATACATGTACGACTACATGTACTGTATGCATCACTTTGATTTGGACTATTATACCACGTGTAAACCCTGTGTGTGCGGCAGTTTACCCACAAAAGAAATCCTATTGTTGGCAATCATTCGTCCATAAAAGCAATCCAACATCAGAAGCATTTGCTACCTGTTGTCTAGTAAATGCTGAACAGCAAAGGAAAACTTTTATTCATACGAAATCAAGCATTTGATTTTTCCTTAATACTTGTTCTCCAAAGTAAATGCTTTTACTTTTTGCTTAAACTTCCTAGCATTTACTAGTTTTTATACATATACGACCCAATGACTCATAAAAATAAAGACAGCAATAACTGCAAATACGGTATTGGTATTTGTTTATATTCCAGGCACAATGTGGTGTAAGAATTCACCAAAAGAAATACAAATAGTGATTTATTTAATATAATCTAATTTTATTTTATTTATTTATTTTTTTTGTTGGGGAGCAATTTAAACCTCAGCACAAGAAGAATGGTATTGACATGACATAAGTTTGTTCAATCTGTACTGAATGAGCATTACTCGTTTATTTTCCACTGACAAAACAAGCTATAATTAAGAGAAAATGAATATGTTCCCCTCTTTGAAAGCATTAAATGTAGCGTCTTCATGTCTTCATGAAAATTGTAAAGGTCCACAGTGGTGTCCTGTGAACGTCACAATTGCATAAAAATCACAGACTTGTTAAAGTGGGTAAAATCATACCAACATTCGATACACAAAGAGTTTTGTTAATTGAAATATTAAAAAACCCCAATAGATTGCAAAGAATGGTGACCTAATAAACTAAACAAATTATTTCATTTTGTTCATTTCCTAGGGTGCCGTTGGACAGAATCTATCCTTAATCACTCTGTGCCGCACTGAATAAGTTACGCTAACACTTCTCATATCGTGAACAAAATGCCCAATTATCGTTTCTTATTCTAGTAATAAAAAACATAATAAGAAAGTATTTAAATTGCACATCAATATTAGTCAAAATACAGTTTATGGTATTATAATGTAGTTTATTAACGTTTTGTGTCAATTTTGGGGCGATTAATATTAATAAATGCAGCAGTTTTTGCTCAAAAGTATTTGCTTGATATTTTCAAGGTTGCTCCAACCCAGCCTTGAAAAATGGCCAGCATTTACTGCTGTAAATGCTTAAATCTGAAGCATAAATAGGGGAATGAAATCGGCAAATATAGCAAACAAATATCGGCGTCCGAATGCGGGCCTCAGCACACTTTTTACATGTACTGTACGTGTAGGCCTATCATCAATAAAATACGTTCACAATTTTCGGACCCAACCTGGGAAAGATTCCCATATCCATATCTGGCCATCACTACTTTTTCCCTTCAGTGACCCATCAGCCATCAGAAAGTGATAATATGTTTTAAAAAGTCCAATTTAGCAGGGAAAATATTGAAATATTTACTGCGAAAACACTTACGAATTGCCGACCAGTCTCATATGCATGTTTTCGCACAGGGCGATAGCCAGATATGTGAATCTTTGCCTAACCTGCTGTGATTCAAGTTCAACCAACCAAACAGCTATACTTATGTAGTGATCGTCTGTTTCTTCCAACAATATAGTGATGTTCCTATTGATGCACTCTTCGTCATCCCGAACCAAACTGTTTGGCTCATCAAGGCAATTATTAAAGCAATATTTCTCCAAACTTTGAAGCGGTATCTGAAACCTTCGAAAATAACGAGCCGATATGTGCATTTATTTTACTGCAGCCAATTCACAATCTAACAAATAGTCGACATACACATACCCGCACCCTCACACACAGCGCGTCGTATGATTTCCGGAAATGTAAATATGGGCGCAGCAGACCTGTAAGAAGGCCCAGAATTGCCTAGGGGTAAAATCACTATTTGTATACCCTTAAATTCGGAGCATTTGGTGGGCCATGAACTTGACGGTTTGTAAAAAAAAGATGGGTTAGAAGTGGTCCAGAGGAGGGTGAGCTCGATTTATGTGAAATTCGCATAGAATTGGGCCCAAAAAATCGCTCTATTTTGCAACGCAGCGCAGGCATCATTTTTCAATAGGGCGATGGGTACAGGACTACTTTTCGGGTGGCAGACCAGTAAATCGGTCCGAGCTGGCACCGAGTCAATCCCCGAGCCCGTGCGGGCAAGCACAGGAAACCCGTTGTTTGCATCAATCCGCCATTGTTTTTGTCGCGTAGTAGTGGGAGCCAGCTTTTTCTTTTTCTTTCTGTTTTAAGGTATTTTCATGTTCAAAACGCTGCTATCGGCGTGTTGTTAATAATTGAATGCAATCTACCCGATTCACCGTAGTTTTTTGATTCCATGTAATCAAGCACTGTTTGCTGCGTGTAGCTTTCAAATTGCGAATTCAAAGTGGCTTTGCCGTGATATTAACAATCTATGGAAATTTGGTATATTTCCACTAAAAATCCAGCTTGGTATCCATCATTTTCGGATTGAGCACCCCCCCCCCCTAAAAAATAGCTAGGCTACCAACTTCTACTCAAAAATGCCCCTTGACTTGCCCTAAATGAGCCTTTTTTGAAATATCGCCTATGGACCAGTACAAAATGTACTGAGCGAACTTACCTTAGGCTAATTTGTTGGACGTAGGGGCCTTAATCATCCCGTTGGCATGTTAATCGCAAATGGTGTTTTGTGCCATTTTGTCGGTTTTTCCCATGAAATCTAAAACGGAAATATTCCTATTTGTATATCAACCACATGTATTTTTTAGTCAAAGTCCAATAAATGGACAATGCCATGGTTGTTTGGTTTTCTCTTGTATGCTTGATAACGACTTATGACTGGCCTTTCATAATAGATACCAAGTAGAATTTTTGAAAAGCACACTTGACAAAAATCGACATTTTAAAATTGCTGATTTGAGTCCCCAGCGCAGTTGGCAAATGGAGGCGAGTTCATATTTAAGCATTTCTGTCCCTAGTGGATTGATAGTATGATCCAATTGTTTTGGTAGATAACAACCAAGACACATTAGTCAGGTGGCTTAGACCCAATATTTGACAAGATCGTGACCAACTGGTCCAAAGCACCAAACTTAGCAAATATGTTGTTATAGCCTTAGAGAAGATATTTTGAAGGGGTGACACCTGAAATTCTTTTGGGAAGGGTGCCTAATATGCATAAATCGTTAATCCCTAATGTGTAATACGCCAGGAATTTTTCATGAGGGGGCTGGAACATATCATGGGGGGCGTCATGTAGATCAATGATATTTTTTTAGAAACTCAAAATCTCAGTGGGGGGGGGGCGACTGGGGGCGACAAGGTTTCATGGGGGGCTGTCCCCCCCACGCCCCGGCTACGCCACTGTACATAATGAAGTTGGTCCACCCTCATCTGTGCAAGTTGGCACAAACAGATATTTTGTTTTTACTTTGTTTCCTCGTATGTGTTGACATAATTCAATGATGATGATGCCACTTCAAGGTTGAGGGGAGGCATGTGACATGTATCGATAAAACTTAAAAAAAAAAACAGCAAAGATGGGAGTTACATGACATACGGAATTAGTCACATGACAGGAACGGAATTTAAGAGGAAACATCAAACACATCCCAATTTATTTCCGTTTATTTTACCCATGCACTTGGTCCTTTCTGCAGTTTTGTTTTCTCATACAAAGCCAGCCGCAAAGAGGTCCGTAATGACACAAACAGAATTTAAGGGGAAACATCAAACACATCAAAACTTATTTCCGTTTATTTTACCCACACTTGGTCCTTTCTACAGTTTGTTTTCTCATTCAAAACCAGCCGCAAAGAGGTCAGTAATGACACAAACAGAATTTAAGGGGAAGCATCAAACACATCAAAACTTATTTCCGTTTATTTTACCCACACTTGGTCCTCTCCAAATGTCTTTTTTCCCCTCATAATTATCCGTGATAAAGTACCGTACATCGAAATGTCTCGTACTTTACCAATATAATTTGTTAAAGGCATATATCATTTGCATTTATCCGAAAAGTAAATACCGACTAATTATCGACAAGCTTACTAAATCTTGGATTATAGGCTAGTACCGTACACCCCGTGAAATTTATTGTAGGTGAATCCCAACGATCAGTTAATATTAACTGACTTTTGAAAAAAAAGAGTGCTATTGACGAAATCGTGTGTCGCGATCATGTGTATTGTTTTTGTTTTCTCGAAAAGTGTACTATCCACTGAGCTGAAACGTCAACAGAATTTGAGTGGTGTTACCCGTTTTATTATTGGAAACAACCAATATGCATGAAAAGCAAATGACCCTATAGGCTTTTTATAAGTCCATGCATCGCTGCCTATGGGGAAGAAAGATTCGAGCGTAGAAACCAGAGTCCGAACAAGCAACCTTGCTGAGGAGGGTGGAGGGGGCAAAAAAAACCCACCCAGGCCACCTTTTATGTCCAAACTCGAGAGGATAACTTAAAATCTACTTTACCTTACCGCTTCTGCTTCACCTCACGGTTCATCCCTGCCACATCCGGTGCAGCATGATTTTAGGTTTTATGAAATACGGACTCATTGGTGATATTGCGCATGCTCATGCATAGATAATTAGGAGGGGGACCGGTCACGTGAGAGGACAACAGTTAAAATTCTGAAAATGTATTAAAAGAGGTTTTTTTTCCCGGACAATTGGCCTCCGTAAAATAAAAAACGGGGGGGGGGGGCCACATTTCAATAGAGGGGCGCTGTTCAAATTCGACGATTATTAACACTGGATTACATATTTTTTCTAAAAAAATGTTTGGGGGTGTCACAGCAGGGGGGGGGGAGAGGGGGTTCGCATTATTTTTTTAGGGATTTGTATGACTTTTTTGGGGGGGGGGGTTGACCCCCCTCCCCTCCGGATCCGCGCCTGTGTTGGCCTCAAGGGTGCGGCAGGCTCGTGACGTTTTGACTGCAAACTGTATGGGTGCAACAAGCTGAAGTCAGTGGGTGGACAAATAAAAAATGACGTCACATGTAAATGGTGCCCCCCCCCTTAAATCAAAAGCCGGGGCATTTGTACGGGGGGTACAGTAATATAGTGTACATGATTTGAGGATTTTATCAGCGCTCCCCGTTGAAAATATGGCACGAGCCCCCTCTCAGTTTTTGATTTTACCATGGAGCTATGGGCTCCGTGCACAAGTGTCCCTTCAACGGCCAGAAACGGAGAGTTGGGGGAGGACCTAGACTGGTTCCCGGTCCATCAACTGGGTATTTTGAATGACGCAAAGTTATTGGGGGAGGGAATATACTGGGAGACCATCGCAAATTAAATTGAACGTATGAGCGCCGACGTTGCCTGACGATCATGCGAAGACGCTGCGGCTAATAGCCTTGGCACATTCTGGAAGTGGTGTAGAACTGTGCGCGCGAACCAGTACAGTACAGTACGCACATGGTTCTCAAAAGTGGTAAAACGCGCCCTCTTGTGTTAGAGCACGGAGCCCATACGGAGGCCAAGTGTACGGAGAAATTAAATTCGGCGTGGATGTGCGAGTGAGGTTACCCCCCCCCCCCACCCGACATCAAAAGCTGGATATGCCACTTCGCTCGTACCCCCGCCCTACAAACAAGAAGCTGGGATACTCTGATGAGCTTCACAAAATCTTGTGAAGGAAGTGGCCTATGACCTAAGTATAAAGCATCTGGCTGCAGCTGTTCAAGACCGCAGTTAGACAATATGTGCAAATACTATCTCAAAGCTTCTTATCGAAATGCGCACATTCAATACCGGATGTGATTTCTGTTTCATTGCGGACCATGTGGAAAATTTTTTGAGCGTCGCATAATAATGCAATCCGACCGTTCGTGATTCGAAACGGAGCCTGAGCAAGTGACGGGAATTGTAAATTTACAACACAGATTACGCTTTTCAACGAGAAAAATACATCTCTAAACTGGAATAAAAGAGTAATGAATCAGTCTTAACGGCCGTTTCAAACCTTGCGGAGTCGTGACCTTGATGACGCGCAGGTCACTGGTCACGCAAACTCCAACCAATCGGAGCGTGAATTCATCAGAGTATCCCAGCATCCTGTTTGCAGGGCGGGGGTACGAGCGAAGATACGCCACTAGCCTAGGCCCACTTGGAAGTAGAGCGTCTCCAAACCAGAGCAACTCCCTCCCAAATTCCCCCCCCCCCCAAAAAAAAATAGTAAAGGCACTTATTAGACTTTGATTAATTTGCAATGTTTCCATTTCCAAATATACTGATGCATTATCGGTTGATTTTTGATACATTATCAGTTGATACAGTATCCGTTCCGTGGTGATACATTATCGAATACAGTTATTTTGTAGTTACACTATCGGTCGACACGTGATACATTATCGGATACAAATTTTACTACACTATCAGTCAATTTTTGCTACATTATCGGTTATATACAATATCGGTCAATTTGTGATACATTATCGGTTGGTGATACGTTATCCGTTGGTTACTACATTATCAGTTGTAACATACGACCCACGAAGAGATCTCACACCACCCATCCGTCGGGGTTTATGATTGTACCCGTGCCAATGAGTGCTTGCTAGATGATATTTATTTCACAATCATATCATATTCTAGATTTTTGTTATTTCTCCTCGGTATGCCAAAATATCTTCGTTACAGTTTTGTCCAACATGAAATGATCAAGTTTTAAATTTAAGATTGAATGTTATGTATTAGCTACATAAAAATCGATTGGTATGGTTACACCCCAGATCGGAATAATTTTGTGAACTCTTATCTCACCGGGTAAACATGTTTTCAACGATAATAGAAGTGCGTGGCATCTGGTGAAGCATCTGAACTTCTGAAACATCTTTTAAAAAGGTAGGCCTAAAATTAAAAAAGGGAAAATTTGATGCAGCCTCAAAAAGGAAGCGGTTGGGCCATTGGAGTTTATTGGTGGTTCTCACGGAATGGATGGAGCAACAACAAAACATGAATCGGTTCTTAAAACAATAATCAAAACGGTATAAGGCTGTTTGAGCTGAAGCAAAGTAATTGCAGTTTTAATGCTGACAAATCCCTAAAAAAATAATGCGAACCCCCTCCCCCCCCCCCTGCTGTGACACCCCCAAACATTTTTTTAGAAAAAATATGTAATCCAGTGTTAATAATCGTCGAATTTGAACAGCGCCCCTCTATTGAAATGTGGTCCCCCCCCCCGTTTTTTATTTTACGGAGGCCAATTGTCCGGAAAAAAAAACCTCTTTTAATACATTTTCAGAATTTTTTGCTGATGAACCCCCCCCCCCCTGCGAACATTATTGGGTCCGCCCTTGCAACAGTGGTGTAAATCTGTGCCGGGGACTGGGGGATGGGGGACAGCTAAAAACAAAAATCCCGGCCGTGAAATTCAAAAAGAGGGGGCTTGCTGGAGACCACATGACACTGGGGGCGCTGTTCATGATACAGATGTATCAGCGCATTTCAAGCTTTTGTACGTTTTCTCCCTTTCTCAGTACTATTTGATACATTTCGGCGGTTGGAAAGTTTGAAAATACCTCAAAATCTGCCTTTTTTCTCTAAATACGAAATATTGGGGGGGGGTGATCCAATAGCCCAGACCACCCTCCCCGGTCAAAAAGTGGGGCGGGATATATAGGACATAAAACAAACATTTGTGTACACCTTTTCCTCATACAGATACATTATCGGTTGATTTTTGATACTTTATCGGTTGACACAGTATCCGTTCCGAGGTGATACATTATCAGATACAGTTATTTTGTAGTTACATTATCTGTCGACACGTGATACATTATCGGATACCAATTTTACTACACTATCAGTCAATTTTTGCTACATTATCGGTTAGTGATACAATATCGGTCAATTTGTGATACATTATCGGTTGGTGATACGTTATCCGTTGGTTACTCCATTATCAGTTTTTACATCCCGTCATGTCGGCACTGTTGATAAAATCAATGGAAGCCGCGCATGCCCGCTCATACTAAACTACGCACTATTAACCTCGTGCCATCAATTGTAAAATGTGCTTTAACGGGGAAAAAAGACACGTGTACGTGCACAGTTCCTTTACATGTATGTACTACGTACTTCGTTGATCGCTCAGTCCTGCTAGTTCATTGGCAACAGCGAAGAGTTTTGGCA
Source organism: Patiria pectinifera (assembly GCA_029964075.1). Classification (NCBI taxonomy): domain Eukaryota; kingdom Metazoa; phylum Echinodermata; class Asteroidea; order Valvatida; family Asterinidae; genus Patiria; species Patiria pectinifera. Next base: position 3,200,516 of record CM057146.1, read on the forward strand.
AAGTATGTATGATTTTCGAAAAAAAGGATGGATTCTAGAGCCAAAAAATAGTTCTTCTTCCGGTTATAAGACCGACCCTATTTTAAGGCTGCGACCCTACAAGAAATAATCGGCAAGTCAAAAAAAATATATATATAATCAGTGAATAAATAAATTTTAAAAAGATCCTGTTGTGTTTTTCTGTCTTCACAAAACACCTCTCAACAGCCATTTTGCGTCAAAAATGATTGTATTGATTTACTTGCCTACTTACATCCTCTATTTGTTAAAGATTAAACCTCCGTTATTTTTACAAGTTCGCTTCGCGATAACTAGCTCGCTATGAACACATATGTATTAAGAGTCATTTCGCGTAAATAATTAACCGTATCGACTTTCGGGCCCACAGCAATCCTTTATTTTATAAACACAAAACACTAAAGGCCAATGATATTTACCTTCTACAGCTGGGACCTTTATGTACCAGCTTTCCAACAATAACCTGCCTAACACTATCTGTTCAATGTTTTGTAAAAATCAGGATGTTCACCGTCATTTTACTAGGCGTTATCATGATATTCACCAGACCTGGGCTCGTACAAACTTTAACTCAAAAAACTGTTAAACATGAAGGCCCCAAGCTGTGGAATTCTCTCCATCCGTCTCTTAAAAAGGTGTCAAAAGTGTCATTATTCAAACGCAAATACAAAACCCAATTAATTAACAAATATGTGGTAGAATAATCCCATTTTGTAAGACCAAATAACTCTAGTTTTATTTCGTATTACTAGCTCTGTACCAATATGCTTTTGTCATTTAACTCCTATCGTTGTACTTGTACTTACAATTAATTGTAACTGTAATTGTAATTGGAATTGTTCTTTAATAAGGTGGGGATCTCCACTCGACAAGTTTATGCTTTTTGGAGACCTCCATCAATCCATACACAATAATTCAAATGTTAAGTAATATTATTAAGTACTTGTATGCGTTGGAAAAAAATTAAAGATTTGATTGATTGAAATGCCTCACATAAGTGTCCACGCTAAAAAAATGTCAGAGTATGCGCCTTGAATGATTAACTCCGAATAATAATGACAGGTTTGGCATAAGCACAACATTAAGTGATATTAATACGCGTAATCAATATTTCATCGTAGAACATTTATTAATTATGGAATATTACATATCTGTGAGGACGCCCTTTGATCGCTTCCTGTTAATATCAAACTCATAATGATATGTTTGGTAAGCATGACAAGTGCCAATATCAATACGCTTACATTCAATACGCAATAGAATAAGCGAACTATTTTCAATTAGAAAAAAGTCCCGTCGATCACGCCAGGTGACGTTGCTGGCGTCACGCGATCATTTAAGGTGACTCGGGCCCTACTAGTAACAGTCATCCAACGGCAACGCCATAGTTTAAACCTAAACTTTTTTCTTTGATGAACATCGGTAGATTTGTGTCTGAATTCGTACCCAGAACCAAGGCCCAGAACGCAGTGAACCGACCCGTTCATTGTGAGACTTTGATGGCACAGTCTCGGTAGCTGTTTACAACACACAGCCCGTCGGTATAGCAAGTCAAACAAACAAAGGTAGGAACTGTTCTAGTTTGATTTCAATAAAAAGTAAGAGAAACAACTTGTTATTTTCCAAAATATTGATTACCACTGCCATTTCGATATAATGTCATTGTAAGCGGAAGGAAAGGGGTGACAGATTGATATGTAATATTATCGACCAGATTTAGACTGAGCTATAATTTTCCTTTGTCTGAAACAGTTAATTTATGTGGGTTTCTAAATGTTGATATTGTGTTTTTATAGGAAACATTAAATATTAAATATTACTCACGAACCGTAATATCATAATATTTATGACATTCATATGGGGGTATTTGACTTCGTTAAACCTGTTTTCTTGTATGTTCCTTTTTGCAAAGATGAGATTTATAGGCAACATGAATCTCCGCCCGAGGATTGCATAAAATCACGTCATTCGCGTTCAATACAACCATACGACTAGGACATCTTTACACTAGGACATCATTTTCAGCACATAAGAGCATTATATATGCTACACATCGTTTTTATGAAGGGGAATACCTACAAAGTCTGGGGACTTAAAGTGGTCCTTCGATCGTAAACTGTCATCCATCTGCTCACATTTGGACTCAAAACTTCTGTATATCACCAATAGCGAAACCATGGTTTGTTTTAATGAATTTTTGCAACCCTTCCCGCGTCTGAATATATTAGCGATTCTTGATCTGTGTTCGTAATAATCTGCATACTGCATATCTACGTGTACGTGTACAAGCACCATAATTATGGCAGGAGTCATTTCATATTCGATTCCAATGGACTTTCATACCAGTGTCAACAACACTTAGCAGACACACCCATATTTGATCAAGCTCATTGACATAATGAAAGGACACGAGACCCGATTCAAGCCAAGTTTTGGTTAATAATTCAGAACTGTGACATGTAAGGTAACCTTGCAACTATAGCATGCAATGGTAGTCTGTACGGGCGATGAATGTAGGTAGGGAACACGCAGCGGCCGATGTAGCTTTTAAGTTTTAGGAAACGGTGGGTGATATGACGCGTGCTGACGGCACGCCCTGCAAGGGGGCATGCCCCAGAAAGGTTTGAAATATATGATGCTTTCTCAAAATAGTAATAATTTTCGGAATTGTTCCAGCTTGTGTGAAGTGAAATGGTTATTCCTCTTCGTGATTTTGTTTTAAAGGGTCTATGAAATGAATTTAACACAAGTCATGAGACAAATAATTTGCTTATTCCTATCTCTCTGTCCTTTGTGAACACACTCATCAGATAAGGGAGTTTCGCTTCAAATTTTAAACCTAAAATTTTTATTAATTGCAAACATTAATTAGTGCATACATTTTTCTCAAACTCTTACTGTCATTTCCTGTCTGAAACAACGATGAACCACTAAAAGCAGTCAACATATCCACAGCAAACTCCTAGTATTCTGGTGACTTTTTAGGCTTCAGCAGATGTGAAACTGAAATGTCTGCATTGACGTCACAGTTTTGCTCATGAATATGGAAATTTGCATTAGTATAAAACCATAAGGCATCAAGGCGCCACTTCAAATATAGTTAACTGGAACATAAAGTTACATTTCGAGGAATGCAAAAAAAATTCAGAGTATGCGCCTGTAATGATTAACTCGGAATAACAATGACAGGTTTAGTATCAACAACAACCGATATCAGTATTCGTAATCAATATCAATAGCCATGAAGTAACCGACTAAAAGAGGCGAAAACTGGGAACACCATAATGCAATGCTGAAGTTTGTTTTGTTCGTTTGCAAATTTCATACTCTCTACATTCAAAAGAGTGAAATTAGGAACTTGACGTTTTAGATTGAAAATCGCTCTCATTTTCGATTGACATCAGTCGAAGCTCGAGTTAAACCTCGTTACGATTGAAGAAATTTCACTCTATCTAGTCCTGAGTTTCCGACTGTGGGAGTGAATCTTCACTCGAATGGAGTGAATTTTCACTCTTTAGAATTTGGAGAGCATATCTGGAGACGCCCTTTAATTGTGATCTGTTAATATTAACTTCATAATAAGATGTTTGGTAAGCATGACAAGTGCCAATATCGACATGCGTCCATGCAATACGCAATACAATTAGCGACCTATTTTCGATCGGAAAATAGTCCCGTCGAACGCCAGGTGACGTTTTTTGCAACACGCGATCATTTAACGTGACTCAGGCCCTATTAGTAACAGTCAACCAACGACAATGATATATTTTAAACCTTAACCTTATTGTTTGACGAACATCGGCGGATTTGTGTCTAAATTTGTACCCAGAACCCAGTGGACCGACCCATCCATCGTGAGCTGTTTGCAACAAGCTCGTCGCGGTTATTGGGGGATCAGGTAGGAAACGTTAGTTAAAAATGTAACTGAAACAAGTCATGCTAAAATAATGATTACCATTACACACGATGCACTGGCACAAGTTGTCAATGTAAGGGTAGGAATCGTTACAGGAAGGAAAGATTTTGTAAAATTATCAATCAGACTCCGTGTTTCTAATTTAATTCACGAACATGTCATAATTATTCATTCATCAATACCTAAGACTGTTTACCCATTCCTATTGTGCTAAGGTTCTGCAGCACCCCCATTTGTTTTTGATGGGGGTCCTAGAATATGCTAAAGCACCCCCTACTCTTAGTAGACATGAATGCAGATCTTGTCATAACAATTATCTTTAGACCTTAGCTCAGCGAAAACAAGATGACAATTTCAAAAAAAAAAAAGTAGTTTATATCCCGTGCTACAACTGATAATGTAGTAACCAATGGATAACGTATCACCAACCGATAATGTATCACAAATTGACCGATATTGTATCACTCACCGATAATGTAGCAAAAATTGACTGATAGTGTAGTAAAATTTGTATCCGATAATGTATCACGTGTCGACGGATAATATAACTACAACATAACTGTATCTGATAATGTATCACCTCGGAACGGATACTGTGTCAACCGATAAAGTATCAAAAATCAACCGTATGAGGAAAAGGTGTACACAAATGTTTGTTTTATGTCCTATATAACCCGCCCCCGGGGAGGGTGGTCTGGGCTATTGGATCACCCCCCCCCCCCCCCATTATTTCGTATTTAGAGAAAAAAGGCAGATTTTGAGGTATTTTTCAAACTTTCCAACCGCCGAAATGTATCAAATAGTACTGAGAAAGGGAGAAAAGTACAAAAAGCTTGAAATGCGCTGATACATCTGTATCACGAACAGCGCCCCCAGTGTCATGTGGTCTCCAGAAAGCCCCCTTTTTTTTAATTTCACGTAGTAACCAACGGATAACGTATCACCAACCGACAATGTATCACAAATTGACCGATATTGTATCACTAACCGATAATGTAGCAAAAATTGACTGATGGTGTAGTAAAATTTGTATCCGATCATGTATCACGTGTCGACCGATAATGTAACTACAAAATAACTGTATCTGATAATGTATCACCACGGAACGGATACTGATGTATTTTTCTCGTTGAAAAGCGTAATAATGTAGGAAATTCTGTAAAACTTATCTGTGTTGTAAATTTACAATTCCCGTCACTTGCTCAGGCTCCGTTTCGAAACACGAACGGTCGGATTGCATTATTATGCGACGCTCAAAAAAATTTCCACATGGTCCGCAATGAAACAGAAATCACATCCGGTATTGAATGTGCGCATTTCGATAAGAAGTTTTCGGATAGTATTTGCGCATATTGTTTAACTGCGGTCTTGAACAGATGCAGCCAGATGCTTTATACATAGGTCATAGGCCACTTCCTTCACAAGATTTTGTGAAGCTTATCAAAGTATCCCAGTGTCCTGTTTGCAGGGCAGAGGGGGCGAGCGAAGTGGCGTATCCAGCTTTTGATGTCGGGGGCCGGGGGGTACCCGCACTCGCACATCCACGCCGAATTTAATTTCTCCGTACACTTGGCCTCCGTATGGGCTCCGTGCTCCAAGTAGAGGGCGCGTTTTACCACTTTTGAGAGAACCATGGACGTACGGGACCATTGATCTCCGTATGGAGACCACTGATCTCTATATAAGGACTGGATAGCTAATAAAGAGCCGCACAATGTACGAATTTGACTCCATATTGGTGAGACCGGCTGGTGATCTACAAAGGACAAGTTGCCGTTTTTATAGACAGCATGATTTCTTTTGTAACGTCGCGGTTCACTTGGTTTATATTTTGACCACCACCACTGACCAAGGTTAACTACAATTTTTTTTAACGTCGTGGTTACTAAAATACCGCAAATATCACTTTTTCGGCGTTTTGCAATGATAATCACTACGGAAATGTGTCCCTTTTAGAACATCATAATATGTGTACGTGACCAAAATGCGCGTCAACTGTTGATACAACGCGCGCGTATTTACGCGTAGAACGTTCGTATTATACGCGGCCATCTTTGTGAGACCGGGGGCGAATTGGTCAATATGCAAAGTCTTCTGTGTGAATGTTGTATGCATATCCGCTATCCAGTCTTTATATAGAGATCAGTGATGGAGACCAATGGACGTCATTCTTTAAACACATCTGAAAATTTCCTGAGGAAAAATTACTATTATTGTCATTATTATAGCTGTACATGTAAAAGGTACTCCAACTATTATTCTCCTCCATACAAAAAGAACAATATTGTAACACAAATCTCGCAAGTCCTCCATTCAAACATTTAACATTACCATGAACTATATCTTTAAAATAGTTTTTACCGTCTTCGTATTTGTACAATGTAGTATTGCTTATTTTTTTTGTACTGAGATAAGCACGATACATTGTATTTATTTTAGCAACGCACACAAGCATTTGTAAACAAAAAAGAGGAGAAAATAAGGGCAAACTTCGACATGAATATGCAGCTTAACAAAGCATTAAATTTTGCATAATACAATTTATAAGTATCTGACACTGATTAATCATTATATAACTGACATACAGATCCTAGTCATTTGATTGGTGGAACTCACATCACATGACATTCGTTATTGCTCCCATTCACGCCGCGGCTCAAAAAGTAATTCAATACATACATTTAATGAAAAACTGAAGAAAACAATTGAAAACAATTATGCAAGTTATTTTTCACTAATAAATGTTATTTTAAAAGTGCATTATCGCATATTTTCATTTTTCGCAGTAAGGCTAATCACCTCGCCATGAATAATCACCTCAGGTTAAAAGATGATAATACTTTTTACCTTCCTAATTACTTCACGTTCTTCCTTCTCAACTTGCAGTACATAATTTGTTATATCATCTTGACCTCCACTTAATTTACCAAGGTTGAACATCGTTTTACCAAATGAAGACCCAGGTAAATATTCTTCCCTGTGTATATTAAAATCTGAATAATCCAAATTGCACCATTCCCTACTTACAGTGCAGTAAACGTGAAGTGTCAGTTTTTAGAGGTAGATAGACGGGTAACTTTGAATATTTCTGATTCTGTTGCACGGCGAGTAGAACTTCATTGCATGTTCCATTCCACTCGCCTTTGCCTCGTTGAATGGAACATTCACCTCATGAAATTATTCTTACCATTGCCCTCACAAACATTCTTTAGTTGTTATTATTGTATACATGTACTATCATTATACTATCCTCTTCTTTATACAGTAGCGCATACTATTATAAAAGAAGTAGTCGTACTTTTAACATTCTGTCAACGGAAGTTGAAGACAGTTTTGAAGAGGTTATTTCGTCTGACTGCATTAATTGTCACCAACGCATCGGATGTAAAGTTTGCTGACTACGTACTTGATACATTATTATTATGTCTCCCAAGGAGCTATATAATTGGCTCCGACCCTTTTGGCCGAGGTACTTTGTAATAGCAAAAGGAAAAATTATTCTATATTCCCATTCAAGAACGCTAATCAAAGTGATAATCAATTGTTTATACATCTAACTTGGCCAAAATCTTGACAGGCCGATCCGTTAACTTACACATAATCAGGGTGACCGTAAGGTCATGGCCAAATTCTGTTTAATGCACTTCAAAAATCTGTCAGATTTATCAAAAATCTGCCAAATTCCCATGAACAACTCGAAATACACTATAAACACTTAAAATCACATGCAGATATTGTAATATTGCCTTGACTAAGGTTCAAATTACATTATAAACAATCTATAGTCATATAAAGGTGTTATGAAATTGAATTTCAGTCAAAACGAGGTTGTGTCGCGACGAAATCTGATTCCCATTGAACCTCAGCACATAGACAAGGCAACCTGTCCTATTTTGCAAGAGTTTGTTTGAAAAGGTTGAAGCTTTTCTTAAACAAATCTACCTTTTTTTCAAATTCGCTTTGGTTTTTTGCCAAATAACCATTTTTGCAGAATTCTGCCACAAATCTGTCGAAAAAATCCATTCTGTCAAATTTTCTGTCAAACTCGCTTTTTAACAAAAATATTTGTCAAAGTTAGCCGAAGATCGGCTATAACGGTCACTATGCACATCATGTAATTGCATAATCAGTTTAGTCTGGCAATTTCTATCTATCGATCTATCCTACTATCTTATATTAAAAGATCCTACGATGTCCGTCCGTCCGTCTGATGTCTGTGTGTCACTTTTTTAAATAAAATTCGGTGTGGCAGGTCCTATATGCTATGATTTCACTGTCCTTAGAAGTCACAGTGGGCACGTGCAAAAATGATTTCTTTGTCTTGTTTAGCTTTTTTTGGCAAATTTGTTTCTTTCAGACTTTCTGTAGTCAAATAATACGACATTATCTCTATGAAAACACTCCAAAAAGGTATGCTACTACCCAAAACATAACGTTAATGATGAAAAAATGTGGCGAAATTGCTTCGCCAAACCTTATCACGCCCACTTGGGGTCAACATGCAAATTGGGTCAAAGAAAACGTTAGTACATTGTATATGACTCCACCCAGCTGGTGCATGGGTGCCGCGCGAAGTCCATATAAATTTTAGACAACATTATGAAGTCCGGGAAGGGACAGGGTGGAATTTTTTTTTTTTGAGTTTGCTAATTCGTTCGCACGAATTACTAATTCGTTCGCACGAATTACTAATTCGTGCGAACAAATTAGCAAACTCCAAAAAAAATTTCAACCCTGTCCCTTCCCGGGCTTCATACAAAATGCTCACGCAACTGTTTGTTCAAATAAACCTCTCGCGCCGCCAAATCCGCGCTGAAAAATCCGTGGTAAAGTCTACAACTTTCTGATGTTTTTCAATTAAATTATATTTGTATTATTAATTATGAAAAAAATAACATTAGCATAACCCATTGCTCATAACATGCTAGTGCGATCCCTAAATTTGTTCACAGAATAATAGTTCATATTTAATTTAAAAACGCTTTACATTATATTCAAAGCGCTGAATTTTAAACACAACCACCGTTTTAAGGGTTCTGTCCACAGATCACAAAAAGTTCAGTGACCTTTCAGGAAAACGAAAACAAATCACTTTAATAGGGATATGTGTGTAAATTGTTTCGTTTTGCTGAAAGACCGCACACTTTTTTGTGTGATCCGTGGACAGAACTTTGAAACGGTGATTGTGTTTAAAATTCCGTAACTTGAAAAGTACATAAGCGATTTGAATGATTCTTGTACTAAAAGAAAGCTTATTAAATGGGCTTTCATATCATAGATTTTGAAAGTGCTACATGCAGAACTTCAATAAAATAATCGTCCCGACATTTGGATTTCTTTTTTTTTCACTCTGTAGAGGGAAATTGCTCACACCATACCACCGCTATCTCTGAATCCATACAGTGATGGAAAGAGGAAAAAATAGTGGGAAATAGTTCACACCACACCACTCCTATCTCTGAATCCATACAATGTACATGTTTCTGTACAGTAAGCTCATTAGCAAAATATTGTACAGAGTCAAAACAGTTTTAGGCATTTTGGGGGGCATTTCCCCATGAAGCACATGAATGGTGCTAATAATCAGTGCATAAACTGCTTTGAAATTTTACATATCTCCATGATTACCAAAGAAAAACAAAGTTTAGCGGCATTGAACAATTAAGTTATCACATTAAGTGCATGAACCAAATCTGCTTTTTATACTGCTAGGGGCGCCCTTCCCCCATCGTGACATTTGAGCAGTGGCGTAGCCAGGAATTTTTCATTGGGGGTGCGCTGGGGGCTGGAACATTTCATGGGGGGTGTCAAGTAGATCAATGATAATTTTTTTAGAAACTCAAAATTTCAGTGGGGGGAGCGACGGGGGGGGGGCGACAAGGTTTCATGGCTACGCCACTGCCTTTGAGCAAGTACTTCCTCAGCTGATTCACTTTTTTTGTCTTATCTTCCCCTATAGGTGCACTGAACTAATTCAAGCCCCATTGAAAATAGTGTAAAATCAACAAAGTTCAGGACCAAATAACATGCAAGCTGACATGGGGTTTCTCAAACAAAAATTGAATTATTGCCTTTGTCCTTCATCTTTTCAGTTCTTTTCAATTTTGGGTAGATTGGCCGATTACATTTTTAAATATTCACACCAAATCATAATCACCTCCTGAAAAGTGACAGTTCCCAAGCCTCCATGTAGTCATTTTACAAGTGGCATCCTTCCACTTTCTCTGGTAAATAATAAAGGAACCATTTTTCAACCGTAGTTCTATCAGGTCTGCCCTCAGATGGAAGCCCCAAAACCAGTGAGCTGATTCTTTGGTATATTTACACAATTCCACCGTTTTTAAAGCCAAACGATCTCCGTTTTCAAAATAAGTTATGGGGTACGTACCTTTTATGCTAATGAGCTCGCGTAAGAAACTCTCACTTGAATTAGTTCATTGCACCCCTATATGGGGCAGACCTGCAAATCGACCACGTAGAACTCAGCGCACTGTAAATATTGTTGGGAATTCAGTTGTGACCAATTCTTGCCCTATTGTTGTAAATATCAACTTCCCATTGACTTCTGGACACAAGATGTCCAACTGCAGTTGGCAGCTCATTGTGACCAGCAAATCGATAAGAAAAAAATACGAGATATTTATGGGTCGTATAATACGAGGAAAAAAAAAACACACACTAGCATTTTCTGTGTTCTACAACTGGCGAAATGTGTCCATCATTTTTGCTGGATATCAGGATAAAATGTACTACATGTACTACGTATTTACATGTACTGTATGCATAACCTTGACACTACGTGTAAACCCTACGTGTGTGTGTGACAGTTCTACACACAAAAGAGACCCTATTGTTGACAACCATTCGTCCATGAAAACAATCCAACAGTATAGCATTTGCTACCTGTTGTCTAGCATATGCTGAACAGCAAAGGTAAACTTTAATCCACACGGAATCGAGCATTTGCTTTTCCTTAATGCTTTTACTTCAAAGTAAATGCGTTTACTTTTACTTCAAAGTAAATGCGTTTACTTTTTGCTTAAACTTCCTAGCGTTTGCTATTTTTATTCATACGACCCATTGGTTAGGCAACTTTTTTCAATTTGTTTGGGTCATTTTTTTTGTATTTTATTGGTCCATTTATCTTGCACAATAGATGGCAAATATTTTGAAAATGACCAACTTTTACACTAAAATTGACCAACATCATTCTGGACAATTTAGCTTTACCCAACATTATATTGCCCAACGTTTTTACAGTGTGATAACTATGTGTACGTCTGAAAACTCTTGATGGGTGTTTGAGACACCCATCAAACTAAAGCATATTTCATCATCTTTCATTTTCTGTTCAACTTTTGTTCAATTATAACCCGAAAAGTAGTCATGTGGCCCACCGCCATTTTGAAAAATGATGCCTGCGCTCCATTGCAAAATAGAGCAACGAGCTTACACTCATGGACAACGCTTCCAACCATCTTTTCTACAAACCTTAAAGTTCACAGCCAATCAAATTCACAAATAGCAAAGAATTTAAGAGTATACAAATTGTGATTTGGCCCGTATAGGCAATTCTGGGCCTATGTACAGGTGCACCCCTGTGGCCCATCGCCATTTTGAAAAATGATGCCTGCGCTCCATTGCAAAATAGAGCAATTTTAGGACCCAATTTCATGCGAATTTCACAGAAATACGAGCGTACACTCCTGTTCACTGCTTCCACTCATCTTTTCTACAAACCTTCAAGTTCATGGCCCACCAAATGCTCAAACAGCAAAGACTCTAAGGGAATACAAATTGTGATGTGGCCTGCGTAGGCAATTTTGGGCCTATTTACATGCAGGTCTGCCGCACCCATCCCGGAAATCACTGCGTGTATCGTTATTTTCGGAGGTTTCAGATATACCGCTTCAAGTTTGGAGAATAGTGCTTTAAAAATTGCCATAAATAGGCATCATTGTTGGAGAAACAGACGATCAATACGTAAGTAAAAGCTGTTTGGTTGAACTTGAAAGTTGAAGATATTGCAGCAGGTTGAGTCCGTAAATTGGGAACGCAATTTGTTGTCTCGCCTGAACTTTGTTCAGGAAAGAGATACGTACGTATGTGTGCAGTGTGTAACTATGTACAGTATGTATGTACATGTACATGTATAGGGTACTTTGGGAAAAGTTTCGTGAAATTTGTCTCATTTCAAAAGTTTAAGTCCAATTGGAACCAAACTTGAATTAAAGATGCAACATGGGAACCAGTTCATATGATGGTGGAGTCAAAGGTCACATACCAAGTTCAAAGGTCATCTGGGGTCGGTTGTAACATAGGCTGAACATGTAGAAATTGATCTCATTTCAAAAGTTGAAGTCTAGTTGGAACCAAACTTGGGTCATAGATGCAACATGGCAACCTCCATACTGATTAGTCATTCTTTAATCCAAAAAGCAGGCGAGACGCATGGTTCGAGAAGCATCTTGTTGATAATATGCCTACACGTAGAAGCCTGTGCATGTAAAAAGCCGTGCTGAGGCCAAGATTTCGGACGCCGTTTTTTGTTCGCTCTATATTCCGATTTTATCCTTCTTAATTTATAGGCCAGTTTCATCTGTCACTCTTTCATTGTATGGTTAGTATCGGGCACAAAACGTTTTTGTTTTACATATTGGTTCGAACTGTCGAAACTCCTGGTTAGCCGCGTGATAAAACAGCCCGTATCAGGTGTAAATTACCATGAAACAGTGTTAAAAATCGAGTCCTCAAAGCGCTAGCGGAGTACAGAGTACTCCGAGTACTGATATGGGCCGACCCACGGTCCCGGGCCTAGTTCAAGTACACTGTGACGAGTCCGAGTCCGAACTCCAAAGCACCAAGTACGTACATTAAAGGTCGAACACTGGGCCGAGAACCTAAGTCCGAGTCTGAGTCCGAGTACAATACTAAAAAGTACAAAAATAAATAAAATAAACAAATAAATAAATTACATTAAAAAAAACCCCCAAAACATGCAGTCCAATCTTTTTTACCAAGTGGTTAACACTGAACAACTTTTATTAGTGTAAAAAATGTATATAAAAAAGTTAGTAAGTAAATTCATCAAATCAATGAATGAACTGGCACTGTTTGTTTTCACCATTTCTTAAAAAGAAGAAGACATGGATAGCTGGGTAGACACCTGAAGTATTAACAAAATTAAGAAAACCAAACAAAAAGCGAGACTTCAATTGCAAGTTGTTGTTTTTTAACACAAATACATGTATTGAAAAAACCGTGAAACGACGAGCCATAAGAAGCATGAGCTTGGCTGGCTCCCGATTCACGAATCCTCAGTGCTACGACTTCGAATGTTAGTAACATTGGGGAGGCGGGAACTAGCGGTAATACAGGACAGCTACCGCGCCATCGTGCCGAGCATGCATTGCGTTCAAGGTTGAGCATATGGAATCGATTAAAACGAAATTTACTCGTGTACTCCCTAGTATTGGAGTCGAGTAACGAGTACCAAACCATCGAGTCCATGCAAAAGTCGAGTACAAAGAATCGATACGAGCCAAGTGCAAATAATTTTTGAGTACTGATAGTCGAGTACCGGCCGAGTACTTGTGTGTACTCGGTGTGTACTTGAGTACGAGTACTCCAACACTGCCATGAATACTTGTGTCAACGAATACCCAGACAGCTTAACCGCCTCACTGGGCGCGGCGGCTTTCAAATTTGCAGGGCTCTGCGCTCTATCTGATGTCGAATTATGTCATGCCAGCTAATTCTATTTTTGAATATTCATGATCCTACGTTTTTAGCCTTTATTATTGAATTTATTGAATTCTGATAAGCGATAACTACATAGCCATTTGTTTTATCGGTTTTGGACTACATCTCTCTAAAACTTTTTAATGAAAGCCTAATTAAAACGAGATTTTGGTAAACCGTGTTCTCCTCGAAAAAGGGTCACATTATTTTGACGTTTATTTCCCGGGTAAATACTTCATCTTGGACGACAAAAACTGCACAATGCCATCTGTTATACCATGAGGTATTTATTTTTTAACAATTTTGGAACAAGTATATCTAACATAAGGAGTGGTTTTGCTTAAAGCTTTATGATTTCCGTTTTAGATTTCATGGGAAAAACCGACAAAATGGCACAAAACAACATTTGCGATTAATATGTCAACGGTATAAGGCCCCTACGTCCAACCAATTAAGGTAAGTTCGCTCAGAACATTTTGTACTACTCTATAGGCGATATTTAAAAGGGGATCATGTAGGGCACGAAGAGGCATTTTTGAGTACAAGTTGGTAACCTACCTTTGGGGGGGGGGGTGCTGAATCCGAAAATGATGGATACCAAGCTGAACTTTTAGTGGAAATATGCCTAATTTGCATAGATTGTTAATATCTGTCGTGTAATGTGTTTCTTCCCATATTTGGGTATATATTTTATTATTTTTGATGAAAAAAGTTATTTTGGTGATTCTACTTACACTTCCTTACTTCAAAAACATTTTCTAAAGCACACAAAGTGACTAAATTATGAGGATATAGTAACAATAAAAAAAATGGCTGCCATTATACCCTAAAGTTGCGCACATTTACTTTTCCTCAGATATCACCAAGTAGTCTCGCCAAACGTCCGTATTGATGAGCTTCAAATTCACAAAGATACTTACTGGCACAGTTAAATGGGAAATCATGTGAAAATGATAAATCTTGATAAAAACTAAGGCCCAAAAAAACGAAAACCGGGGGCGGGTGAGGTGTTTGTAAATTAGGCTACAAATTAGGCGAAGGGTTGCCTAAAAATGTGAAAGACTTGAACAACTTCAAAAAAATCCATCAAATAAAATATTAAAGTGTTGCTTACAAACATCAAAAACGTTTTCTAACCAATAATTTTGGGAATTTCCTTGAACTATTCCAGTCTCTCACGTTAGGCAACCCTTCACCTACTTTTGTAGCCCAATTTACGGACACCTCGGTTTTCAATGCCCTGTCTATGTTTGCTGGGCTAAATATCAAGATGTTATCATTGTTCACATGATTTTCCATATGGTTTTAATACTAATAGGGTAACCGTATAGCAGTTAGTTTGAGCATAGAGCAAGGACCCAAGGAGTTCGTACTCCAAGACTTCAAAAGTAAAATGATGGTCGAAAGCTACAATAGAAAGCACCTGGCGCCAGCTTGCTCAGTTGCTCACTACGCTAATCTCAACACAATAGAGATCCGCGCTCACTAATGCCAAAAACGGAGTTTGCATGGCTTCGTAGACACTACCATGGTAAATACGCATGCGCAGTTGTCATACATCGCTAAAAATGAATGATTTTGAAGTGTTTGTTCGCAGTTGGATGATACTGTATATAAATGTGGTCAACATCACTGGAACAATCATTTCATGAAGAACAAAATGCTCTGTACCTTTAGTGTGAAAACTTTTGAAATTTTCCAAAAAAAACACATTTCATCAAGGATATATTGCCAATTAAAATGTCTGAAAATACATGAAAACTTATCTGAAAGAAATCCAATTTATCTCCAAATTACAGGGACAGATAACGCTTTTAAGCACCAACAACTGCACATTGCTAACTTGAGTTCATAACTCACGCCTAACAACTGCGCAGTTGTAAAAACCTATCTTGTCGTAAAATATTTTTTTTTTCAAAAAAGAGCAGCGACGTGACATGACTTATTATGCAGCATATAGGGAGGTTGTTGGTTACCAACTAAAAAGGCGGCGACGATCATCGTGTTCAAAGGCCGCTGGCATTTACGCTTTGAATGGTCGAGGCTTGCGGTCACAGTGCTGTAGCTATAGACATTCCCGAGGGATTGGTATGTTAATGGTCAAAATGTAAATTGCCCAAGAGTTCTGACTCCTTGGGTCCTTGCTCTATGGTTTGAGTAGGCCTATCATCTGTCTAACGTCGGATTATCAAAGCATGCAGATTTACGCGATCTCGCGCCTCGATTAGCCAATCGGTGTCGGCATTTTTCTACATCGTGACGTCATTTCATTCCCAAATCAGGACAAACTTGAAGAATGCAGTGTTTTGTTAATACAACAACAGCCGCGCGCGTGTCACGTAACAGAGCGCATGACCACAGCCTTTCATGCAAGCGGGTTTTTATCCATGACAATGTGTAGACGCGACAACAGGTAGACCTTTCTGCGCTTGGTTGGCAAACTGCATTTTTGCCAACCACGGCCTGCAAAACTATGGAAGGTCCAACACTGCAAACATGAAGAAGAGTTATTATACAGATCATCAAAATATTATTTGATACTTGAAAATACAACATTTTCGACAAAGCTACAAAATAATTCCCACAAATGCCTTTTTACTACGTGTTGATGGCGTTATGAGGACTTTTTTTGGAAAAAATGTGTTGCCAACCACGGCTTATGCGCTAACGGCAGCCCATTTAAAATGGCGCCAATGTTTACAAACAAAAGAAAGGCCCGTAACGGAAGCGTATGTGATCATCCGAGTTACTGCATTACTGAGATAAAATATCTTGGAAACAAGAGTTCCATCATAAGATATCTTTACAACTCGGAATGCAGCGATGGTCATCATGAAAACGCTGAATTTCATGAAAGCCTATCATGGAAACGTGGAAATCCGCGTTATAGGTTATCGTGGAAACGTGGCATTCCGTGATAATCTATCTTGAAAAGGTGGAATTCTGTGGTATGGTATCGTGGAAACGCGAAATACTGTGATATCCTATTCCGAAAACGTGGAATACCGCGATAGGGTATCTCAGCAACATGGAATTCCGTGATGTAGTATATCATGGCAAAGCGAAATGCCATGAGACCAAAGACAAGTTCGTTTAGAACTTACAGCAGAACTGTTCTTATCAGAACTAAAAACTACTTAGCGAAGTTGATAATAAACAGGACAAGTTCTTTTCAGAACTAAATATCTTCTAAGCAGTAGTTATTACCACATGGTGTTACCGCAAACCGAAACGATAAGTCTTCCAAAATGTTGAGGTAATCAAACGAAAGAGTGAACCGTCATCTACAAATTAAAAATCTCGTGAACATGATGTCGTTAATATTTTAAGAATTCGATGTACACCTGTAATGTTTTCAACAACTTCCATTTTTACAACGCGAAAAGATCGTCGCCATTGTAAAGCATGCAGAGAGCGAGGAACCCAAACACGGTGTGACCTTGTGACCCATACGCCTACTGATTGGTCGAGCTCTAGTCTGGTTCCCAGACCAAAAGATTCCGACTATTCCTGATTAATCTTAGGTCAGGTAGCCTCCGGTAATACAATGTATTACAATTTACATCACGTGACTAAAACGGGAGGAATTCCTCCTTTTTCCGAAACTGTCCGAAGTTTGCCGAATTCATTTCGTCGACAATCGGATAGTGTCCGAGTATTTCCGAGTATAATATAGGTTTTATTAACTGCTAATTGCTTATTAAAAACTTTAAAAAACTAGTTGATAATTAATATCCATTGTTTTTATTTAAAAAACTTGAAATTCAACGACGATTTTGCACTCGGATCGTATACGAGGGGCGAACTTTTTGCTGCGCCATGCTCTAGTTTGAATTTGACGACCGTTACCGGCATTTTCCAAAACGCGGCGTGGTCTCAATCCGGCTCCGCCTGCTAACAGTGCAGTTTGGGTGTCCAACTTTGAAGATTCCAGGTTAAAATTAGTCATTTTTTTTTACAGAAGTATAAAACTGCATATCATAACTGTATGATATATGAAGCAAGTGATTTATTTTCAAAAAAATTATCGGAACATTAAAAGCTTTATGTGATAAAGCGAATTCGGAAACGAAGTCGAGCTTTGAAAAAGGGCCGTCAATGTCGTCATGTTTATTTCTAGCCACGGAGGCTGTCTGACCTCAACCTCGTCCCCAGGGTGTCGAGCAGTACGCGCCCACCACTACCCGCTCTCTCACCCTGGTATTGGACATTTGCATGTGCAAGATTTTTGCAGACGTATGCAAATGAGGAACAGTCTGGTGCCTGGATATGCGTTACACATTAGCGTTTGTTTTTGTATGCGGTGTCTGGGGTAAAAACAGAGTCAATTCGTAGCAGCGCGAGCACGGCGTGAGTTACGAAAACACGATTTTTGAAATCAAACTGTTACGATCTTATCAAGACAACATGCAGTATCATATTTCATATTAATATGAGCAAATTGGAAAGGAAATTAGTATTTTCGAGAAGGCGTGGACGAATGATCGCGAAAACACGTACTGCACGTTGTGAATATATAGCACCAAGTATACGATAAAAATCCATTACTAGCCAATTGCGGTATCCAATCAGGATACAGGAAGAAAGTTTCCTATCCAGGGTTTACTATTGGAAACGCGGTTGGAAATAAAGTAAGCACTGGGGACGAGGTTGGCCTGACCTACAATTTAGACGTGTAGACGTCGGGGGAAATTGTCAGGTCGGGGAACCAGACTAGTCGAGCTCTAGTATGGGCCTGCTTAATATTCATAAGTCATTCTTTCAGTTGCGCGTTCGCACATTCAGGCCAACGTACATTTTGTACGTCGGCGTACAGTACTTACATTCGTTTACACGCGTACATGTGATTGCAAATCATCTCGCAAAAGTCTTCATTTTTCATTTTTCATTTTTCATTTTTTCTATCTACTAAGCCTTGCCATTTGTTTCAGCCTTTTTTTAAGAATCGAATGTACACCTAAAACCTATCGGCCCTCGATTTTGTTGATAAAAATATGATTTCGTTTGACAGGCCATTACAACACTTTATAATCAAAAGCAGTTATTTTTGTTATCAAAATAAAGCACACGATTTCAACTTTTCACTTATTTAGCCATCTTGGCCGACCAGTGCATGTATCGAGGCACTTTTTTGTGTGTTTTTCTGTAGTCTCAAATACATCTCGTAAAATCTTGCGTACGCTTTTGGGCCATGCGTGCTTGACCTCGGGACGAGAAATTTAGGTCAAACAGGGCTACGGTGCGTGACATGGCTATTGACTGCGCAGATCAGGGTCAAAATCTAGTAGGTCCAGATGCTGTTGTCTTGCATAATTAATCAGCGTGCTGACTTATTTGCTCCAGACGCTTCGTGCGTTCGCAGCTGCGCCGTTCTAAGCACGGCGAAAGCCGTGGTCTATTTCGCGTGAACAGATTTGCTGATCAATTAGGCAAGATCCTGCCTCCTGACCTCCTAGAGTTTGACCAATCAGCGGGCGCTTTCTATATCGAGTCTTTGGTCATTCACCAGTTGCGCGTCAGGTAGATATGGACGTGTAGATAGGACATGGTTAAAAATAAAACTAATTCTTACGAATTAGTAATTTGTACGTACGAATTAGTAATTCGTACGTACGGTTTAGTAATTCGTACGTACGAAGTAGTTTTATTTTTAAGCATGTCCTATCTACACTTCCATAGGTAGACAATGGATTTTTTTTTAAAAGGGACCCGCGCTCCGTATCATGCACGCAATATGGGGCCATGCAGTTGTTGTATGACAAGGCACTGCATTCGAATAGACTAAATTTGCATGTCAGGAGATGTCAGACGTTCGACCGGAGAGAAAGGGCTCCGTGGTGAACAGGTGATACTTGGACTACTCTAAGCCACAATGGCCTTGGAGAAAGGCTATACTGTTCCAGAGGCTCACAGCGCAACATTAGAGGTTTATGCGCATACGCCAGTTTTTCCGGGCTGTGCCGTAAAATGAATATTAATGACTCGTTCATAAAAACAAATCACTGAGAACGGCCTTTCAAAAAAACTGTTCATGATGCATGAAACATTCATTGAAGCCATACGAATTGTCCCATTGAACCATAAAAATTGTTCGCAAAATGAATAACTTTCGTATCTTCATTGAAGATTTTAAATGCAATGTCGTTATTTTCGCGATATAAGAAACAAAATCAGGGCCTCTTTTGCTGAAAGCAAGCTAGCAACTAGCGAAAAAAGGGTTCACGACAAGGCTTTTTTTCTGCAGTTAAGTAAGTAAGTTAAGTTAATATTAACTGAAAACATCAATTAAACTTTATATTTTGTATTAACGGTGATTTCAAAAGGGAAAACCCCTAAACTCGCCTGCAAAATGGGGGATTGCCTGGTGGTGGTGGGTTCACTGAACACGGAGTGTGGTTTTCGCGCTCAACTGCACAAAATAACACATTACGTTAGGTTCGCAATAAGCCATTTGCGAGTTAAATTTGAATAAAATCTGGAACGCTGACTTAATCCAATGCTTTGCACATTTTAACTTTGCATTCTCCCGACCAAAGAGACTATTACTACATTACGTGATTCGGGGCAAGCCTTATGCTAGCAACACCCAGCTCTGGCATGGTCTGGTGTCTTTGTGCCAATCTCACCCATTGTGAGCGATGTATTGATGCTGAGCGTCTTTTACGTAACTATGCAAGAGCTTGCCCCGAATAATGTGATTAGCAACAGTGTCATTGGTCTGGAGAATTCAAAGTTAAAATGTGCCAAGCATTCTGAGCAAGTCAGTGTACCAGATGTTATTGAAGTGTAAATCCCAAAGGGTATAGGTTACTCGCAAATGGCTTATTGTAACAGTACATTTTGATACGTTACACCTGAAAAAAATAGTTTTCAATTGTTATTAATTTCAGACTGCTTATCAGTGTACTCTGTGTGCATCACTGTTTTGCACATGAATTCGACTTGAAGCGAAATGGCGGCCAGCAACAACGCTCCCGAATTTAAACCGAAACTTCTAAAGAACGGCCTCGACAAATCTGAGTTAGAACAAGTTGTTGACTCAAAACTTAATGCTTTATTTGACTTTGTCGGTGAAGAGGTGCAAAACAAGATTACGACACACAGGAAAAAGGCAACAGAAACAGTTGTTCAAAAAGTGGGTTTTCGAACACTTCAAGACAATCCCGAAAAATTGGATCAGCGGTTTAAAGTTGCCAATGAGGAATACCGCAGAGAAGGATTGCTCCCTGTAGGAAGGCAAGGGGTACCTAAGTTTAATACATATAAATGGGTACAAAAATCATACCATCGGGACCAATGTGAGCTATTTACCCACTTTCAAGATGACCTAATTAATACGTATGGTGTCAAAAGCGATGAATTGGGCTGGTTATATAAACCTGCAGAAACCATGGTAGAAGTGCATGAGGAAGGACCAACATCAGTAACAACAGCGATGACTGAAGATACCTTAGCTACGTGTGATGTCGAAATCATAATTAGAACAAAACGAAAATATATAGGAGTGGTTGAGTTCTGTGACATTTTAGATTATTTTACAGTGAGTTATCTCGAGTTTCTTAAGACCGACAAACCAACAACAGGAACAGGAGCAATAAGTGTAGAAACGAAAGAAAAATTGAAAAAGCTTGTCCAAACTTGCAAGAGGGTCTTGATGGGGCGACTGTGCAGAGATCCGTCAACCAGCTATGATCTGTTAGACTCGAATGGCTATCGATTATGGAAAAAACGTGTATGGGTTATAGCCTCGTTTGCAGCTTTTCTTACTACCCTGGAAATGTGTGGTTTAGAGCACTGTGATGGCAAATCATTGGTTAACCCTACTGAGAAGAAAACATCCACAGCAACATGTACGATGGTAGCTGTAATGATTGTGCTGACTAGCGCCCTCTTGTGGTTTGCATATTCATTTGACTTACTGCTGGGGCTCGTTTTGGCGCTGGGCGTTTTGGCGGACGCATATTTCAAGATGGCGGAAAGGTAAACAAGCTCAGCAGACGACGTTACTTTTTACCAAAAATGGGGATTAAACTGGTGGGTTTTTACCTTCAATCAAACCTCCCACTTTTGCTTTATTGTTAATCACGTCCGAATGCCGCGTGATTTTTTTGGGGGTGTGCAGTCACGTAGGCAATAACATGACGTCATTTCCGGTCAGTCGTTTTGGCGGTGCACAGGAAACATGTTTCAGGTCACGGCTGTGACGTCAGAAACATGTTCCAGTTCACGGGCCGCCAAAACGTGCTCCTGGATAGCATATAGGGCACCCTCAATAATATCCTTATTTTCCAATCACATTTTTTGTCCGTAACTTCCGTTCCAGCATTTGATCCAAACTTGACCTGTTTTCCTATTTATAACAAACCAGGTTGCCTAAAATCCCATTCCTAGTTATCCCATAATTCCTGTGCGTGATTTGAATAGTAAGTACATTTTTGATGCTTTTATGGGGACCTTTCTGGGGTGATTTGTAACTGTTTTGATAATCATTTTAAGTACATGTGTATAGTGATAAATACATGTACATGTTTACAGTGTTTTAGGGTCAGTTTTACCCACTTAGTAATGTTGAAGTGTTATTAGTCTTAATTAAGGCTATAATTAGTTCCATAGTGATTAAGTGTTAAAGCTATTTACACCCAATACCCATTTGTTTACCTTATTATCCATGTGATTATTGTAACTCGAAAGACATGTAGACCCATGTTCATGTACATGTAGATCACATGACCCCCTTTATTCATTATCACATGTAATTAGGACACATGACGCTCATGTATGGATGTACTAGGGATTTCCATTTATTTCCTTCCTTATTTTGTTCTTTATTTAGAACCACGGGAAAATCTCATGGGGAAAATCTCACGGGAAATCTCACAGGGATAACTTTCAACCTCAGTCATACACGGGATTAACATCAGAGCAGGGTGGATAAGCTGGCACTATTATAATTAACTGGTTCACTTTCATCCAACCGGGTTACATCGTTCAATAAACAGTCTACTTGGCTTTAAACTGGTCTCAACAACCTCACGTTTTTCAATGTACGACCCTTTAAATCCCTGCAAGTTCAGTTTCAAGCGAGAATAATTGAAGTGTTAAAGTAACTCTGTCATACAGCTAGTAACTGCGCCAAAAAATAGCACGGCGCAGGGATTTGAAGCGTTATCCATACTCCAAAGAAGATTACCTCAAAGGAATTTGAAGTGTGGGTGCTAATTTCTGTGGGCAAAAGTGGTTATGCAAAACTTGAAGGGTTGTGAAGTGCAGAAGACTAGTAAGTTAATAATGTATCATTGATGAATAATGAATGAAGCCGAAAATAATGTACACTCTGCAAAGAAGCAGGTCAAACTTGAAGCAGGTCAAAATTAAATCCGTAAATACAAGTTTAATTTCAGACCAAATGTGAGACTTTTTTTATGGAACTGATACCTGCCTGGTTTGACGATCGCTTTTTTGTTTGCTTTTTGTCTCGCCTGGACAAATTTTGTTCAGAAAGGAGATGTCTGTACGCATGTATAGTAGGCTAGTATGCGTGGGTGTATGTATGGGTGACCAAACTTTGAAATTGAATGGTACATGACTAAATTGTTTTTGTTAAAAGCGTGTGAAATTTTCTTCGGACGAAACTGAATGTTAGAGTATATAGGTGGATTTGAATGAAAAATGTTTTAAAATAGCCGGGAGAACCTATTTTAGTGATGGGTGTTGCTCCTTCAAGTTTAGCTGTTTGGGTAGAAATGTAATTATTATCTGACGGGTGAAGGAAGTTGTTGAGTTGTCAAAAGTTGTGTTCTCACGGTGTGGGTGAGACTTTTTATTATTCCACTCCCTCCCTTGGTATGCACTAAACGTTAATATTTTGCCTTCTTACTTGCCAATCCAGACGAGTGTATATTGACAGCCACTTGTATTGTATACTTCATGACAGTGGCGCACCCGGGGGAGGGGCGCTCGGGGGCTTGAGCCCCCCCCCCCCCGAGGTTTTCATTTTTATTTTATTTTTGGTTGTTTTTTTGTCCCACACGCTTTGACCTTGTTGATTTTGTATGTGGCCTATTTTCGAGTAGTGTAATAGGGGTGTAAGTGGCGCAATAGGGGTGTAAGTTGCACCACCAACGTCAAAAAGTCCACCCCCAAAAAAAAAATTTAAGGGGTGGAAGGCATCAGATCAGGAGACTGCTAAATGCAACAACTTGCAACATTTTTTTGGCACTGGTACATTCTGTTGCATTTAGCAGGGTAATTAGAGTTGTTGAACTTATTCTTAACCTTGAGTACTACACTGTTTTGCCTGCCGATTTATATCCAATTGTTCAACTTCGCAAGAAATCTTTAATAAGATCCATAATAATATTATGTGATTTGGATTTATGACCTGTTTTTTTTTTATATAAATATGATATGAGTTTACACTTAGTGTTGTGTGTATGTTACAACCATATTTAGAGTTTTGTACATGATCAAAAACCAATTTTTGTATTGTGAAGAATGCTCTATATTAACCACAAACAATTGATTCCCACCATCTATCATTGCGTTCAACTCTGGTGATACTTGTATCCATTTTGGCATCAAGATTGGGTGGAACTGGAAGACTATAATTGTGCTTGTGTAGAGATCTTGACGTGACCATTTCGGGGTCCGCTTATAAGTCCGACGCCTCATAAGTCCGACAAAACCGCATCCCCTAAACAAATAAAGGCCTATAAGTCCGACGCCTCATAAGTCCGATGCATCATAGGTCCGACGCCTCATAGCTCCGACGCCTCGTAAGTCCGACAAATTAAACGCCTAGTTTTTCCGTTGTTGGACTTATGAGGTGTCGGACTTATGAGGCGTCGGATCTATGAGGCGGAATAAATAAATTTTAAGCCTCATACTTATGATACGGCCCCACCATTTCCACTGACCGTAATTTTGTATTGGAATTTCATCCTTTACATGATTTTGAGCTGACTTACAAAAGTTTTTTTATGGAATATTGTGTCCATGTAGTTTCCCTTTAAATGACCTTTTTGATGGTTTGATTTACTTTATTCAGTGTTCCGTCAGTGAGTGTAATAATTATGTACAATACATTTTCCTTTATTAATTACTACATGTATATTAATCGTATTACCGGTATGTATCATTATTGCATTGCGCCCGTTTCAATTTAATGGATTGCATTGAGATACGTACAAGTATGTAAAAGGTATTAGTATTTGCGAATCACTTAATTATTGGTAATTGTATAAAATCATTTCCAGGTCGCCTTGTGTTTGTATTATTTGGGACAATCGGGTCGCGTGGTCTTAAAGTAGGGAACCTTTATAGTGAGACCAAGTGCGCCCTCAGCTTCCGTACGCCTAAAAGTTTTGCACGCGACTTGCATGTTTTCATGATACACTTTCATTTGCACAATGTGACCATAGTGCTTCGCGCGCAACTTGGGCACTGGCAACTTGTATCAAGTCTACATGTGGGTTTTCGAGCAAAAAGAAGACCAATATCATTTTTCTCAGAAAATTCTCTCGATTTTGTACAGGCAGCATGGCTCCGTGGTCACGCTTCTGATGTACATATAATGTAAATGTAGTAGGTAATCTTCCTATAAACTCCCATGAGAAGTTTTCTGTATTATATAATCATTTTATTAGAAAATTTGTGTTATTTTCGGGACAAAGGTGATTTATTATAGTTTGTAGCGTACGTACACGGCCAGCCATGTGCCATCTTTGACCTTCACGTTGTATTGCCGTTCCATACTGGTGTTGAAGTGTTGTCTTGTAAAGAATAAATTTAAGAGCAGATAGTCATCAAGGGAATTTTGGTGCATTTTTTGTTTTTATGCTAATGTACAAAGTACCAGTCGCCACATAAATGCCAACATGAAACAGTTAAGACTAAGAGCAAACAAGATTTGCACGTGAATATCTTCGGATGATGGTAAAAATTCACCTCGAAATCACTCATTTTCAGAAACTACTTTTTGATGGGAAAAAACTACTGAAATTGCTCATCCCTTTCAAAACAAATCACAATTTAAACGCAAATACCCTAAAAACTGTTTAGTAAAAAAAATGTTATTGTGTATTCTGACTTAATGGCACATAGACAATGACACAAAATACCTGTTTCGTCAAAATGTCAACAAATGTAGTACACAATATCTTAATTAACAACCCTGGTTAGGCAAACCATATGATTTATATTATCCACTTTTTTTTAAAAGATGGGCCTTCAAAAGGACTTAGATGAATATTTTTAACTTTTAAACTGAGGTTTTATCGCCGGTGATGTTTGAAGCAGCGGCGGCGGAACGGGTTTGAAACTGGGGGGGGGGGGCATTACCAAAAAGGGGCACTTGCTCAGCATTTTTTTTTTTTTTTTTGCACACCCGTGCTGAAAGGTCGACACGTGTTTTTTACCGGACACTTGACCTCCGTAAAATCAAAGGAGGGGGGGAGGGGGAGGGGGAGGAGGGAGGGAGGGAAGGGGAGGGAGGGGAGGGGGGGGGGGGGGGGGGGAAATCTTCCAACATAGGAGGAGCTCTTCAAAAATGATGATTATATGCCAACTATGCATTATGTGCCCCTGTGGCCCTTTTCAGGGCGTATTGTATGGTTTTTGGGGGCTTTGTTTTCATATTCCTCGTTTATATAAGAACTATCTATACCATTATTGGGAAATGGTTACCTCTAAGAAATAGAAAGATACTTTAAGGGCAATTTTTATCTCGAAGGGGCACTTTTATGCTCGAGGCGAGGGGCACATTTATGGCCGCAAAGGGGGCACTTGGGAAAATCTGGGGGGGGGGGCAAATGCCCCCCGCCCCTGGTTTGAAGACAATTGTGAGGACGATTCTTGAAATTGCATTTTTGGACGAAAGAGGCTGAGGTTCATTGTGTATAAATGGTGATATTCTTTGAACGGATTGAGCACTTTCAGTATTTTTTTTCATCTAAAAGGAGCTTATGAAATTGGATTTTCAGGTCATTATTATTTTTGGTGCTAAATATTTTATTTTAATATGAAATACAATTTTTGGGGTTTTGGTTCCGCAATTTTTACTCGTCCTGTAGAGCGACGGCCAATTATATGGTGCCTCCTAAAAGGTGAAAGGGCAATATTTATCTACTCAACATTTTTTTTTCGGAGAAAAAGTGCGCTTTTAAATCAAGCAGTAAAAAACGGTGTCACCATAAAGAAGAAACCTGAACCTCATTTTGTTCTGTTCGAGTAATAAGACAATGAGAAGTTAGCGGGAGGACGATTTGCAAAGAGTTCTCATATAGCAAAATTGTTCCCGCAAAATTTCTGTGCTTAATGGTGACCATGGGCATCGCGAGGGCCCCCAAAACAAAAAAAAAAAAAAAAGCTAAAAAAAAAAAAAAGAGGCGCGAAGACAAAGTGGTGTAAATTTAATGAGTGGGGGAGGCAAAATGTCCCTGCCCCCCTCTAAAACTGATAAATCGAGAATGTGTTAATAAATACAAGCATTTTTTGGCAAAACAATTTTTTGCCCCCCTCTAGAAAAAAATCCTGGCGACGCCCATGATGGTGACCAGAGGAGGTGACAGACTGAGTGCGCGCACAGTTCTCCATCATGCATTGTAGGATCCAGGGAGGGGGTACAACTGGGGCCAATTGTTTTATTAGAAGCAGTAAGGTTGTCCGAGTATCACCTGTTGTCTAACGGAGCCCTCTGTCCATATCCATGCAATGTCTGATATATATCAAGCATGCAAATTTTATGTGACCCCGCCCGTCAGCCAATCAGAGTCGACTTTTGAAGCTATGACGTTCAAAAATTTCGATCAGAAATGTGGACTTAACTTTTGATTGGTAAAATTGGCTGCCAAGTTTTTGAAAAACAACACGAAACAGAAGACCCGATAGAAGGTGCCACTGAATGGTCAGAATCCAGAGGTCAAGACGCGGTGCCGTTTTGCAATATTAATTACCGAATCTGCGCCAGTGGCGCACCCGGGGGTGGGGGGGCTCTCGGGGGAGCCTTTTTTCAAGTTGCACAATAGGGGTGTAAATGGCACCACAAATGTCAAAATAGTCTATCCCCCAAACAAAAATTAAAATTTCTATGGCCAAAAATTTTGGGCAACATTTTTTGAAAAAATTCAAACTAATAAAAAAAACTTGAAAAAAAAAATGTGAGCCCTCCCAAAGCCAAATCCTGGGTGTGCCGCTGATCAGCACAAATACCATAACAGACGGGTATTCCATAGACTAGAGTGCAAAGGCCTTTTGTCTAAAATGTTCAGGAAATAGTTAAAACACTGCGTATCTCCCTCACAAGCCATCAGCTACTTTTAGTTTTACTATTACAATGTGGAAACAGCACATGATATTACTACATGTATACTTAATTCCCTTTCCATTTTTTAAAAAAATAAAAACACTTGTCCCCTATTCCCCCCCCCCCAAAAAAAAATTGTTTACCTTTCAACATGTAAGTACATGTACAGGGTGAGCCACATAAGGATTCTTTTCTTTTCGTTATGCTGAAAGAACGCACACCTTTCTTGTAATCTGCGGACAGAACTTTAAAACGGTGGTCGTGCTTAAAATTTCGTAACTTGAAAAGCACAGGAGTGATTTGAATGATTCTTGTAGTAAAAGAAAGCTTATGAATTCGGCTTACACATCCCAGATTTTGAAAGTGCTACACTAAACCTCACTAAAACAACAGTCCCGACATTGGGTTTTGTTTTTTTACTCACCTTGAGTACTGATTTTTAAAATGATTTGATAAAGCTTGTAACTGTGTTGAATGTGTACGACCCAACGATGCACATCGTTACACACTTTGACATGGAGTGAGGGGCACAAGCTTTTTGTTTTGAGAGGGCTCCTCTCTGCATCGTGTTCACATTAGATCTTTGCTTTAGCATACATCATGCTCCGTCTCCCTGGCAGTTTTTGGAGGCCGACCTGTGATCAAAGCTCGGCGACCTCCCGGTGGAGTCTTACGTTTCGTGACAGCGGTTGGTGGCTGCAACCCGATTCCTGTCGATGTTTGAAGGCATTTCTTTGCCCTGATCTTTTTTCTTGCAGCAGGAGTACTATGCTTAGCAAATGAGCTCAAAGCAGAGACAAGTGCGCTATCTGTGGCAATCGTCTCAAACTTTGAGACAAAGCTCTGCATTGGGAGTCTGAATACCTCAGGATCGTCCTCCAGCTTCCTACTTAAAGTGTCAAACATATTCTGCAGCTGCTCTTGGACATCTTGGTCTTGAGTTAGCCTGCTACTTTGCCCACCATTTTGGAATTCCTTCTCAAGGTCCAAAACGATCTCTTCTCTGGACACTTCCCCATAAACCTTTTTGAACATCTTGTGGTACAATCTGGTAATCAAAAACAAAAACGGTTTAAAAAAAGAGGTTAGTTGAAGTTGAAATACGAGTACAGAAAATACCGATAGAAAAACACAAATCTTTCAAATCTGAATCCACAAACACTGGAGCATCTGAGTATCATTGCTGGCTTCTTTTCGTGTTTCTTTTCATTTTCAAAATATAGGATATGAAAGCCCAATTCATAAGCTTTCTTTTAGTACAAGAATTATTCAAATCACTCATTTACTTTTCAAGTTACGGAATTTTAAACACAACCTCCGTTTTAAAGTTCTGTCCACGGATCACAAGAAGGTAAGTGTTCTTTCAGCAAACTGAAAACAAATCACTATAGGATGTGTGCATGAATTTTTTTTTCGTTTTGCTGAAAGAATACACACTTTTTTTGGTGATCCGTGGACAGAACTTTAAAGCGGTAGATGTATTTAAAATTCCGTAACTTTAAAAGTACATGAGTGATTTGAATGATTCTTGTACTAAAAGAAAGCTTATGAATTGGGCTTTCATATCCTTGATTTTAAAAGTGCTACATGCAAAACTTCACTGAAACAATAGTCCCGACAATTTGGGTTTCATTTTTTTTTTACTCACCCTGTAGTATCACTAACAGCCTAGAGTACCTACCTGTAACAGAACTGAAGATCGGGACAGACAGAGCGGTCCGCGGCAGCATAGACATATTGTTCGCCATGCTCCTCTCGAAGATCGCACTTCAGAGTCTCCAGAGCTGATGATGGAGAATGCCCACTCTCAAACAGGTCCTTCAGTTTACCGATGGTATCCTCCGACACAGCTCTTCTCCGAAGTGCATCAGCACTTGACAGTCCATGACCATGCTGATGAATGTAAACACAAAAGTGAGAACAAGGAGAAAGGAAGGTTGAAATATAGTTAAATTGAGGCTCAAAAATACCGACCTAAAACATTATGAGCAGGTTGAGAGTCATTGCATAATTATTGAGCCAGAACAAATTAGAGCCGGGGCTTCGTTCTGTTCATGTCGCCCAATGATCTTTCCAGCCATATCTTCCGATCCAATTCCAAGATGACAACAATTTTTATTTCTACTTAGGCCAAGTAAAAAAAAAAAATAGTTTCTCCTCCGGGGTTTTTGAAAAAAGGGAGGAAGCGAGGCTTTTTATTTTTTATTTTCTTCAAGATGACCGCCTTTTCAAAATTTCCTGCAACCGTTGGTGTTCCACTGTTCAAAGACACTTTTAAAGATGAAAGACAAGTTGGACAAGAGAACTGAACATATTTACAGTGTCATTTAGAGTTGTATTGGTATTGGTATTTATTTTCCGATGAATTTGTAGACTTTTTCAGTGTTTTTCTACTACATTTTTCAAAAATAAAAAATAATAAAAAAATCCAGGCGGCCTCCAAAAAGGAAGCGGGCGGGGACGAGAAACTTGTTGGTTTTTTTACTTCGCCTTACCACCAAGTTCTCATGAACTTGGTTTGTTTCTTCTCTGTTTCTTTCTCCTTCGTCACCACAAACTGTACACTGTAATAAAGTCATCGAGGAAGAATGATTTCCATTTCCAAAATAAGACGTCTTTCGCAAAGTTCTTCACAAGTTGAATATAATAGCTCTACAAAGGGCGCCCTCCAGTGGGCCGTGGCAGCAAGCAGGCGTCATTCAGCAGATCAGAAAGTTGGTAGCATAAAAAGGTTCGAGAGTAGAGCGAGTAATGAATATGCATGACTATGACGTCACTAGAAGCTCATGAGTAATATATCTCGGTACGTGTGTATAGATGCACTGTATGTACTGCATGCAGCGTGTTCATTGTTTACGGCCACCACAGAGTTCAGTTAGGACAAAAACGAGCAAAACCCCTGTTCAGCGGTTTATAAGGGGTGGGGGGGGCGGGCCAACAGTGATCGTCAAAGACTCGGGAAACCGAATAGGGGTGTTGGGACGGTGTGAGACCATCCTCCCCCCGAAAGAAATAAAATTAAACTGTACATGTACATGTACTGTCGCCCAACTTAATGTATGTATTCGCGTTTAGTGGAGTCCTCTATCTACTGTCGCGCCACCACCCTCTAGTGTCGCCCCACTTACCGATGATCATCACATTTAACAAGTCCTCTTTCTACTGTCGCGCCACCACCCTCTAGTGTCGCCCCACTTACCGATGATCATCACATTTAACAAGTCCTCTTTCTACTGTCGCGCCACCACCCTCTAGTGTCGCCCCACTTACCAATGATCATCAAATTTGACAAGTCCACTTTCTACTGTCGCGCCGCCACCCTCTATTGTCGCCTCACTTACCGATGATCATCACATTTGACAAGTCCTCTTTCTACTGTCGCGCCACCACCCTCTAGTGTCGCCCCACTTACCGATGATCATCACATTTAACAAGTCCTCTTTCTACTGTCGCGCCACCACCCTCTAGTGTCGCCCCACTTACCGATGATCATCACATTTAACAAGTCCTCTTTCTACTGTCGCGCCACCACGCTCTAGTGTCATCCCACTTACCGATGATCATCACATTTAACAAGTCCTCTTTCTACTGTCGCGCCACCACCCTCTAGTGTCGCCCCACTTACCGATGATCATCACATTTAACAGCTAGAACCATGTAATTACCGTACTCTACACAAATGTCTCTCTTTAGGTGCCAGAAATGCAAAATAATTAACATGTCCCTTCTTTTTCAATGGAAATATACTGCTTTTTCACCCAGCTATTGCATATATATACCTGTCCTATGCTGTGAGTTTCTTTGTGGTCTGCATCGCATGGGAGGCGTATGTAGACCCTCTGTTCCCACTTGGGTAACACTCCACTCTCCAGACGAGTGCGGATGGCCTTGCTTATTTTACGTTCTTGCCATGAAGTGCAGCCAGCCTCGACCTTAATAAATGTAAATGAAAGTATCTGAATAAATCATTTAACTTATATATTTCCTTTGTATTGATCTAAACTTCACAGAATGCCTCATCATAACCCTCGCCTCATGACCCTGGCACTGAATACAAAACCTGTGGCATACTAGCCTTGGTCAAGGCGCTAGTTGTTATTCATCCGGCCGTAGCGCGGTAAAACAATATTTTCGCTAGCGCTATGCATGCAGTCATTATGTCTATGCATGCAGTGCATTAAAAATACATTGGAACAGCGACCTCACGCGGCCACAATATTTATGCAAATCAGTTTAACCCAATCTAGCGCCTTGGTTCAATCGTCCATGTGAGGTTTGGGGGGTGGTGCTCATTATGTTAATACTCCTTAGCTGACCTTAAATGTCGTTTTCTTATTGGTCGATCGTTGCGTCGGAACTTGCATAGTGAAACGTGGCACCGTACATTATCCATACACGTACACGTTGTGTGTCTCTGCACACGGCACCAATGCACAAAAACTGTGGTTCCTGTCACGTCCGCAAAAGGTGAATGGCTGCAAATAATTTGATGACGTCCGGATTTACCAAGGTAAATGTACTGCTAAAGTGAACATGTACAAATGGAGAGAAATGCACAATTGGAAACTTGGTCATTCAAGACCCATCCTACATTTCTTTTTCTGCCAGCAAGTCCATGTAAGCAGCATTTTTTGTTTTCAACTTTACCTTGTAGTCAACAAATCGAAACACCTCCTTCACAATAATGGCAGCTGGACAGCCCCTTTTCCTTGAGGCTTGCAGTTTTCTGCAGTGCCTCTTAGAGGGATGATCTTCCTGTCAGCAAGGGAACCAAAAATACAACAAAAAGCTTGAAAATGGATTATTTAATTCCTCAAATCAAGGTAGCATTAACTCGTAAATCTGTGAAATCTTAGGCACCACATCTGTACATTATGCCTTATACAAGCAATGCGAAGCAAAACCTTACCAACTGTCTACACATAATGCACTGGAGTTCATCAATTGTTCAAGTGTCAGCCTCCAGACTGCGTGCTGTTTATCCTGTGCATGTATGTGCACGCAGCATTCCGTCTGTGCATTTTTCAAAATTGCTGTTTTCATGTGCCGATTGTGGGCCCATACTAATTCTGACACAGAACCCATGAATGCTTACACTGCTTATTGGTACTTTGAGAGGTGCTGTGCCATTAGCTGCCTCTATATTCCTATTGTAGTGAGGAAATGAACAAAAACCAAAAAAAAAATTTGCATCAATGTCAGTTTCGGAATCCTATGTGCACGCAGCATGCCGTCTGTGCATTTTTCAAAATTGCTGTTTTCATGTGCCGATTGTGGGCCCATACTAATTCTGACACAGTACCCATGAATGCTTACACTGCTTATTGGTACTTTGAGAGGTGCTGTGCCATTAGCTGCCTCTATATTCCTAATGTAGTGAGGAAATGAACAAAAACCGAAAAGAAAAAAAAATTGCATCAATGTCAGTTTCGGAATCCTACCTTTAAGCACTTCTCTCGTTCTTCTTCAGCCCTCTTCCTTCTTTTTGCATGTTTGTCCCTCCCAAACATACAAGTCATCTGACTGCGAGAGGCAGTGATGAACGGCACACCATCATTCGGGACGACGTGCTCCTTGACATCCGCAAATCGGATCCGGTGTTGAAGGACTTGGGGAGACAAAACATGGCAACATCAACACGGAGAGGAAGACGCGCGACAGCAGACGCGAACACGACAAAACAATTGGGGAATAAGTTTGGTTCCGTGACCGATGATGAATACTAATTAGCAGTCCCTGGATCAAGTTGCTAAACTACAAAATGGTGTGACTCGAAACACCGACTGTTTTCAAGTTCACCAGAGGCGGCTGAGAAAATTGCATTTTTTGTCCTGAAGTATTGGCAGAATTTTTCTAAATTAGACATGTTAGGATTGAAGAATGGCTGCCATGACTGCTGGAGTTCAAAATGTCATTTATTTTGTCGGAGTGTTGTTTACATACGTTCATGATGTTGTGCGTGCGCTGATCTTCGCGTGACCTCAGCAGGTCAACTCTACGTTCAGCTCGACCATTTGGGATGGAGGGGAGATTGTATGCTTTGCATCGCGAAACAGTACGTCATGATGCGCGGGCGGTGTCAGACAGGCCAATCGCGAGGCCACGTGCATGACGCGTTAAATACTGCAGATAATTTGGAATCGCACTTACCATCCGGACATGGAGAGTCCTCGGCATCTATGGCCTCGTGATTGGCCCATCTGACGCCGCCCGCGCATCATGATGTACCGTTTCGCGATGCAAAGAATAATCTCCCCTCCATCCCAAATGGTCGAGCCGAAAGTAGAGTTGACCTGCTGAGGTCATGCCAAGAAGTAGTAGGGGAGGTGGGGGTATGGGACCAAAATGGAAAATCTGCGGCCAGTCTGGACACGCCGCTCTCGATTCTAAAAATAGTTGGAGGAAAAATATAGGGGAATCCCCCGTGGCAAAATGTTTTTAGAAATCTGACGTGAGGTTTGGGAGCAAAAAAGAAAAATGTGTGTCAAGTCAGGGCCTGTCGCTCTGGAGTTAAAAAAATAAATCTGTCGTCGCTAAAATGAGGTGATGTCACCACCAGCACGTGACTTTGAAAAATGTGTGAGTCACTACCACGTGACCTTGAAACGTGTTGAGGCATGATAGGAATGTGGCGTAAACAACGTGACCTTGAAAAATGTGTGAGTCACCACCACGTGACCTTGAAACTCGGGCAAAAAAAATTAGCTTCTCTATCTGTGAAAAGGTAGAGAAGCTGTGTTTTTTTTTTTAAAATGGAGAGTAATATGTTTAGACCGACGAGTACTTGAAAAATTATTAAAAAATAATATCGGTTTTTATTAGATATATCCATGACTTTTTTTCAGAGTGAAAACCTCGAGCTATCTACTAAAACAGATCAGTGCGATCACCATATAATCATCGAGAATGGTTTTTTAGTTTGTGAAACGTGCGGTGAAATAGTCTCACGTTACTTTGATTTTTCGGCAGAAAATGCGCAAGAAGATCGTATCAATTGGTCAACTTTAAAAGGAAACAAAAGAAAAACTGTGGAGAAACTTATTTTTTCTGTCTGTCCAGAGCAAGACTTAGAAGATGTCCAAGAAACAATCAACAAATATAACGAGCTCGTTAATTACAAAACATTGAGGGGAAATGGTTGTGTTAAACGGTCGTTAATAGCGGCGTGTTACCATCACGTCGTTGGATGGAACAAAGAACGAGTTAGAGATGTATTTAAAGTGACTCAAAATCAATTTAATAAGGCACTAAAAAGATACGATGACCACTACAATAAAGGCGGGGCCGAGGGTATAACCCTAAGAGGTGAAATAGAGGTATAACTCGGTGGATCGCTTTCATAATGTTTATTTACCGAGAATTTGAACTTGTAAGTTTTTCGATAAGAGATTTTTTTTCTTTTGCCAGCCGTTCGTCTACCCGTTTTTTAACTTCTTGTTCAAAGTCTGTATCGTTTTTAATTTTTTGAAGCTTTGTGCTGGTCTTTGTTCTAATTTTTTGCTTAAGCTCGTTAAATTTTGCGAGCTCTCTCGTAATCAATAAGAACTCTTCGTGCGATATATCTCCGTCGTTGATGGCTTGAGATACGTATTCTTCAATCGTGTTAAGTTTGGAGTCTGCTAATATTTTAATCTGGTCGTGCTTTTTCAGCTTGGCGGATAATCGCTTAGACGTGATTCTAAGCAGAATATCTACACCAAAAGCGCCTATAAACGTTCCTTCTAGCACCAATCCAACGGGGGCTGATATAACACCCAAGAGAGCGGGAATACTGACAGCCCCCGCTATAGCCCCCAATCCTTCTAATCCTATCTCTACGTAATGAATAGTGTCGATCATTCTCTTTATTTTTTTATAAGTGCGCTCACGGTGGTCTCTCTCTTTCAAGATTAAAGATCGAATCTCTTCAATCTTTTTAAGTCTGAACACTTTTGTTTCTTCGTTACTACGTAATTGGAGTACATCTCCAGATATATCGGGGTATAACGCCTTACCATCTACACTCATGTTTTTAATATAAAAAGATTTTAAAATTAAAAGATCTCCAACTCTATCATTATACTCACACCCTTGTTGTTGATGATCTTTCCCCTTTCACCTGTGATAGAAAATGTCAGTTTGTCGATTATACCGTTTTTAAGTTTTTTGAAATCTTTGACTCTATCAGGCTCGGGTTTGCGCGTAGCCACGGGTACGATTTTTAAGATGTCAGAAGGACGACCATCTAAAAAGTTTTCACTCGTACTTAATTGCGGGCAGCGAATAAACAAAAATTTAAACGGATTAACGTCGTAAGACCCCGTATACACCACTTTGGGTATCAGTCTTCCTTTGGGTAAATTGAGTAATCGAGATACTTCTCTGTTCAAGCGCAATTTGAGATTTACGTCGGTTACCACCAACGTCACCTTTTAGATTCTCTAAATATTCGAAAACTTACCCCGGGTATAGAATTCAAAATGAAATCGAACCAATCGACGTCGTACCACCCCGGTGGTATGGTGACCGAACCGGTGACTCCAGCTGGTAACGGCGCTAAAAGACTCGGAGAAATAAAATCTAAATTATCACCAGACACGATAAGACTTCCCCGTATTGTTATCCCAGCTTGTCTAATTAGTCTAACCCTAGGTTTGCTTATTATACCTTCGATATATTCTAGCGCTATCTTTTACCTTCATTGATGAAGCCTTTTCTTTCGAATAAAGTTGTTATTAAAAATATAATCGTATTGCGTTGTACGTCGGTTAGTGTTCTTTCTTGACTTTTATTGTGTAAATTTCTTTGTCTTTCAATTATTTGTTCTATTTATTTTTGATCAATTCTAAAGCAGAGTCTAGTCTATCTTCTTCGTACGCTTCTATAAGATCGTTTATAACTCTATTAAAAGTATTTTCGTCGTTAATTAAAAAGTCGTAGGGGTACTCGGGTATCAACGATTCAATAAAATCTCTATCTGTTCTTACTGCTATATCTGAGTCAACCCGTTCGTATCTTCTATCATCATCAGGTCTTTCAGCTGGTCTCCCGTCTATATTCGTATACCAATCAATCTCCGTGGCGCTGGAAATATTAAAATATCCGGCGTTAAACAACACCCTTTTTACGCGTATAGATTTTTGACCGTTTAAATTATCTACGACGTCTTCTAATTTAAACGTCTGCTCATTTTGAAACAAGTGAAACGAATGCATTTATTTTAAAGTCTTTTTATATTAAAACTGAAACTAAAATAATGAGTGATTTTAAGTCGTTAAAAAAGCAGATACAATCGATAGCCGATCAGGCAACGAGACAAGTAAATCAAAATGTAGCCAAGGCAAACGAGCTAAAACATCAAGCTGCACCCCAAGCAAAGTTTTTAAACAGCACTAAACCCAGTGAACTGGAGGTCATAGTTAATAATACCAACGGGTTTTTAACCATGTTTCCCGACTTAACCTCGGACTACAAATTGCCTCACGTTGAGACGGACGAGGATGTAGATCGTTGGAAATCACACCCCATGTCGTTTTATCAAAATCAGTTAAATTTTGCGATCTACTGCGCTACTACGGGCTGCGGTATTGGATTCGATCTTTTAAACTCGAGCAACCGTTACGTTTGGGCCATCTTTAACTTTCATTTATATTTTACGGTTAGAAAGATCCTGTACGACATTGCCGCTCCTTTACCGGGGGATGACGCATTTAACGCTCTAGACAACAGTTATAATCACAGAGCATTTACCGATACCTGTTTGTTGTTTGGCATAGATCAAAACAAGTCTTTTAAACAGACGAGAGACACAAAATCTAACGGTTTAGGTACCTCATATATCTTTAATAAAGGCAAGTTTGTGGCGGTTGGTGAATATGATAAAACACTACCCAACAAACCCAACGTTCTTTACGGCGGCTACCACGGTCTAGACAGTCCTAAAAAGAGTGAAAGCAGTTACGTTCCTTGGACGGTTATTTACATCGAACAAAACGAATCGGTACAAAAGGCTTGGTTAGATTTTATACCCACCAAGAGTTCGTTTACCTCCGCGGGAATCATAAAGATCAACGAATCAATTAGATCTTACGTGTACGCTTTACTCGGTGCGCAGGCTCAAACAAAAACGAGCGTATTATCACCGGGAACCGGATTAGACGCTCAGAGACAATTTAACGTCATCGTTGAAGATATCATCAATGCAGCAGACGACATGGAAACGAGTATCGATCAATTTCAAGACTCTTTGCAGTATGCCAGAACGCCTTTAAATTTTGTCGTGAAACCGGGGTTGTATTTAATTCCATCGGATATGAACTTGAGGGTTGGAACGCACGACGGCTATAACAACAATCTTCAAATCGCTACCCAGAGTATGAACACTGGTTTGGTGCCAGATTTAAACTCACAACCTCAACCGGACGACTCTTTTGATGACACCGATGACGTCGCGCCACCAACACCCCTAAAGCCTATGACGAACGATGTTGTATCACCTACACCAGCACCAGCACCAACACCCTCACCAACACCAGCACCTACAGTTTTAACAAAGGAGCCCACTAAACTACAAACTCACCAAGACGAAAAATTATCGTTGACGGTAGGAATATTAGCTATCGTTGGTATGGGTATTTTAGCTTACGAGGCAACGCGATAAGTCACACTCTAATCTCACAAGACAAAAAAAATAAGCCTTACCAACTTTGTGCTGGTAAGGCTTATTTTTTTTTGTTTAAACTTGATTACAACTATTACTACCATCGTTTTTGCAGGTACGCAAACACCAAGGCTCCCACACCCAAAAACAAAGCCCACACGTGTTCGGCCAACCACGATACAGACTTACTCAACGCGTTAAATATCCAACTGAGTACGCTGCCTATGATACCCGGCAGAGCGCCCAACGCGCTCACCCCCAGTTTTTGAAGAGCAGATGCAAAATTAGCGAGTTGTTTTGAAATCCACTCTTTGATACCACCTTTTGGTGTTGGTGTTGGTGCAGGTGTTGGCGATGGTGCGGGTGGGGCACCCGCACCTCTCACGCTAGCGACGATGCTACTCACTATCGTGCTGATGGCTAAACTAAAAGCGGCTAAAATACTCACTACGGTCACACCTTGTTCTCTAAACAGAGTTCTAATCTTTTCCGCCAGAGTCGTGTCGTCGCCTAATATTTTATTAATCGTTTCTTTGATTCTGGCGATCTGACTTTTGAGCCCTCGTTCGTTGGCTTTTGCGGCTTCTAATCTGGCAGATCTTTCAACGTTCAAGTCGCTCAATTTATCGTTTAACTCTCGTCGACCCTCCTCGCTGTGAGATTCGTCGAGTTCCTGTCTCGTGGCTGCAATCTCTCGGTCCAGTTCTGTGAGACGCGCTAAATTAAGTTCTAGGTTACCTCTTAACGTCTGAAGAGTTTTGTCTAAACCCTGGAGTTCTCTGTAATTCAATCCTTCTGTTTGAGCGCCGGTGTCTTGTTCTAAATCGTCTATAATCTCGATAACCTCATCGGTGACTCTGGGTAGTTCTGTCATGGGGATACTCTCAGTTTGTACTTGTTCGAGCGGGTTAATTTTATAATCTTTAAAACCCAATCCGTTTCTAATGAAATCTCTACCTGGAAGATCTAACCTCTTTGCATTATTCTCTATACTCGGTAGACTCAAGAATTTTTTGGGGTTTCTTTTATCCGTTAACCTTACTAAGGCTTTATCAGTTGCTTGGAAAAATAACCCGTCTTTATTGCCGACAAAATGTTCGTATCGCGGAGCTAATGGTCCGTCACCTCTGTTAAAATTTTGTAAAAATCATCGACGCGATCACTTGTGACCATGCTCCTTCCTCGATATAAAACCTCATCTATGTCGGTAGTTGGGATGGGTGTATCAGGAGTATCAAAAGTATCGTCCCAATCCAGATTGGTCTCTGCTACATCATCATCATTGTTATCATCTGTTCTTTCATAGTCTGGATCGTAAAATCCTTCTCCATCCATTTATTTAATAAACCTATTTAAATTATGTCGTTTTCATTATACTGCCCGGTAGTATACCCTGGGTCACCAACCAATTTTGCGTGGCCAGAGCTCCACTTATAATGCCCGTCAATTTAGCCGCATCTTCTACGCTTAGTTTGTTTAAATCTGGCACTTTCATTTTGAGTAGTTTAGCTCCTACCATGGCGTATCCCATCGAAAGACCCGATATGACGGCTCCGTGATAAATCGTATTTGCTATTCCGTTGGTGTCAAAGTTACTCATCGTTTTTAATATAACAATTTTTAAATTGCTGTTTATTCCATGTCTAGCGTTTTGGGGACGCTGGGTGTAGTGGGTTGCGTGACTACCGGCACTGGCTGTACTACCGGCGCAGTTGCCTTACTTTTTAGTATCAGCAGCCCCACCCCTATTATGGACGCTACAGCCCCCCACATCGCCCAAGAGTTGTAGTCTGGTGAGCTCGTATTATCGACCGATGTTACGTCCATTTTTGCTAATTTTAATTTCATCTGTCTATTGTGCTCGGCTAAAGCTTTACCCTGCTGAATTCGTTTAGGATTTTTAGTCTTGGTCACTCTCGTTACCATTGGTGATGCCGTTGTTTTTATCGGTTGGGGCGTCTCTGTCTCTGCTGGTTGAGCTGCAGGCGTTGCTGTCGCTGCTTTTTGATCTTCCATTTATTATATTAGGTTTATTAAATTTCAAATGTTTTGTTGTGATAATCGTAGCAACTAGGGGTGATATTAAAGTTCCGTACTTGTAACAAACGTCGCTCAACATACCAGCCATACTCGCGCTTATAATAGGATCAGAACTCAAGTCGTTGGTGAGTTCTTCTTCAGAATCTATAGTGACGTTATACCCTAAAACTTGTACGGGTGTAACAACAGCTAACACTCTCGAAAATAGACTTAAAGTGTATTTACCAACGGTTTGAACAATTTCATTTCCAAATTTAGTTTCGTATAGATGATACAGCTTTTCGAGTTCTTTACTGTCAAGAGCTTCGATATGTTTAACGGTGTATTCCTTTCCCAAGTACTTTCTAGAGTTTCCGGCTGCTACGACACCGCACAGACGATCTTTATGTTCTGCGTTGTGATCTTGTTCGTTCGTTAAAGTAAGTTTTAGGTCCTCCATTTAATTAGAAAGGAATTTAATTTTGTTGTAGCTGTTGCAACTTTGTTACAAAAGCAAAGGTATTCGTAGGTGTAAAACGATAGATTAAGCGATATGATGATAATAGCCAAAAACTGCAAATACTCAAATATTGCTATCATTTACTAACAGCAAAATACATTTTGTTGACGTTTGTTGATTAACAAATTGTAATACATGTGTAGTTTGTTAAATAGGTTGCTACTCAACTAGCTATTAATTGTTAATCACCTAGCTATTAATTGTTAATCACCTAGCTATTAATTGTTACTCACCTAGCTATTAATTGTTACTCACCTAGCTATTAATTGTTACTCACCTAGCTATTAATTGTTACTCACCTAGCTATTAATTGTTACTCACCTAGCTATTAATTGTTACTCACCTAGCTATCAAGTAGCTCGTAACTAACTGGAGGTTCGGTGTATACGACCAATTTACTATATTTCACATCTCTCAAACGTCGTTTTATATAATCTCGTTCTTCAATGGGTACGACGTCGTTTTCGTCTAACGCTTGATCAAACGATGTTTTATCTTTGCAGTAAAATAATGCCAACCAAGCCGTGTTTTCTCTATAATCTTTTAAAACGCTGTTGTACTTTTGGGTCAGTAACCAACAGCTGTGATTTACGTGTCTTCCGCTAAATGCCATCTTGCTTAGCGCGCACGTCTTTTTACGATATTTAATCTCTTGATCCGAAGAGCAATCGTCCACGATAAACAACGTGGCAACACCTTCAAATATTTTCCTGTAAAAATCGATCGCTTCGTTGAGCGTCATCTTGTACAATTCCGGATCGCAGAGGTATACCTCGGGATCTGCTTGAATCCACTTTCTTTCGATGTACGTTTTGTTTTTAAATATGGTAGGGCAAATGATGACTATCGCCTCAAATGTGTTTTTATAATCTGACTCTAACAGATCCAAAATCCATTTGGTTTTGCCCGAATTTGTTTTGCCGACGATTAAAGCGCAATGCGGTTGTGTCATTTTAACTTAACAGAGATTTAAAATTCCCGTCTTCCAAGTTCAATTGAGCATCCATGACTAAAAATACGTACATCGTGAGGTCACCTTGACCTTCGGCTTCTCTGTTAAATTGAATGTTGATGCCTCCTCCGTCTCCGAGTTTCCTACCGGATCCGTGAGCGGAATTGTCGTCGTTACTTCTAAAATCGAGCCACAGACCGTACTTGTCTTTTAGGTAGTCTCCAAGGTCAAAACCCGTCAAATTTAAGTCTTTAGCTACTCCGCGCCCGCTTTCGGTATCACTGTCTCCAAAAAACTTGTTGATTTCATTCCAGTGTTGATACTGAAACATGCCTTGACTGTAGAGTTGATTGGGTTTACCTTCTACGGTCACCGACGTTTTGGTTATTTTTGGATTGTAAAATCGCTGCGGATTCTTGACCGCGGGATCTTTAAACAAAAACAAAATACCCTTGAGACTCCTGATGGGTTGATTGACGCTGACGTTCCAAAGCGTGTCCGATTTGTTGACGGATCTAACTTCTAGCGAGTGGATTTTATCAAACAGATATTGCATTAACCCCTTGTGTTTATTCCTGATGGTGATAGCTAGGTCTCTGTTGGTCACCACTTCGTATTCGAGAGACAAGTCTGAGATAGAATACATCGCCGCCGTATCTGAACTGTTGACTACTTTATCGTGATCGTTAAACTTTATCTCGTACGTCAGAGGTTGTTTTAAACCGCTTGGGTAAAAAGGGTGATGCGAAGTCAGTATGTCAATGTCTAGGGGAATACAATATCTGTTACCATAGGCATCCGCGATAGCTTGATCCTTACCGTTGTTGGCGCCCGCGTTAGCATCTTGTGCCCCCGTTCTTAGTTTAGACACGTTTTCTTTTTCTATGCCTGAGTACGCCATGTTTCGAGTCATCGAGCTGTTGAGCCAATTGTCTTTAAAGTTGTGATACACGTCGGTGTGACGATAACTCACAATTTCGTGACCTTGAAGCCTGACGCTGATTTCGCTGACTAAATTTCTGGCTAAATTACCAAAAATGGTTCTATTGTTGTCGCTTCCACCTTCGAGTTCTAAATTAAAAGCTAGTTTACAAGTGCCGGGTACGATCACGTCGTCTACACCCAATTGAGGAAACTTGACCCTCAGCGTTTGCCCCGCCGATATACTACTGGGATTGTGGGTAATGACCACATCTTTTCTCTCACCCTTGATAGATCTGGGTATTTTTAATAGTCTGCTGGGATTGAGCTTTTTTCCATACGCATTCATTTTATTTATACGAGTTTTAAATTTAAAGGTATCTGTAAGCCAAGAAGCCCACCAATAGCGTTCCTCCCGCGATAAACGCCAGTTCT
This sequence comes from Patiria pectinifera, assembly GCA_029964075.1. Classification (NCBI taxonomy): domain Eukaryota; kingdom Metazoa; phylum Echinodermata; class Asteroidea; order Valvatida; family Asterinidae; genus Patiria; species Patiria pectinifera. The sequence continues at coordinate 3,243,979 of CM057146.1, forward strand.
CTTTCTATTTGTTGGTCGCTAGGCTCGTAAAAATCTTCGAGTTTGGGTTCGTGTTGCAGTCCTACGGGTAGTTCGGTAGATTGTCCACTCACCTCGTTGTAGTAACGCAACGCTCGGTCTACGTTAGAAAATGTTTCTTTAGAAGCATTTTGTTTTCTGATACGGTCGTTTAAAAAATCTAGATATTTCGTTCGTTCTCGTTGCCACTTATCTTTGGCGGCTGAGAGTTGTTCTATTGCTAAATCGTGTCTCGTACGCTCCTCGTCACTCTGTTTCAGATTTGAAAATAAAAAGTTTGAACCCGTAAAAGCTAAGGCGTTGACGATCGCGCCTCCTAACATCATAGCAACGCTAGCCATATTATTATAAACGTCTTTTATATTAAATAATATGCAAACATTATCTAAACTGTATTATAGCCCGAGCGGTTATTGGAGAGGTGAAAGTGCCGTCGACCATTTACACGATAAAACAAAAATCGATAAAAAGGTAATCAGAGATTGGCTTAAAAAACAAGCGATATGGCAAATTTATCTACCGGGTCCTGCGTATGTACCCAGGCCTACGAGTACATCGCGAGAGTTTGAAACACCGAACGACTTTCACCAAATGGATGTGCTATACCTACCCTGGGATAAAGTAAAACGCAAGACTTATAAGTACGCTTTGACGGTTGTCGATGTTGCGAGTCGATACCACGAAGCAGAACCTTTGGTTTCTAAAACGGCAGATTCCACGCGAGATGCTATCGTCAAGATTTACGCGAGGTCGCCTTTGAGTTACCCTAAAACGTTGAGAGTAGATGCCGGTACCGAATTTAAAGGAGCATTTAAAAATGGATGGCCTCAAAAACGTCGAGATTATCGTAGGCGAACCCGGAAACCACCGATCGCAGGGTATCGTAGAAAGATTTAATCGAACGCTAGCCGAGAGACTGTTTGGTCATCAGTACGCTCAAGAAATGTTAAATCCCGAGAGTAGAAACACGCAATGGGCCGAGCGATTACCCAGCGTGATCAAAGCTATAAACGATGAAACGACGAGATTAATAGCTAAAGCGCCGTCAGAGGCGGTTAAACTAGAACAGGTCCGGCAATCGCCGGCTAACCCCGTTAAAACAAAAGAGCAACAATTACCGCAAGACGCTATGGTTAGATATTTATATTACCCGGGTGAGCAAGAGGGTGGAACTGCGAGAAGAGCCACAGATCCCATTTGGAGCGTAGACATCTTCAACGTGGAAAAAAGAACGAGTCAATTTAAAATGATTAACGGTAAAAAAGTCACGACGGGTCCTACGCTGTATTACCTGCAAGACGGCCCAGAAAGGAGTTTTGTGAGACAAGAGCTTCAAGTCGTACCCGAGGACACGCAATTACCGCCTAATTAATATCTAGATTACGGTGACCATAAGCGAGCGTGTGTATTCCATCCGGTAAAATGTACCGCTTTGTGTCCAACGGACTCAACGATAGTTTATTTTGAGATATGGTGTAAAGGATGTGTTTTTCCGATCGAATTTGAGTCATCGTTTCTGTTTTAGATTTATTTTTAAAGATGCAGTCGTAGTAGTGTCGGTGTTTTAATTTTTTGTCAGTGACCGATTTTGTTACCCCCTTGGCCTTTTTAAGAGTGATGTTGTTGTCATCTGCTAAAATCGAGTACATCTTGGGTCTTACGCAAACGGCTTCTTGAATGACCTTACCTCCAAACTCGTCTTTAAATTTACCGATCACTTTCTTATTGGTTGGATCGTATAACTCGTGATCCAGATTGTAATTCGAAAAGTCGTAGTGTTGCCCGTGAGATCGCATGTCTTTGTATATGTCATCCGTGTAAACGACAATCAACAGACTGTCCGTATCCGTATACATCAACCTGATTTTATCTCCGTATTTGTCTTTCAATCGGTTGTAATAAAAATCGTACATCAGCGTCTTTGAGAGATCCAAGATACTCACTCCGCAATAAATGGGCTTGTTTAACACAGTTGTCGTTTTATATGTTTCGACAAACGACAGGTCACACTCTGGAAACGGCGTTGTTGTTTTATAGCTCGGTTTTTGAATTATTTTTTTGTATTTTGCTTGATCGCTGTCGTTATTGTCTCTCAGTAGGTAACCGTCTATTCGGTTTCTAACGTTTTCCATCGTCTTACCAAACACGCTGTTATTCATCAGTTTAAAAAAGTCTTTCTCAAAATCAGAGGTTGCTTTTGTTCGGAGTTGCGTGTTTTTATCGATGTAAGATTTCATCCAAGGCGATTGTTTAAATTTTAACACGCGATGTACCTTTTTTAGTTTCAAACCGAGATCGAGGTATGACTGCAACGTAACGTAGTGCAACACGTATTTTTGTTTTGGATTAAGCGTACACGTTAATTTTTGTACGTCGCTATTAGGTTCGGTATCCAATAACTCGTTTTGATAATCAGACATCCACGCTTGGGGTACGACGATATTTTCGGGTGCTAGGGGATAATCGTTATGCTTGGCGTGTAGATCGTACGGATAGTCTAAATCTACTTCAAAAAAGTAGCCGGTGTTGGACGTTTTCTTAAGCGTTAATATTCTTTCTTCGGTAAACGGTTTCGAGGGTGTCCATTTAAAATCGCTGTACGGTAGATATTGACTCATAGCCCAACCGTACAGATTGTTGGCATCCAGATAAGCGATATAACTCGAGGGTTTGTTTGAATCGTAGTCATCGAGATATTGATTATTGGCTTTGTGATGTCTCATTCCACCCACGCTAGATATGCCTCCTCGTTTTGCTTTTTCAAAAAATAAGTGTTTGTCGACGTCTTGCAACAGCTCGAGTTTAGCTTCCGAGTGTTTCAATAGAGCATCCCAGGACAATCCGGGTGCGGTAAAATAATTGGCTGGATCTAGCCCGTAGTTTGTAATACACGTTTGTCTAAAGTTTTCAAATACGCCTGCAAGTAATAACGTATCGGTAGTCACGTACAAGTCGTGATATTCTCCTAGATTTTGTATATTAAACTCGTTCCACACGCGTTGAGCTCTGTCGTAGTCTTGTTGCGATATATGTTCGTCTTTTAGTCTGCTGTAAAACTTGTCGATGGGTGGTAGGCTGGTCTCTTGAAACTTATCAAACGAGTTCATATATTCGTAGGGATAAATTCCTTTTTGTAATAGCAAGTCAGAATGTTTAAAATGCTTTTTGAGTAAATGAAACGACTCTTTTGGACAACCTTTCACTAATTTATCCAACGATGATGCCATAAAACTAAACGAGTCTAAAAATCGTAGATTTCCTATCGAAAACGAAATATACTTTTCTGAATTTTTAGCGATCACTTGTATTTCTGTTTGGCTATCGTATTCTGTCATTCCCTGCATGATTAAATGCGCGTCATAATTTTGTAAATTGTGAAAAAAGACCGGTATCGGTGTACAACCGGGTTTAATTTGTAGTTTGAGGTTACAATAAGCGTGTGCGGCACCCCTATATTTACCAGTGACGTGGCAGTGATCTCTGACCTTTCTAAATTTATTAATGCTCTTTTTGCAGTCTAGACATTTAGACTCGATAAATCCCTTACTATTTTTGTACTGATGTTCTTTCTTTTGTTTTATCGTCTTGGGTTCTCTGGGTTTCTGGCACTGACAGTTGCTCGAGTAATTGGGATAAATTGGTTTTTCACAAATCCAACACGTGCTTGTTTTATCATGATGGTCTTTAGCTCGCTCGTTAAATGTCATGGGTTGGGGTTTTTCAAATATGCAATTAATATCGCTTTGTAATTGTAACAGCGTTGTTATAAATCTAGTTGAAGCGTCTTTGCCTCTATAAGTCTCTTGATACACATTTTTACCGTCGCATCGCACGACAACTAGCGAATAACCGCTAGCTTTGTGAACGTTAATCTTTTTTGTGTTTGTCTCTTTGTCTGAGTGAGTAGGTTTAGATGTTAGTGTCTGTGTGGGTGTTGTTGTTGTTTGTAGTATGGATTCAAAGTCAGCATAAATGACAAATGGTGCTTTTTGTTTGTGCCTATAGTTTTTAAATTCTAATATCGGTACGTCTCTTTCGCCTGGTTGCCCGTCTATGTATTTTGGTTTACCCGTCGGAAATACAATCTTTGATGGATGTACATCTATACCCTTACAATCGGCGATATGTCTGTCTAATTTATTTTGATTGGTAAAATGACATAGACATCTTCGACAAAAATATTTCTTACATTTATGTTTGGTAACGTCGTACATCAACCTCGTAAAATATTTTATCCAACAATAGTGATGCTTGTCACCTTTAGAAGTCAAAAGCAGATCGATCTCTTTTGCCCCGTAGTTTTAGACACGTATAATGGATATATCTCACCCTCATAACCGTATACGTTTATCGATAAATTATTTTGTCTTTCTATCTTGGGTATCTGATCGACCGGTGTCGGAAAGTCAACGCCTTTAAAACTGAGTCCGTCGTCTTTGGTGTAAATCGACGGTCTGCTTTCGTTGATTTTATATTTAGGATTATTTCTTATTTGATTTTTTACTTTGTCCGTGTATAACCCCAGGGCAGATCTCAAACACCATCTCAAACACTCGTCGTCTTTGTTTTGTACGTTGATCATCGCCTGTTTAATTTTAAGATGTTCGGGTAGGTTTATGTAAGAACTGCCTCTCGCTGGATTATATCTGTTGATGTTGATGTATAACGCGAGTATTGTATCGACTACCCAACCCGAACCTTGATTCGTATACCTTTCATCCTTTCTAAATAGCTCTTCGATCTCTTCTCTCAAAACCTGTTTTATTTGACTTTGATTTAAAACGGCTTTCGGCTTGCTATAATGAATAGCTTCGATCGTTTCGATGATATCGTTCGGTTTGATTTTTCGATACCTTATTTTTAGTACAAGCTCTACTTTTAAACCTCTGAGCTCTCTCAATTCAGACTTGATTTTATTGACTATTTGTTCCTTGTGAGAATCAAAAAACTTGATTAAATCATGGTTATAGAGTCTGGGGTTTAATTCCCAGTTTCTGTAGTAATTTCTAAACCTTCTCGTTTCTCTAAAAGCTGACTCTGTAAAGTCTTCGGGTTGTCTGTATATTTTAATCGCCGAGATTAAATCTTTTTTCAAAAACCGTCCTTTATAACCCGTCGGTACGTATTTTAGATTTTGTTCGTCTACAATCTGTTTGAGCTCATGTAGTGTCTTTTTCCTCAAGTTTTTAAATTGACTTTCATAATTTTTTATCCCCTCGATGTAGACTTTACGAGTAAGAGAAACATTTTCATTGTGCGGTATATTATATCGCTGCACGTAATCACGCAGCGTGGCTTTGTTCCATTTAGAATATCCTTTGACGGTCGGTCTGAACATATTACTCTCCATTTTATTATAGAAAATATAATATTTTTTTTCTCATTTTTTTGGAGGGCGATCAATTATTTCATAATCCATGAGAGCTTGACTGTAGTGGAGTTTCAAGGTTACATTGTTTGCCCCGAGTTTCAAGGTCACGTGGTGGTGACTCACACATTTTTCAAAGTCACGTGGTGGTGACATCACCTCATTTTAGCGACGACAGATTTATTTTTTTAACTCCAGAGCGACAGGCCCTGACTTGACAAATATTTTTTTTTTTTGCTCCCAAACCTGACGTCAGATTTCTAAAACATTTGCCGCGGGCGATTCCCCTATATTTTTCCTCCAACTATTTTTAGAATCGAGAGCGGCGTGTCCAGACTGGCCGCAGATTTTTCCATTTTGATCCGGTGACCCCACCTCCCCTACTACTCAAGATCAGCGCACGCTCAACGTACGTAAACACAAATTCACGGAAAGATTTCCATATACGAAGTTCACTCAACACTCTGTGTACAAACCCTATGACTATATGAGAGTGGACTGAAAATTTTAAGTGTTTTCTGAGAATTTGCTTGTACTTTCTCACCGTTCATATTGACTTTGATGACATGAAATTGCTATCTGGGGGCTAGTTAGTCAATACAGAGGAAAATGAGTGAACTTCATAATATGGAAATCTTTCCAAAAAATTATCCCATAATCCAAATGTCAATCATGGGAAAATTTTTACGCAGTGGTTATTGTTACGGCAGCCGCAACGCATTTCCCATTTTCTATCCCATTTTCTAACGGTAGACAGCAACTTTTATAAAAACATGACAAGAAAATATAAAATTAGAAGGAAAAAAGTGAATTTGAACGTTATGAAATTCGGACTTTATTTCCCTTTTAAAAAAAATACTCCAAAGCCTCAGGTTAGAAAAGAAAAAAAATTCGAGTGCAAAACTGAGATTAGAACCCGCAACCTCGCGGTGCAAAATCCTACCCTCTATCGACTGAGCTGTCACACTGTTCGCTGTCACACTGTCATGACTGTGGAAACAAATAATTATATACCTGCGTGCATATCAAAAAAGTATCGTAGAGGGTGCTAAACAACGACTGCCGTAACGATAGCCACTTCGAAATATTTAACAGTAGGCCTAATAATGGATCAACATGGTCAACTTTTTGGGTGGATTTGTGTTTCAAAAAGTGGAATTTCAGACACAGGTATTTCGTTTCTCAAAGGGCATTTCTAAAAGCCACAGAGTGCTGACTCCCTCAGAAGATACTTCTAAAATTTGAAGGCTTTTCTCCGTTTTAGAAGTACTCAAAAGGCGGCTCTCAGAAGGCTGACGGACGGAGAGAAGCCTTCTGAATCTGAGCATATGGAGCTATAGCTCCATGATCTGAGGTAGCCCCACTAGTGTGGCCGTCGGTATGCTGCGCTGAACCTAAGCGCAGCATACCGACGGCCACACTAGTAGTACTAGTAGTAGTGGGGCTAAATCTGGGTAGCATAAAAAGGTTCGAGAGTAGAGCGGGTAATGAATATGCATACCATGACGTCATCACAGCCATATTCGTGTCGTCACACTCGCGCGAAAATATGATCATCGGTAAGCTTGTGGGGCTCATCTCGACAAGAATAACATCCTCACCGATGCACAGTTCGGCTTCAGAAAACGTCACGGTGTCAATAGATGGTGTCAGAAAGTTGCTCAATGGCCTAAACATCCACAAGGCATCAGGCCCAGACGGTATTCCTCCCAGGCTATTGAAGAAGTTATCAAACGAACTAGCTCCAGTACTTGCCTTATTCTACCAAGCCTCCATCAACCCAGGCATCTTACCACAAGAATGGAAGGAAGCGAACGTCGTTCCCGTCTTTAAAAAGGGGGAACGAAATAAGGCTGTGAATTATAGACCAATATCATTGACCTCCGTCATCTGCAAGATGCTCGAGCATGTGTTGTGTAGCCAAATCCTGAATCATCTCGACAAGAATAACATCCTCACCGATGCACAGTTCGGCTTCAGAAAACGTCGCTCTTGTGATACCCAATTGTTGCTCACCCTACAAGATCTTGCCAACACTGTAGATTGCAAAGGCCAAGTAGATGTCATACTGTTAGACTTCTCAAAGGCCTTTGATAAGGTGCCACATCAAAGGTTACTTTACAAGCTCCACTACTACGGTATTGATGGTAATATCAACATATGGGTAAGCGCATTCCTAGAGAACCGCACTCAACAAGTCATCCTGGGTGGAACTACATCCAAATCTGCACCAGACCTATCAGGGGTTCCTCAAGGGAGTGTTCTGGGCCCACTGCTGTTCCTGCTTTTCATAAACGATCTTCCTGACTGCACTTCAGTGGGCACAACAGCCAGATTATTTGCGGACGACTGTGTCCTGTATCGCACCATCAAGACAGAGGAAGATGCAAGTTTATTGCAGCGGGACTTGGACCACCTTCAGCAATGGGAGAAGGATTGGCAGATGGAGTTTCATCCACAGAAGTGTCAGGTCATCCACATAACCAACAAAAGGAAACTCATCAAACAGCCGTACATCATTCATAACCACGTACTAGAAGAGGTTGACTCTGCAAAATACCTCGGCGTCAACATCCACAAAAACCTGAACTGGAACCATCACATCAATAGCATTACCAACAAAGCAAATTCTACCAGGGCTTTCTTGCAACGTAATATCCATCAGTGTCCTAGAAAAACAAAGGAGCTGTGCTACAAGACCTTAGTACGCCCTATAGTTGAATACTCTTGCATCATATGGGACCCCCTGACAGCAAGCAACATCCAAAAGCTGGAGATGGTGCAACGGCGTTATGCACGCTTCGTGTTTGGGGACTACAGGACCACCAGCAGTGTCACTGCCATGATCAATCAGCTCCAGTGGCCCACCCTTCAAGAACGGCGTGCACAGGCCAAGGCAGTGATGATGTTTTGAATTGTCAACAACCTGGTTGATGTCCCACATACCTACCTGACACCAACAGTTGCCCTGAGAGGTCACTCCCTCAGATACCTAGTACCATTCACCAGGACTGGGGTATATCGGCAGTCATTCTTTCCGGATAGCATCAGAATTTGGAACACCCTTCCACAAGATCTCGTCAACTGCACATCGCTTGCAAGCTTCAAGCAGGGTGTGCAGTCAGTCCAGCTCCGTTAAGTCAGCCTGAGTTGTTTTTAGCCGCACCTTATGTTTAAGCTGTTCACCTGCACTGTATATATCCTCACCTTGCATGCACACAACAACCGCAGTACGTAATACACCAGATGGTGGACTGTACTTCACCGGAAGAGAGAGAGAGGGGCGACACTAGAGGGTGGCGCGACAGTAGAAAGAGGACTTGTTAAATGCGATGATCATCGGTAAGTGGGACGACACTAGAGGGTGGCGGCGCAACAGTAGAAAGAGGACTTGTTAAATGCGATGATCATTGGTAAGTGGGGCGACACTAGAGGGTGGTGGCGCGACAGTAGAAATAGGACTTGTTAAATGTGATGATCATCGGTAAGTGGGACGACACTAGAGGGTGGTGGCGCGACAGTAGAAAGAGGACTTGTCAAATGTGATGATCATCGGTAAGTGGGGCGACAATAGAGGGTGGTGGCGCGACAGTAGAAAGAGAACTCCACTAAACGCGAATACGTACCGTGATATTACTTCTAGTGACGTCATATCATGCATATTCATACTCTCGAACTTTTTTATGCTACCCCTAAATCTGAGGCCGCGAGGCCTACCTGTATGCGCGTCTGGATCGTGCGAAGCACCGGCGATGTATTTCTGACTTTTGTCCGCGTTAAATTTGAGCGACTTGGCAATCTCAAACGATTCTTTTACTGACCAGGCTTGTTCTACTGTGGACACCCATCCACACAATTCGTGGTCTGATGCAACACTTCCATCTTCTGATTTGGCAATGGGTGTCCACTTGCTCGTCCATAACGGAGAAGCACCGTCGCCCGCCATTATCTTCGCGCGAGTGTGACGACACGAATATGGCTGTGATGATGTCATGGTACTGCATATTCATTACCCGCTACCCTCGATTGTGCCCATTCTTGAAAATCACGCATTCTCGAGAATGGGCATACACATTCTTGAGAATGTGCAACTGGATCCTTGCTCAATCTTGGCAAAAAATAACTCTTCCAGATTGAGCGCACATTCTTGAGAATGCGCGACAAGATAACGGTCTTGTCGATGCCGAGCACCGGCTGCGCTTGGCAAGTCTAGCTGAATCCTCGTTCACTGATTCTCAATAATTATACTGTTGCAAATATAACGTAAGGCGCTAAAAAGTAGAGTAGTCTGGTTCCCCGACCTGACAATTTCCCCCGACGTCTACACGTCTAAATTGTAGGTCAGGCAGCCTCCGTGGCTAAAAATAAACATGACGGCATTAATGGCCCTTTTTCAAAGCGCGGCTTCGTTTCCGAATTCGCTTTATCACTTGTAGCTTTTAATGTTCTGATCAAATTTTTAAATAAATCACTTGCTTCGTAATATCATATAATTATAATAATACAGTTTGATGTTTTCGTAAGATAACATTGAGTAATGTTGATCTGGAATCTTCAAAATTACGGAACCAAATAGCACTGTTAGCAGGCGGAGCCGAATGAAGACCGAGTTTTGGAAAATCTCGGTAACGGTCGTCAAATTCAAAATTGTACATGACGCAGCAAAAAGTTCGGCCGTACGATCCGAGTATATTTGATGCACAAAATCGTCGTTGAATTTCAAGTTTTCTAAATGAAAACAATGAATATTAATTATCAACTCATTTAAAATGAAATTAATAAGCAATTAGCAGTTAATTAACCCTATATTATATACTCGGAAATACTCGGGCGCTATCCGATTGTCGACGAAACGACTTCGGCAAACTTCGGAAATTTTCGGAAAAAGGAGGAATTCCTCCCGTTTTAGTCACGTGACGTAAATTGTAATACATTGTATTACCGGAGGCTACCGGACCTCAACCTCGTCCCCAGTGATTACTTTATTTCCAACCGCGTTTCCAACCTCGTCCCCAGTGATTACTTTATTTCCAACCGCGTTTCCAATAGTAAACCCTGGATAGGAAACTTTCTTCCTGCATCCTGATTGGATACCGCAATTGGCTAGTAATGGATTTTTATCGTGTACTTGGTGCTATATATTCACAACGTGCAGTACGTGTTTTCGCGATCATTCGTCCACGCCTTCTCAAAAATACTAATTTCCTTTCCAATTTGCTCATATCAATATGAAAAATGATACTGCATGTTGTCTCGATAAGATCGTAACAGTTTGATTTCAAAAATCGTGTTTTCGTAACTCACGCCGTGCTCGCGCTGCTACGAATTGACTCTGTTTTTACCCCAGACACCGCATACAAAAACAAACGCTAATGTGTAACGCATATCCAGGCACCAGACTGTTCCTCATTTGCATACGTCTGCAAAAATCTTGCACATGCAAATGATCCAATACCAGGGTGAGAGAGCAGGTAGTGGTGGGCGCGTACTGCTCGACACCCTGGGTACGAGGTTGACCGGACCTAAGATTCATCAGGAATAGTCGGAATCTTTTGGTCTGGGAACCAGACTAAAAGTAGAGTGGATATGATAAGTAAAGGCGTATTGATATGGGGGGGACCGGGAAAAAATAAGAGACATAATAATACTAGTGCAAAGAATTCTGATTTTTGGGATAATAAAAGCGGGGGGGGACGTAAGAATGAAGAATGTGAAGAATGGGAATGAATACTGCGACATCCCATAGTGCTAATGCTATTTCCCATTTAAATTGCCACCAATTTATTGTTCACACCCCACCATAACGTCGCAGAGCTGGATTCTATCTAGTCAAAAGAGCAATTTTGGCAGCTTCTGGACATCGTTTTTTTTTCGTGGCACGCATATATGATACATGCAGGGACTTGTAACTTGTCTAGCCTAAACAAAGCACTTCCCAGACTAGTTCCCAGTCCTCCGTTATTACAAAACTTCCCATAGTGGGCAGAAAAAAAGCAATAATAACAGGTTTAATTTGATTCAAATTATCGTAGTTATACGAGTACAGAAGCATGGAACATTTTCTTTCCTCTTTATATGAATTGTTCCCTTTTAACCGCTATACAATTCATTTAACATAATTATGTCGTGCAATGTTTGTTAAGATTGGGCAAAATTCATAAATTGTGCACGTGATATTCCCACCCAATCTTAAGAATGAGCGCTCATTCTTAAGAACGCGTGCTCGTTCTTAAGAATGGGCGCTCATTCTTAAGAATGCGCGCCCATTCTCGAGAATGCGTGATTTTCAAGAATGGGCACAGCAGTTATACCATGGATCCAGGTTTGGCATGAAACCAGGAAACGCGTGAGTACGAACTTCCTGCAAAAGTTTCGACATAAATCGTACATTGATCATCCATGGAGCATTAAGGACACAACAAAGTAATTGGACCGTATTACTTATGAGGTTGGTATGATGCGTCGTACTCGTTTTTCTTTTTTGAAGCAAAGTCCGCGAGGGGTTCGATCGGCACAGTACCGGGTACAGGGGGCAATGGGGGGGGGGGGGGGTTCGTAGGTATCGGGACAACTCGTACCCAGGACAACTCGTACCCGGGACGACTCGTACCCCAAATTTGTGACCTGGGACAACTCGTACCCGGGACGACTCGTACCCGGGACGACTCGTACCCGGGACAACTCGTACCCGGGACAACTCGTACCTTGTACTTTTCTTACCATTTACTTTTCTGTTCCTTTTTAGTTAGATGTAATTGACAAATCCAAATCCGTCGAGTTTTGGGGAATTGCCAGTGGTGACAAGCAAGAGATTGTTCTGGAGAGATTCTGGCAGCTGGCCGATGATCGCGGAGTTCGCCGAATTCGCGGAAGGAGCTATAGCAATCATGAGCTTCGTAACTTATTTGATCTTCATTTATTGCGAAAACTTATTTCTAAAATAAGTGGACCGATTCATTAAAATTATAAAAATGTTACATATGTCACCTTCTACACTTTTTATGACACTTTTCAGAGCCACCACATATTCTGAAAAGATATTGCGTCAATGTTTCTGAAACGGAATGAAAATAAAACAGTATTATTTTAAAAAAAAAAAAAAAAATCTTCAGGCCAACAACAGAGAAACCTAGCTATTTAAATGAAAAACTTCTTCTCTATTTAAAAATGAAAAACGGAAATAAAATAATTGAATAATAATTGGTTGAAAATAAGTATGATAACAGTCGGCACAAGTAAGGCACAGATACGAGTACGCTGCACAGTGTTTTATTTTCAGACAGGTACGAGTTGTCTCGGGTACGAGTTGTCCCGGGTACGAGTTGTCCCGGGTACGAGTTGTCCCGGGTACGAATTGTCTCGGGTACGAGTTGTCTCGGGTACGAGTTGTCTCAGGTACGAGTTGTCTCGGGTACGAGTTGTCCAACATTCGGTTCGTACACTAACAGTGCATGTGTGTGTGCGGCGCCCGTGCCATAGACATACTACTATAGATATAGAATAAAAAGTCTAGATCGGCAGCATGTGCATACGAATAAGTATATCGTACACATGCAATTTATCAATTCGTACGTAGTCGTACGATTTATTAATTTGTACGTACGATTTATTAATTTGTACGTACGGTTGATAAATTCGTACGTACGATTTAGTAATTCGTACGTACGGTTTAGTAATTAAATGACGCACGATTAGTAATTCGTAGACGGTTTAGTAATTAGACGCATGGTTTATGTAATGCGCACGAATTACATTTATTTTTAACCATGTCCTATCTACACCTCCATATAAATGCACGTTTATGCACGTAAGGTACTAAATTTAGTTCTGGAAATTTCCAGAAAATATTTCGCAATTCAGTATTTCGTGTCATGTTAATATAATATGTCGATAGGTGTGGACATAAACGCTCAACCAGCAGTCACCAGCCAAAAGGTAAATGGTTTTAAACATTAAGGTCTGGCGATCATGTTGAGGTTTTCATTTTGATTTTGTTCTCTATAAAACCTACACGATCACTAAAAGTCTAGCCACGCATTAGTTTACGTGATGTTTGTGACAAAATGTTGAGTGTAAATGCCTATTTTACCTCTAATTTTTCAGATGATGACTACCCATCGCAACCTGTGAAAAAGAGGCTAGGCGGCTTTATAACTTTGCGTCGGGTTTATCGCACAAGCTAGATTTTTCAAAGTAATGCTAAAACCATTTTTATAAGTATAAAAACCTCGAGATATTTTAAAAATAACTAAAAAGTGTACCATTTTGTTATATCTATGATGATATAGAAATTGACTAAAATGCTTCCTCGTTTAAATAAAATAATGATGTTATAAGGAAATCAAGATTTCTCCTCAGTTCAATATAAATATGACATCATTCTATATGAATAAAATTTGCTTGACAAACGAAAAGACAACTGGCAGTTCCCCTCAGTTATGAAAAAAAAATTGTTTGACAAAAGAAAAGAGAACTGGTAGTTCTCAGTTATGAGTAAAATTTGCTTGACAAAAGAAAAGAGAACTGAAAGTTCTCCTCAGTTATGAAAAAAAAATTGCGTGACAAAAGAAAAGAGAACTGGCAGTTCCACTCAGTTCAATAAAAATATGACATCACTTTTACTCTATATTTATTATATTATATTTTGTTAAAGTTATATGTTTGTAATGGTAAAGTCAGCGTTTTCAATAAAGTGAAAAACTCAGACGTGTAAACCTATGAAAACGTTGTTTGTTTATTTATTTATTAGTATTGATAGAGGGCGCACCAGTCGCTGTGAGTCTGTGTAAAGATATTTCAGAGATTAAGACTCTGGTCTGGTGTCGGCCGAGTCCCTATAAAGTCTAGAACCCCAGCAACTCAGAGAAGAAAAGATATCAAGCCTGGTGTTTGACGCCGTTAGATTTATTTTTAAAAACCAGAGCGACGTGCCCAGACTTGGCACACATTTTTCCATTTTGTTGCCGTACCCCCCCCCCCCATCCCATACTACTATATTCAAGCAGCTTCATCATCATTGGAGGGGCCTAGTTATCCTGTATTTCGGGCAAAAGTCGGACAACTTTCAGGCGGAATGAAAACATGATGCGTCCATATTCCTGTAATCTGCTTGAAGTCGTAACTCGTATATGGGTCATGATACTCGTGGTTTCCACTGCGCATGCGTCAACTTTACAAATGTGCATCGGTGGCTGTTACCTGTCATTCAGTATTGTTCTGAAGTGCGCCCGCATGCGTGCCCTGTTGACCAGAATTGAATGACAGGTAACAGCCATCGATGCACTTTGGTAAAGTTTACGCAGTTACTAGTTGACAAGTAATAATAATAGCGTGACATCATTTTCTTTTATCATGAATAAACATAACTTTCCCATCGAAACAGCACAGCAAAATAGCATCAGAAGGTACAATGTATATTGCCTGTCACTGCAAAATATCCCCCGCCTTTCAATTTTTGCATTATTCTTCACAATTCCTTTCTGCAGATGCCTGTCAGGAGGAGTTTTAATTTGATAGTTTCAAGACGATGAAAATTTGGTCGGTATAAAGTGGACTGACGAGCTATGTCGCAAACAACAGGTAAATTTTTTTAAAAATGGATTTTTTTTAAGGGAATAAATGTGTGCTTTGGAGGTTTTAATCACTCTGTTTAAGACCGCTTGGGGTCTGGGTGCTGATTTTTCGGCTCCGGTAACTATAAGCACCCAGACTCCAAGCTGTCTTGAACATAAGCTGCCTCACTGTCAAATTTCTTGCTAGGATCCTGCATTCCCCTAGTCTATGCGAGCCGATTCGGCTGTTAATTATGCAAAACCACAACCTTGAGATTCTGACCATTCAGCGGGTGCCTTTTATTGGGTTACGGTAACCAGTTGTTGTATTGCAAAAACAATTACAGCCAAACTGACCAATCAACAGCTTAGTCCACATTTCTGATCGAAGTGACGTGGAGTTTCTAAACTCCACTCTGATTGGCTGGATCACGGGGTCGCATAAAATTTGCATTGCTCACATATATCAGACGTTGGTTATGGAGAGGGCTCCGTTGTGATACGCGGACTAGCATTCCCCCTTCTGATATCTCTGTTCGATAAAACAGTCAAGTGATTCTTTGAATTCTCCAACTTTTGAATTTTTCTTTATTTACTGCAGTTGGCAAATTATAGATTGGGCCTATTCACAGTCATGACAGTGGACAAATCCTTTTGGTTTATATATAGTATTTAGGGATTTGTTCCCATTTTTCTACACAGACGGTAGCGATGTGGTCCTAAAAGAGGGACAATGCATCAAAAAAAGTGGCAATAGGGGGCTCTTGGGAAAGTATAACTGGCAGAAGCGATGGTTTGTTCTTATCCAGCGAGACAAGACGGTTACTCTGTATTACTACGAGTAAGTACAATCAAAAGCAAGTTTTGTATTATGACAGTGTACAATTTTTAAAGAAACTTTACCGTAGGGCTGTGCATCGGAACCGGGTACCCAACTACCAGGCCGTTGATGTCAGGAATCGGTTCCAGATTATGGGATCGGGAACCCATAACCAACTTCACAAATTACTTAGTAACTTCTCAGACAATGAAAAAGAAAGGTTTGGAATGTCATTTGTCGGGAATTTTCAATATGAAAACCAGGCAACATGGGAAACAAACATATTTCACATTTATGACGCTCGGGTCAGTTGCAGTTTACACCATAAAGGTATAAAGCTCAATGTACATACTTGTATCTTACTGTATTGAAGCACCGATGTGGTAGTATTATCGTGCGGACTTGTATGAACAATCTGAACAGCCACTTCTGAGATTCAAATTTTGGGTGTTTTTTTTTTTTTTTCAATCAGGTATCAGTTCTGGTACTTTTAGTTCTGTTCAACACATTCTTTTTTTTGATGTTTCATGCGAATGACCATGCCTTTTTGTTCAAATCTTTCATCTTTGACATTTTTCCTTGTTTTACCTTTCAAGGAAAAGAGGCGCAAGAGTTCCCAAGGGACAGATACAACTCAGCAATAAGTGTGAGTGGAGATTTTCCAGTCATGTGAACCCTTATGCCAGTGTTGTGAAGTTTACATACACGTATACAAGTTGAACATTTATTAAAAGAAAAAAAGGTGAATTTATCGAAGAGCACAGGGAACGCGATTTCTGTTAGCAGAGAAGTCTTAGAATTGACACGTGATACACATCACGCTAAGCCTTCTAAATTCATACACGCTTCCTTGAAAAACTGTGAACCTCAAAATGTCTGAAATTTCTTTCTTTGAGGTGAAACCTCTAAAAATTGACAACTGTTGTCAAATTTGAGATTTCCAAATGCATACGTGAATTTCAAATGTTTATTCTCAAACAGTAATTTCAGACATTTGTTCTGATTCTTAGTATAAGCATTTTGTAAACAGAAACTCCGAATACATGTTCATAGCATCTGCATAAGTTTAAACACCGTTAATTTGCTTCGAGAGTTACTCCCATTGTCAATGGTAGTTTCCGATAAAAGACTACATGAATAAAAACTGTTTTTCATGGTAAACATTTTGATCAGATGTGACAAGGGAACCAGAAGGCATAGAGAAGGAGAGACGGAATTGTTTTGAAGTGGGACCATTTGCGGAAGACGGTACAACAAGGACCTACTACATCTGCTGCGGTAAGACTGCTTGTCACTATAATTTTTTCCCTTCTTGAACAAAACCAAAGATTTCTTGAAACCTTTATGTAGGGCCCCCCCAAAAAGTCTCCGGTTTCTGGTATGGAGCTTGCCCAAAAAGTGGTGCAGCGACGCGGCTTTTTTTTTTTTTTTTACCCGTTTTTTTTTTGCTTCAAATGTCAGCTGATGACTGCAAATGGTGCCCAGCTAAACTTAGTGCAAATATATGGGAGTCCAGAGAGGCCACATAAAGCTTATTCTCGATCAGAACCCCATCTAAAAACACGTTACAATTGTGCAGCAGCAGGATTCCAGTCAAACCAGTGAGTATGGCGGTTTTGAGACATCATCTTCTATTTTTTTTTTTTAACCTCTTCATTTTGCTGACACGCATGGCTACGGCGACGCACGCGCATACCAGATACCGGAGACTTTTTTTTTTGGCCTAACCCTTATGTGCCCTAACTGAAGACACGTCTTTGCTCCTTTGTGATACGCACGAGTAGACACCTTGGACGTATTCCAAACCCCGTTCTCATGTTGATTGAACACGAGGACTGGGTTTCAAATAATGAGAATCAATAGGCGTATGTTGTTTGCGAACAGGCTTTTCACTCCCCACTTGTTGGGGAGTAGATGAAGATTGTCAAGAACAAAAGATAGCAGACTTACCGCAACCTACGTTAATTTGTTATGCATAGAATTTAAGTAATGATAAAAAATAAAATAAAATAGAGAGGGAGTCAGGTTGGCATAGCAGTACTTTCCTCACCTTCCACCGCTGTGACCCGGGTTCGAATCCCGCCTGGGCCAATATGTGGATTGGGTTTTCAGTCCCTATCTGATTCCGTGGGTTTCCCCAGAATATTCTTCTGGGGTTTCCCTCCCACCTGTAAAACTGTAATTTCTTCTCATTGTCTCCTCTGAACAGGTTTCTTCAGGCTTGCGAGCTACAGTGCATAGGGCGCTTTTGAGGAAGAAATACATAATAATTGTAATAATATCAAGGCAGAGTTTCAGTCAATTTGCAAGGTCTGTTTTTTTGTGTGTTTTTTTCTTTCTTTTTTTAGATACTGAAGATGACAAGCATGAATGGATGGAGGTCCTAGATGCTGCTATAGAGGGCACTACAGCCAAGACAGCTTTGCTTCGCAAGCAGACAGCCTCCTTTAAAGCCAAGGTGGGGTCTACCTTTTACCTTTTCTTTTTATAGTGGTCCCTATACTAATCTGAAGGCCAATATTAGAGGTGGCTCTGTTACACCCAAACTAGGGCAATGGTCCCAACTATAGTTGGGACTGTCCTAAGTCCCAACAATAGTTGAGAAATTTGTAGCTATAATTTGGACGATCTTAACTGTAATAGGGATCATTGTCCATAGTTGGGACGTAACAGCACTATGCTTATGGATATGTATCACTCCCTGGTAAAATTTAGGTGCGTCCATGTTGGCAACGACAAGGGCTCAACGGAAATAATTAGGGCAGCTTTTAGCTTGTGTACGACCTGCACATGGGCTCTTCTAATGGGTTCATTGCGCAAACAAAAAAGGGCACTTTTGGACCACTTTTAAGTGCTCTCGGATGGGGCACACCACGTGGGTGCGTACTTGCTCGTGCACGTATTGCGTGATGTGCACACATCTTATTTTATTCGAAATGTGCACAAAGCCAAGGCATCTTCGAGTGAGCGTTCATTGGGAGTCGTCGGCAGATATTCACCTTGAGAAACAATGGAAATTTTTAAGTTGAGCAAAACAAAATTGACTGGAGTGGGGTTTGAACCTGCGACCACTAGATTGCAGTTCCAGTGCTCTACCGATGACCTATCCAATCCTATGTTGTCAATGTCTTCGTTCAAGAGGTGCTAGTCAGAAGCCATTAATGCGTATGTGCTTCAGCCAAGGGTCACACCCAAAGTCACGATGCTACCAATATTAGCAATGCTGCAAGCCTGGGTATTTCCTTGTCATTTATTCGAAAAAAACAAGAAAAGAAAGACGATTAAATGTCTATTCGATGTTGTGATTTGTTTTCTCTTTAGAAAAGGAAAGACAGGGAGAGTAAGAATTCCCTAATAGCCAAGCAGAACGAAGCCAGACGAGATATGTACTTGAGCGCAGACTGGAGAAAGCAAGTAAGTGTGAGGGAAGGGGCATAGTGTCTTGGGGGGGGGGCAGATGAGGCGATTGTAATGCACCTGTCAGTAGGCCGACCCATGAGGCCCTGCCCACTGGGCAAGCACACGTGGCCCCTCCAATACCACACAACATGTTCCAGCAGCACGTGTCATACGCGTGTTGGACTGCTGTTCCCGCATGTCGGACATAAACGGTTGTGATTGGCCAAGACACCTCAAAATCCAGTTACGAGATCCAAACATATTTGCATATATCCTCTCTGTTTTTTTGTAATGTATACTAGCCACTGGCTCAGACTTTAACAGGTTAGTTGTTGAACACCTTACTTAAGATTTTGAGCAATTTTGTTGCAAATGAAAACAGTGCACAGAGACCACGTGATCCTATGTTCCTTTAATAGCAGTCAGTCTCGCCCTTGATCATGAATTTGTTCAAGGATCCATGAGATGGATTTTCTGAGGAACATATTTTGTACAGCTTTCTACTACTCTTAAATGTAGAAGAACTATTTGCATCCTGTTTTTTGGTTAATTTTATTAAAAAGTGGACTTCTTTTAAGATTTATATTTGTCCATGCTTTTCTGGACAACTGAGGGTGCTGTTGCTGTGATGTCATTTCGGGAGGACACTGTTCAGTTTTCTGTTCAAATTGTGAACCAAAAAATTTGCTCATTGAACACATTTGTGAGAAAGGTTTGCTGGTGGGCTTACTGCCATGTACTGACACAACAAATCACCAAAGAAAAGAACATTTACGACAGCAAAATATCCAAAATTCCGGCAACTCTTGGTGCTGAAAGAGCTGTAACATTGAGGTTTCTGCCTGCAAAATGACATCACACTTTTGATCATGGATATGGAAATTTGCTTGAGCATAAAATCTAAAAAGGCACCAAAAAACCTTGAAAATGCAAAACGAAAATTGAAAATTAGGTTAAATGGGACACAAAGATGCACTTTCCTGAAGACGGTCAGAGCATACTGACCGGAACTATACCTTCTGGTTCTGGTTCTTTCATTCTCTTTTCTCTAGAGTTGAGAAATTATTCGCACATGGTGTTTCCGCAAAGCTTTCATTATTTAGTATCTCCACCATGCAAAGCCTCAAATCTTACTTAAAGATGCACTTTCAATGATTGCATTAAAAAATACATTGTATGTACCTTTTTAAAAATATTTATTTTAGTGTTTAATATTTTGATCTAATTAATAGCAATGGGCCAACTTGCTAGCTTTGGCAATCGGCAAGAACTGGAAGAAAGCAGACACCAAAGATGGGGTGACTGTCAGTAGAATGAGCTTCAGTGATCTGCCCCTTGCAGTGATCAAGGTAAGCAAGTAAAAATTAAGTCTGTCCCAAGCCAACATTGCCCATCAGGCCGGCGTTTATCTCCGGTTTCCTTGGCATGAAATGATTGAGAATCTTTCTTTTCCCCGTGGATGGGATGCCAGTCCATCGTAGGTTACTCCCCAGCTAATGCTGGTACCCATCATCAGAGATGATATGGCTTGCCGAAGGTCAAAATCTAGAGGTCAAGAGGCGGTTGTCTTGCATAATTAATCAGCGAATCTATTGTTTTGTTTCAGGTTGAGGGTTTGATTAATGCAAGATCCAAGCATGTCTACAGCTTCCTTCAAACAGCGATACGACCCGGTGGGAAGGTAGGTTTAATCATGTGTGTCAAGACACTGATATATTGTAAAAGGTAATACGCCACTTTTGCAAGCATCAAATAACAAAACTGCACAATTTGTTTAAATGCTTTACTTGACTGTTAGTAAATGATATAGTCTCAAGCATCCTGTGAAATCATGGCACCTGGTTTGCTGTCATTTTCAAGAAAAATGGAATTTGTATCTATTTCCAACGATGGTTGGCCAACCATCGTTTTGAAAAAAACAAAACACTTCTGTTTTCAAATACTGCCCCATTTTATCAAAATAAGTTGGTCGGCAGTTTGTTTCAATTGGTTACACAAACTTAAACGGGTGCAAGCCAGCTAGTCTGGTTTGCTGATCTCACAATTCCCAGACGTCTATAAATGGCTCCATTTCATTTGAAGTGCGGTCGGGGAACCAGACAACAAGAACAGCATATTTGAATACAAAACTCTAAACTGGTTACTAGCAAATAAGTATTATTAATATATTTATTAAATATAATAATTCTGAAATCTTTATGCATCAATATCTTGAAATATTTAGTCATATATGTGTCAGCCACCAAAATTTAACTAAAAGACCAATTGCTTTTTTTCCACCCTACTCAAAAACATCCACCTCTCCGCAGCTGGATTTCCCGTTCAGGGGCGTGGAGGACATCCTGGATGAGTTCACCTGCCCCCCGAGGGGTTCAGTCATGGATTGCTACAAGGAGATCAAGATTCTACCCAACACCAAACCCCGCCGTGTCACCCTGCTACAGGCGGCGGTACCCCTGCAGCTGACCCAGGGGGAATCCTGCGGGATTCTCATCATGTCTGTCAACCACCCAGACAGTCACAAGAGACAGGTATGCATGTTAAAAGCAGGTCATCAGAAGGCAATCACAAGCCAATCACAAGCCAATCACAAGTTAATCACAAGTCAAGCACAAGTCAAGCACAAGTCAACTGCAAGTCAATCACAAGTCAAGCACACTTAAATCACAAATCAATCACAAGTCAATCACAAGTCAATCACAAGCCCATCAAGTCAATCATAAGTCAAGCACAAGTAAATCTCAAGTCAATCACAAGTCAATCACAGGTCAAGCTCAAGTCACTCAAAATCCAATCACAATTCAATCACGATGCAACCCCACAATTCCATCGAAACAACGGGGCAAGTCCCTTCTCTTTCAGGATAAGTGTTTGCGTTACACAATGCACAGGACCTATAGTTTTACGTCCCATCCAAAAGACACAGGCTTGAAGGAGCCCAGGCAAGCCAACACATGGAATGGTTTCCCATCCAACTACTGACACAGTCAACGGTGCTTAACTTGACAGTTCTACCACTAGCTCTTCCATTGAGCTAACTGACTCTTTGCTTTCAGCAGGCATCTTTGAGGTGTGTTTTCACTATTTCAATTCATTCACAATGCATGCACATGAGGTCCACTCATGCGAACCCCTGCTGAGCAGAAGCACACACCTCAAACATGGCTGCAGTGCAAAGCGTCTATACAGGGTGGCAGACTAACCCTTTGCTTAAAAGGAAGCATAAGCCGTGTCCAAATTACTTGGCTACGACTTGACATTACACACATGTCTATGGTAGCGGCTGCAGCCACTATCTATAGACTCGTGTGTAATTTCTAGCCGTAGCCAAGCAATTCGGACACAGCCTTATTCTGCTTGCGAAACAATATTTCGATTGTCTTCGTCCAAACATCGTCCTTCCAACAGGACGCAGTCACCTGCAACGTAGGCCTATCTGGTTGCATCATCAAACCGCAACGAAGCCCGCAGACCAACCCGGCACCGACCCATAACCCGCCCCCTGGAGGCCAGGAAAGCAGCGCCAGCGAGGATGACGAAGACGACCTCATGTCACCAGGTCGGAGGGTCAGAGGGTCAGAGGTCACGCACCTGACCTTACTGGGTCAGATCAACCTGCAGGGGTCGTTGCAGACCATGCTGAAAGGGGCCTACAAGTCGGGCCTGTTGGTGCACGGCATGCGGTCATTCTTCCAGAATCTTACCGAGCATATTAATAGCTATGTCAAGATTGTGGACGTCTGACGGAATGGGGCGAGGTCGGTGAGAAGCTGGCCTAAACTCATGGCTCTGTTTACCGTATGAAAAAAATCCACACTTACTGTAGCAGAAAATTCTGTGCTAAGGCCAAACACAAAAAGTCTCTGTTTTCTGGTCAGCACGTGCATCGCCGTAGCCATGCGTGTCTGCAAAAAAATTTTTAAAAAGGCCAAACTAACTGGTTTGACTGGAATCCTGCTGCTGCACAATTTTAACATATTTTTTTAGATGATGTTACGATCGAGTATAAGCTTTAATGTGGCCTCTCTGGGCTCGAATATATTTTGCACTACATTTAGTCGGGCACCATTTGCAGACGGTGTTGCAATTTTGTAATTGTGTGTCTGGAAGCCAGCCTTAGGGAGCGGTGGTCGTGTATCTGGAACCTGTAAACGCTGTTTAATTAGCGCAGTGTGTAAGGGAGCAGACTGATGACCAGCCTGGCAGCATATGCACCATGCAGATGTCACCGTTGGTCTGACGTTACCGTTTTCTCTGACTTTTGTCTTGACTATCCAAATTTCCCAAAGAATGTTCGTGTCGGTCAAGATCGTAAGTGGTTGCTGAATTCTCAAGCCTTATGGCCTTACTGAGGTCACCTCAAGCTCCACCCTGAAGAATATTTTTGATAGTTTTAAGGGGATCGAAGCGTCATCTTGAACATTTGATGAAAAAAAGTTGGGGGGAAAAAATGCATCGCCACACCACTTTTGGGGCAAGCTCTATACCAAAAACCAGAGATTTTTTTTAGCCTTACTGTAACTGAAAATCTGTGCTAATGGTTACCTTATTTTACAGGTTAGTGATGAATTTTGGCTGATGCGCATACTTTCATCCTGTAACTAACGATTCTGTGCTGATGAACATCGTTGGAATCTGAAATTATTTTAAATGAAATCAAAGCTTAAAGTGTGATGTTTTAGAAAAAAATTATGTCATTTTGAAAATTGTTGAATTGTTTTCAGGTTTGCCAAATGTTTGCTAATGTTTGTAAATTTTGGAATTTGAATGGAAGAATATAAGTTTTCAAGATTTTGTATTTTTATAGGCCGACAATGCCCTGTTCGCAAAGCAATAGGCTATATTATAAATATTTTATAATTAAAAATTTTAGAAATGAATATATAATAGTTCTTTCACTGTAATAAAAAAATGGCGAATATTCATGACAATTTCCATTACTTGTGTTTCTTATGTTGTATGTTTTACTAAATTAGTGCAATTCGCAACAAACTATGCATATGTAGTGACGCATTGAAAAGAAAGCCATTATGTATATTGAAACGGAGGGAATTGTTTTTAGAAAAGGAACAAGTGCTCAGTATATTTGTTAGATGATTGGAGTTATTTTTGTAATAAATTACTTTTTTATGCCCATGTACATAATATCTTGATACTCCATTTTTGAGAGTTTTCAGTATTATATCCGTTTTTGTAAGGTAGATTTGCAGGCTCACGGCAAAACCTTTTAAAAACCCTAAAAACTTATATTTCAAATTGGGAGCCTATTTCTGTCTTACAGTAACCTAAATAACCTATAAAATCGGATTTGTGGTCTGCGGGTAATTCTACAGGTTGTGGGTTCGAGTCCTGCCTGGGGTTATGGTGTGTGTGCCCTTGGGCAAGGCACTTTGTCACTCATTGCTTCTCTCCACCCAGGAGTAAATGGGTACCTGTGAGGGCAGAGATGGTTACTGCGGTTGATTTAGCTTCCTTGCGCCTAACAAGCAGTATCGAGCTGTATACCCCCCAGGGAGTTAAGAAGGTTTCAGGAGTGTTTGCCCATTGAAACAGGGAAAATAATAATTGTAAAGCGCTTTGACACCCCGTTGCGGCGTGAAAACTCTATTATTATACTATTATTAATGTCAAAATAACACATTGTCAGTATACCTCTCTGAGATTTTATTCTACTTTTTATCTTTTTTTCTGTTGGTGACAAATTGGTTTTAGGTAACTTTATCTAGTGTGGAGAACTTGAGGTAAGCACTTTGCTCTATATCTGCTACCTCATGCTGAAAAAAATGAACCTTAAAATACCTATAAATGCCTATATTGTCCAGTCACATGAAAAGCTTTTAAAAGCTAAATGTTGATTTTCAAAACTCATTGAGATAGGGACACTGTGAGGCTTGGATTTTGGCGGATTTTTGTCAAGAATAATTATTTTTGCGAAATCAATCTAAGAATAATTCTGAAAACTAATTTCGAATTTTTCTTCATCGGAGTTTTGGGATAAACTGATGCAGTTTATAGATAGTACAGTACTCATTCTTAGATCACAAAGTAGACCAAAGAACTACATGTACAGTTATGTAGTATCATTAGTTATATTTTGTAGTTATTGACATTTGGATTATTTTTAACTGCATTAAAAAAAAATCAGTTAAATTGACAAGAAATTGCTGAGTGGTTTATGAACATCATTGGTTCGTTGCTTTATTTTTTTAACTGTACAAAAGAAAGTTTTGAAATGAAGTTTTCCTCATTTAGCTATGGGTATAGACCATGTGACATTGTTTACCAAATTGGATGTTGTGATCACGCGATGCCAACTTTCAGTACGCGATTCTCCGCACTGCATTATCTCTTGAAATATTAATGGTTTAAAAGTGTTGACATATACTCTGTTTAATGTGGAGCAAATAACATGAAACTGAGCTGTCTATGTTGGTGGTGCCCAATTTGTCAATGTTTTTGTTCAAGGGCGCTAGTCAGAAGTCATAAACCCGCACATGTCTTGTAGCCAGGGATCAATTTATTTGTTCAACTTAAAACAATCTTTTATAAAGTTACCCACATTTACACATGTACCTAAACCAGATACTGCCCTCTTGTGTTGGCCACACTTTAAAAAAAAAAAGGTTAATTCCAATTTCCTCGCCCTATCTCGCATTGGACAGGGCTCAAAGTATCCACCCTAGTTGAGTTTTGGGTATTCACAGTCGTCCCCTTGGTACACCTGGATGGGTGAATTGACGGGCCCATTGAACCCAGTCAGCTCCATGTATTCCAACATCTCGTTGTCGTAGAGGGCGTAGTAGGTCTTGACGTCACGGACCAGCACGAAGAGGGCCAGCATCCGGTTGTCTGAGACGACGGAGTAGGTGTACTGGTCGTCGACGACGGGGCCAAGCTTGATAATCCAGTCTGAAAGAAAACGAACAGATCAATCCATTGAACACACAAAAATAATTGTTTTCAGAAATTTTGCCAAACTCCCGCCCTTCACCTGACCCAAAACTGTTTTGATACGCTACTGTCCGCAAGCAATATAACTCATATGACATCATGCCTGGTACCCAGTGTTTGTTTAGCAAAGTTTCTGTGCTTTTTATGAAATTGGTGCCAGATTACTTACAGGGACTATCGCCAGGTACCCCATCTAGCGCCACCCGGAGTTTGCCAGGATCACTCGGGTCAGGGATGTAGGCGTAGCCGTTGATAGAATCCTCAATGCCGTCCCGTGTCTTGTAGTTGTTGAATACAGTCACGTAGGTTTCGTTGATTTTGTTATCTGCAAAACAATAAGCATTGAATCCAAAGTAAACAAGTCAAGTACAGTTCCAATGATGTCTCGATGTCATCGAACTAGGGATGTATGTGAGCTCTGATATTTTTGCGAGAAATTTAAAGGGGGCTGTTAATGCTATCTGCAGTTTCAAAAAAGGGGGAAAATTGTGCGACTGCAGGATGATCTTCATCACTGCGAGTTATCCGAACAGAAATTGATTTTATCAATCAAGACCGAGCATAAACTCATTTTTCCTATTACGGAAGAGTTCCAAGTCATCGCAAGTCAACGCAATGTACTTTGTGATCTGACTTGTGAGCTAACTAGCGATTTGACTGATTGACTGACTGACTGACTCCCCTACAAGTTACAACGCTGGTCATGCATTTGTGTATTCAGTTTCAATGGGGACTTGAATTTGTATAGGCTTGATATATTTCGTATACAACTGTCGAACGCACAAATTAATTCTCTATCCCTCAACGGCTGAATGTAAGTTGTGCTCCCGGCTCCCAATCACCACGATCATAAGCGACCATATAAATTTTCAATAGAGTCGGGGATATATTTTTTTGCAAAACAGTGTTATGTTTTTATAAATTTATGAAATTTTATATCATGTGTAATCCTTTTTTTCGGGGTGGGGGGTATGAAGAGAAACTTACATGTTGCCGTTGTGCACTCTGCTTGTTGCGAGTCCGCAAATAAATTGGACCAGAAATTTCCGTACACCTGAAATAAAGCACCATAAGTTTGAAACGTTTAAATCAAAGTAAAATGATAACCTTTCCCGATGTAACCACACAATGATTTTGCAAACATTCAAAAAAAAAATTGGACAATTGAAAATGCTGTGGATGCCATTATGTGCGGTAATAGCATCACGCACAGCAAGTGTGCAACCAGAAAATAAAAAATAATTGACAAATCAAGAAGGAAAAATACATGCAATAGCCACAGATTTTTTTTTATATTATCAACTGAAGTTGGAAAATCTCATGGTGTTAGAAATCGCCTCACCTGGTACCACCGACCCGTGTACAGATCCACTTTGACTTCTTTCATCGTGTCCAAAGCACGCGAGTCTGAAACCAGACTCGCCACCAACAAGACACAGAAAACCAACGTCTTCGTAGCCATCTTTCTAGTTTTCTTGATGTTTGATACAATGGATGTTCCTGATACTTTGCTGTGATTATGGAGAACGTAATTGAACTTAATTTATGATTCAGACATAACATCGATGGGCGTGCGTTCTGTTCACGATGGGGGATTAAAGGTCCAAAGGGGCACTTTGGTATCTGATAAAGGGCTAGGGGTACAGATTAAGGCGTGTCCATTTGGGAGCTGGGTTCATATAATGCATTAGCTTAAGTGATTGTGGTAATTATGGCGCAAACAAAATAAGTATTTTTTATAATATTTTGCAATGATTCACTAGTAAAAAGTTGTTTACTTGTTTTCAATTGTTCATTAGGCTATCATTAGTTACATAATAGTTAGGATGTTTGGTCACAACGATCAAAATCAAAACAATTTTGGCGACTCAGGATTACGATTATCTTTGTGTCATTCGGTACCAACGGTATTTCCGATAACTATAGGGCCTGCTTATCAGGAGTGGCGGTGTTAAAAATAGCAACATGGTAGCCATTGCAAGTCCTGTACCTTAGTTTTAAAAACCTTAATTTAAACACAGCCTTGAGTTGTTGGCTTGGTTTCAAACCCAACAAATTAGAAGTCGGCGCGCTTTCAAAAGTTGAACATGATTATCGAACATTGCGCAAATTTTTTGGGAAGTTTGTCATTCGCTTTGGGACTTATTCTTCGTTGAAAAGGATTTTTATTATTTTGAAGAAAAAATTGCAACGCAAAGATACACTGAGGACACTCGAATTATTCCTTTTGATCATAAATCATTTGATGACAAAAACTTTTGCCCGTTATTTGATCAATGTTTTGGTGTGCGTGAGTTACGGTCAGAAAGGCGTTTTCTACAAACGTTTTTAATTGGCAGGCAGTGGGAACGCTTGAACTGCTTGAGGTCTGTTGTTGCCCCCCCCCCCTTCCCGTGGCCGTACTCAGAAATAGTAGGGGAAATTATAAACAAAAATATTTGGGGTTTTTTTAGTGCCCCACCCCTCCAAAAAACGAGGGCCCCTCAAAAATGCCCCCTGCACATTGGGGCCCGAGTTAATATTTCGCTATTGACAGATTGAGTCTTATTACAGGGGACTATATGTTCCATTGTTTCGAAACATTTTGGTCATCGTTTTGAAGGGTAGACCTATTGTTTTAATCAGATTTGAACAATTATTAGACAATTCTTGGTATTTCGCGGTCATCACATGGCGATTTCTCACTGTCTTATGCTTCATAACTGGCCTTTATCCGAATTATAAACCACGTGTTGGTGATAGCAACGCCCAATTCACGTGCAGGATGTCATGGTGCCATGTGACCATAGCGCATGTCGATTTATGGCCATCAAAATTTAAAATGTTGTTCTATTGTCAAAATAAATTAAGTTACGAGAGCTTGTTGTCGCTGATCTGCTCAGCATAAAAGGATCATAATTCGTGGTAAATAATTAATCTATAAGGAGAAAAAGGGTCTTTTTTTGAATTCTTGCTTGAATCGTACCAAATTCAGCGATGTTGTATTTGTAACTTTATGTTGGGCATAAACATTAGTTTTAAAATCTAGGCTTCATATCTGAAATAAGATTATGCAGGATTAAGAAGTCCTAATTCGCCCCGTATCTATAAAAAGAGTCCCACACGGACACCAAGTCAACGACCGAACCCGAAGCGGCCACACCGTCCAGCTCTGCCCGGCAACACCTCGCGTCAATTCACGGTGAATTTCGTTCCCAAACATACCGATCTCCAACCATGTTGTGCTTCATCGTCTTGGCGGCTTTCGTGGCCAGTAGCAACGCCTTGGGAACCGTTCCGGAGCTGGACCCTGGCATGTATATCGGCCGTTGGTATCAGGTAAGAAAAACAATCTCCCAATGGAGTGGCTCATAGTCATACAATAGACCCCTTGCATGGTGCGCCCTCGCCGAGGGTTGGTGACATAAATGGAAGTGTCTATTCATACGTATCGAAGAGGAGCAAAAGATCTGCTCTCAGATGCGACGTCCGACGCAAGGGGTCTATATGAAATTGAGTACCGGTACTAAGATAAAAGGGCTCTGCTCTTCAATTCTGGCCGATATGAGTTGGAAACAATTTTGCTGACAAAAAGGGCTTTCTCGATCTCGTGCATGAAATATCTAGCCTACAAAAAGTCTCAAATTTGTCTTTCGTCTGAAATATGCATGGAAAATAGCTTCCAACTCTTTGAGTTATAAAATGGGCACGTTTTAGTGGAGTTTGACAAATTATCATTTTCGGTTAGATTTCGAGTGAATTGAGTACGTGAATGTTATTGGATGTATTGCCAGTTACAGTGGGATTTAAGCTCAGTTTTTTTATACAGGAAACGAAAATTGTTATTCTCCCATTTCATTCAATGTTGCTTTGCTTATTCATTGATAGATGTACTCGAATGGATGGACGGATCTGTTTTCCAACTTGCCCAATCCCCAGTGCGTCACAGCCGATTGTGAGTTTGCAATTGAACTTAACAATTTGAAAATCTATTAAGAATACTATGATATCCTTTCTTCAGAAAAAAAAATCAAACTCTCCTCTACGTATTTTTAGCAATAACCATAAACCAGTCAATATTATGTGTATATATATCAATTTACCCCTACAGTTTATAGCGGAACACAAACGACATTTTTTCATTAAAATACGGCATGAAAGATGATTTCATAGCATATTTCGATAGATGCATGCTTAATTCTGTTACGATAAGATTTTGGTTAGAGGCGTTCCACCCCTCTACCTATACCCGTGGACACATCATGGACATTCTTATCAACTTTTCTTATTGATGACATCAGTTCTTGGCGGTACCAACCCCTCTTTTTATTTCAGTTTTAAACCAATAATGTTTGCCAAATTCATGGAGAATCCAAGAAAAGTGGAGTATCCTGGTGATAAAAATCCAAGAAGACAATAGAAAACGAGGGCTTTATTCAACTTCTTATATTTTTTGTCAAAACTGGATCGCAAGTTGGAGTGAAACTTTGCGCAACTAGGGCAAAACTTCTGGGGGCACCTGGGCTGCATAATTTTGTTCAGGGGTGTAATGAACGCAAATGATATACATATATAGTTTTGTTCGAGTTAAACTGAGGGGTGGCATCCGAGGGGTTCAGGTACGCACGGACATCCGCTGGGGGGCACGTGCCCCCCGTGACACCACCCCCGTAGTTACGGCACTGGAGTTGCTTTATGGTTGGCAAGTGTGTTTCTTTTCAATTTTGTCCTTGTAGATGGTGTCATCAATGCAACTTATATCACCGTTCTGAACCACAACTACAATCTTGAGGGAGAGGAAAGTAGTATATCGGGCTACGCCTTCGTACCTGACGTCAGAGAGCCCGGCAAACTCAAAGTGTCGCTAGAAGGAGTGCCAGTCGTCGGAGATTGTAAGTCTCCCCCCCCCCCCACGGGGGGTTGAGCAATTTGTTTTTCCGTTGGAAATTTATGATTAATGAGGTGGTTCTAAAAACCACTTCGCTTTTTGTTTCGAGAAGAATATCTTTCTTTCTCTGTATACATTGGTGAAAATGCAATTGTGAAAAAGGTTACATGTATTTGTTTTCCTCATGACGAAGCCTAAAGATGAAAGATGGATGGATTTATTGTTTGAAATTAGGAGGGTTTTTGTTTGCATTTTGCATGCCAAGTTTTCGTTCGTATATGGTGTCTGTCAATGTCTCTTCGATTTACAACTGTTGGCTCTTTGGTTACGGTAACTGGTGTTCAAACTTCCTTCCATCGCTGGTAACCATCTTCATCTCTTTAATCGTTCAGACTGGGTCTTCAAGCTTGGTCCAATCATCAACGGGCAGTACGAGTACAGTCTGATCACCGACGGAGAGGCCACTAGGCAGCTGTTCGTGTTGGCCCGGGACCCGACCGACTTCAACGCCAAATACGACGCAGAGGTGAGTGTTGGTTTTGTCCCAAAATAGAGAACAAGGGTCCAATTCAAAGAGATGCGTACAAAATGTGCTAAACAGGAACAAAATGTTATTAGCGTGTATCAATTTCGTGCAGTGTGTATCGCTTCTGACTGATTTCGGATGATTTTAGGTTAGCACAAAAAAAATAGCAAAGCAATATTGGATGCCTAAAAGCCCGTGGCATATAACAGGTACGTTCGGGTGGGTTGGGGAGGGGGAGAGCTAATTTTCGGAAGGGGCACTCAGTGTGTTTTAACAATAAAAACTTTACCTCTCCCATTTCGAGAGGGGAGGGGGAGGGAGCAGGCATCGGGTGGGGAGAGGGGAGGCCATTCCCCAGTCTCCCTTAGTTAACCCACTGTCAGTACCTCCATAAATTTAGTAGAATGCAGGCGCATGCGTTTAACCTGAGGTAGAATTCGATAAATTGGTTATCAACCATGTTGTTAAAAACATGGAACTTTATTGTTTCCATATATAGGTCCAGGAATACCTGACCCTGGTGGGATTCACGACGGGCCCCAAGAAGTACGAGCCCGTGCCCCAGGTTCCGGAGTGCAAGTACCTGCCATTGCCATAAAGGAATAAACACCAGCTTTGTCATTCGTGTTTTTAGACCAGTGTTTGCTTCGTCTTTATTTTATTTCTAAATGTGATCTTCTCATTTTCCTTGTAAATAACCTCTGGATAGAAAGTCCGAACTCGAGAGAATAAACTTAAAACGTTGCATACATGCTCGTTAATTATTTCAATTATTTTCTACATTAATTATCTTCTTTTTTTTTAGTCAATGTGACGTGGTGGTATTGCCATAGACACATGTCCTAATGTACTTGTGAAAACGGTTATGTTCTACTTTTTAACGATCCTTCCAGCGTTTCTTAAGAAACGCGTTTTAGAGCCCAAAAGGACGCGGTGCAGAGCCCCAAAGGGCACCATTCTTCTCGAAAGTGTCCCTTTATGTTTCAATTTTGTTCAAATAAAAGCAATACAATAAGTTAATGGCGTGTTTTGCAGTTGTGGTGTTTCTCATTGTAATGTCCTTAAGAGATTTACTCCTTCCGATGAATATTATGTTGTCTTATTTTATTCAAGTGTTTCCTTTGAACTAAATGAAACTGTTAATGGTTTCATTGATTTGGTTTCATCTGATAACAGCAAATCTAAAGTCAACAAGGTCATTATGTCCATATCTATAATGCGTTACACGTGCGAATTGGTGTTTTCAAAATATCAAGAATGCGACCATTTTTGTTTTGGCAATCGGAAGGAATATTGGCAATCGGAAGGAATGTTGAGGAAGAAGACTTGTACCCTATACCCTGGTATATCCTTGGCAGGCGCGGTTCTAGGGGGCTGGGGCTGTAGCCTTCCGTAAAAAAAAATTGCATTAGCAAAAAGAAGGACTGTGATGAACATGCGAACGGTCTCCCCCTAAAGAAGAAATAGCCGTGACAAGGGTGCATTAGTTAATATGGTGTGAATGATTTTAGGATTTTATTCCCCCACCTATTGATTTTCGGAGGCCTAAGTGTCTGGAAAAAATAACCGGTTAACATTTCAGCACGCCTCCCTGAACAAAATTCTGGATCCACCGTGCTAGCCCCCCAAAAATATTGGTTCTAGAACCGCGCCTGATCCTTGGACCAAATTTGTCTATAGTTATATCCTCTGTTGAAGGGCATAATGCCCCATGATACTCCCAACCCCACGAAGTCGATCTTTGGACATAACAATTATATTCCACTCCCAACACTGTCATTTTCTTGCATGGATGGAACAAGATAAATGCCAATCGAATAAAAAAAAGTCAGAGCACTTTTTCCCCAGCTTTGTTTGGGATCTAAAAAAAAACTGAATAGGCAATCCACCCCTGTTAAACTAATCCTGCATAGATCTGCACCTATAGCATGTCTCCAAACTGGTAAAATAGACCCCTTGCATCAGACGTCAACGTTGAGGGCAGGTCTTCATTCTATATACGTAATAGGCATGAGTAGACACTTTGCCCGAAGTGAGGGCGCACTGTGCCAGCGGCCTGTACACACAATTAAAAGTCACATCCGACCCTCGAACGATTACAAAGTTACCCGCAAAATGTGTCAATCTAACTGCAGTCCACTTAATTTTTCCAGGATTTGAACTTTGGACTAAATTCATTATCTCATATTACAAAACCACAATCAGTTTGTTTGCGTCCTTATGACAGATGACTGAAATGACCGGAAAATTACCGTAATTGAGTTTCCTCTTTCGAGATTTCTTCAAGCTATAAAAGGAACTGGGATCATTTCAATTCTTATTCCCATAACCATCTGTAAACATCTGAATTTCAGAGAAGTGACTTTTGTAGTTATGTACTTTCTGAGCGTGTTTCTCTTGGCGGTGTTTACCGTGTGCCGCGGGGACATCCCGACCGTTAGTGAGCTCGATCTCAAGGCGTACGTTGGCCGCTGGTATCAGGTAAGCGATGGAGTGGTATATGGCTGACTTGTCGGTCTTTTTGAATAGATTTTTTACTAAGTATAATACATTAAGTAAAAGATCTGATCATAAATACTGCATAAATTCTAATTTTTACATTTTGCAGATGAGGGTACATTCGGTTCATATTTTGTTTCCAATTTAGACAATCTAATCACTTTGGAAGATGAGGTTTATTTCAAACAAAGGATATATTTTATTAAGTATAACAGATCAAATGAAAGATCTGAATTTAAATACTGCATAAATTCTAATTTATTTTTGGCATGAGAGTACATTTAGTTCATAATTTGTTTCCTATTTAGACAATCTAATCCCTTTGAAAGATGAGGTTTAGTTTCAAACTCTCTTTTTGTATGAAACCTACTTAGAATTTGTTCAAAAATTTAATGTATTTTTCATTTTCTTGACAGCCCTTTCAAAACAGATGGACAAAGATCACCAATTTTGATCTGGATTCTGTATGCACTACAGCGGATTGTAAGTATCTTTTTCTTATCGATCAGAGAAAAATTAGCTGTATCTTTCTCCTTGCATATTATGTTCCTTCCCTGAAATACGCAAACTTTTAAACTGTAATACTTTTGCAATGCTTTCCAATATTAACCACTCAACATTTGTCACAGGTTTTTTAGAAACATTTCACCTCGCTAAAAAAATACCCCAGTATCTAAAAGATTTATAAATAACTGTTGACGCCTGTCAAGATATAAAATAACGCTGCACTAATATGATTCCAATTTGGTACACCCTCAGTGATAACACGGAAAATGGCGTAAGGTTTTTTTCATTGGAGTGATGAACATGTAATGAAATTTTCTTTTGACGGTATGTTCTTAAATTGCAGACAAAATCATCAACCAGACGTACGTCTCGGTGTACAACGCCGGTCGGGAAGGCTGGCCGGAAGGGAAGCGACGTGACATTGCGGGCTTCGCCTACATCCCAGACCCGTCCCAACCAGGGAGACTGAAGGTAGTGCTGGAGGGAGTACCGGCTGCTGGCGATTGTAAGTTGACATTAAGCTATCGTGAGATTAAATGAAATCTCGTTTTCGTCTCTGGCTCCGGTTTAGGAACGTTTTAGGAAACTAACCTGTAGGGCTGAATGTCCAGGAGCTTGAAATATGAAACTTTGAGGCTAACGTTTGGAGAATTCCACTCGTGTTGTGTACATGGATTAGTAAACGATCATGATGCTAGAGATGGAGCCGATATTCAGAAAAGAAGCCGAGGTTTCGAGAACACCTTCTAGGCAAGATAGTTTACTTTAATTCGGTTTGCATTGTGTCTTGGTATATTTGACATTTGATAAAATGACAATTGAGCAGAATTGTAATTAAATCAGTCGCAAGGCAAGTTTACACAGTATAGTCCAATCACAAGTCAAATCACAAATTTAACAGTGGAGAAGAAATGACCGTGAAAGTGAAATCTCAGTCGCGTTTTTTCAATAGCTTTTCATTTGACTTGAGACTGAAACGTTTTTGTAATGACTTCCGAAATCTGCACACTGTACATAGTGTCTTGTTGGTCAAATTATGCATATGCCATAAAGTATTTTGTCCCAGTGTGTGCATATTTCTGTTCGTTACATTGAACTCTGACTTGACTCAAGACTAGACAGTGGACTGATGCTGTCCACAAGTTCATAGTTTGTTTCAAACAAGACACTTATCCAATGTTATTTTATTTTTCTCCCCTCAGATCTCATCATTAAGATTGGTCCCATCATCGACGGCCAGTACCAGTACGCAGTGGTCACCAGCAGCGGTGACCGCGCCCTCTACGTCTTGGCCAGGAATCCCATCTCCTTTCTTGACAAGTACGCCGAGGACGTCTTGAAGTTCCTAGACGAAAACGGGTACCAGGGATTCCTGAAGAAGCCGCAGCCACTGCTGCAGGCTACCAACTGCGGCTATCCGGAGACGAGATAGATTAGGGGTCGGCAGCCATAGCCTTTGGGAAGCAGGTCCAAATTTGACGTCTTAAATGAAGGAACATAACATAATGGCACTTGAACTTAAGCCCAAATTCAGGCTCTGATGGTAACAAGTTGTACAGCTCAAATCCAGTTGCATTTCTAAGTGGCTCCACCCCCCCCCTCTGGTTATGCCTTTCCACGCCCATCCGATCCCCACTCCAACCCCATGTCTCCAATTTCTTCAAGTTTGACCCGGTAATAGATGCGCCACTACACCGTACAGGATGAGTAAAAAAAAAAGGAAACCCGAATGTCAGTAAGTAAGTAAAGTAAGTGTTCTTTCAGCAAAGTTGTGATCCGAGGACAGAAGTTTAAAATTGTGGTTGTGTTCAAAATTCTGTAACTTGAAAAGTACATAATTGATTTGAATGATTCTTGTACTAAAAGAAAGCTTATTAATTGAGCTCTCATATTCTAGATTTTAAAAGTGTTACATGCAGAACTTCATTACAAAAATGGTACTGACATTTGGGCTTTTTTTTACTCACCCTGTGCATGCTCATTTCTCGCACTTTAAAGATCGCTCGGCTACCATCATCATTCCGAGCGCATGCATACATCCAACTATGGTTATGTTTCATTACTTATGGTAGCTGGTACACCATACATGATGGTTCACCATATTTCAATAAATTTAAATACTTCCTTTAAGAGTTTATTTCTTACTAGAAGAAAATAGTTTTTAATATGCATTATACTTTGTTATTATAAAAGGTATTATAATTATATTATTGGATTGTCGAAGATGGGCAGCATAAATTCAAGTGTCTTTTCCTTTTGGATGAAGGAGAATAAATGTTGGAATAACTTGGTTCCTTGTCGTGTTGATTCTTCAACTGTCCCTGCGATCACAAGATAGAGATGGCGGCGCATATATAGAAGGACACGAGGCCCAGGATTTGCACAGATACTTCCTTTTCTTTGTAAATGTTTCAAAATAGTGATTTTTGTATGGGGGTAAATATATATATATAGCAAATCTTTGGTTTTATTATTTTGTTAACACCAAATACTTGTTACTACTCGCAAGAAGTTAAAAATGAAAAGGGCTGAAAAAAAGACACGACTATCTTTTCTTGTAGCTATATAGCCCTTGCAGCATTGATTCTGAAATAAAGTAAAGTTGGAGTGAAAATGAATGAATTTGAATCTGTTCTTTAAGAAAAACAATATAAAAAATATCAATATAGGTTTATTTGATGTTTTAAACAAGGAAAATATTTCCACAGATCAGACAATGTATAAGAGGACAATGTATCTAAAGTTGATCAAAGGAACCAGCAAACATAAGAGTTCAGATTTTAGGGTTTTGTAACGTCAAAAATAATTGGATCAAGTTCACTATCGCGTCTGATATAATCGAGCCTTATTTAAAGGGGGCGTGGAATGGAAGCTGCGGGTGTCTTTGTCAATGTTAGTCGTGGGCCTCGTGGCTTCCTATTCCACTTGAACTTGTGTGATTGTTGTACATGACCTATGACCAAAGTACATCGGCCGGCTTACAAAACGGGTGAAAATTTTTATTTCGTTATTTAAAGGCTTTATATAGGTAAAGTTCATGAAGTATTTTGCAGAGACGAATAATAAATTATAAATCTTTTAAGAGAACCGAGTCAACTTGAGATTGAAGTATTTTTCTAAAATCAAGGATATTAAAGCCCATTTAAATGGCTTTCTTTTAGTACAAGAATCAGTCAAATCACTCTTGTACTTTCAAGTTACAGATTTTTTTTAACACAATTACAACCACCGTTTTAAAGTTAGTTGTCTTTCAGCAAAGATCCGTGGACAGAAGTTTAAAACTGTGGTTGTGTTCAAAATTCTGTAAAATTCTGTAACTTGAAAAGTACACAAGTGATTTGAATGATTCTTGTACCACAAAAGCCAATTAATTGGGCTTTCATATAATAGATTTTGAAAGTGCTACATGTAGAACTTCATGACAAAAATGGTACTGACATTTGGGCTTCTTTTTTTACTCACCCTGTGCATACTCATTTCTCGTACTATAAAGATCGCTCGGCTACCATCATCATTCCGCGGCCATGCATGCATCCCATAGTGGTAATGTTTCATTACTTATACATGTATTTGCTGGTACAAAATAAATGGTGGTTCACCATATTTCAATAAATTAAAATACCTCCTTTTAGAGTTAATTTCTTACTATAAGAAAATAGTTTTAATATGCATTATACTTTGTTATTATAAAAGGTATTATAATTATATTATTGGATTGTCGAAGATGGACAGCATAAATTCAAGTGTCTTTTCCTTTTGGATGAAGGAGAATAAATGTTGGAATAACTTGATTCCTTGTTGGAGTATTGAATTCTTTAAAAGTTCTGGAATGTGAACTTAAGACATCGCGAATGACAAAAAAAACAAAAGAGGAAAGTCACCGGACTAAAAAGACAGAGGTTTGGAACCAAATCCTGATATAACTATTTTGTAGTGTATTTGTGAATGCGTTATTGAGATTTATAAAACAGAAGAATTTATACTTTTTTTTTTAATTCACACTTGATGACAAATATTAAGGTCGAAGTGTGGTGTATAACTGTAAGCAAAGGGGGTGTTACCCCCATCCCCAATGCTAGAGACTAGGTTTGCCATTCCCACGCCACTTCTGCCCCCAAATGGAAAATGCTAAATCAAAGGATTTTTTTGTAACGTTTGAAATCTGCAACTTACACCCTACAAGTTTTGCAAGACATAATTTGAAATCATGAAACCTCGTTGACAGGAATAACAGGCAGATCATTAGGTTTATCACGCGAGAGTAAGACGGCAAGAGGACCGACGTTCAAACCGTCACGTTTTCTTCGTAATGATGGTCCTTTTGAGGAGCACCTAATTCATTTACAGAACAACTGGGTAAAATGTCAGCGAGTGTCCCTGAGCTTTTCCTTGGTCAGCGAATGGAGATGCTGACGTCATTGTGGGAGGGGATTCCCCCAAACTGTCCTTAATTGCGATCACAAGATTGAGATCGCGATGCATCTATAGAAGAACACGAGGCCCAGGATTTGCACAGATACTTCTTTCTCCTTATTAATGTTTCAAAAGAGTGTTTTTTGTATGAGGGTATATATATAGCAAATCTTTGGTTTTATTAGTTATCACCAAATACTTGTTACAACTCGCCAGAAATTCGAAATGATAAGTGCTAGAAAAATGACATGACTATCTTGTCTCTCTATATATCCCTTCCAGCATTGATTCTGAAATAAAGTAAAGTTGAAGTGAAAATGAATGAAGGTGAATCTGTTCTTTAAAAAAAAACGATATAAAAAAATCAATCTAGGTTTTTTTGAGGTTTTAAACGTCAAGGACAAGATTCCCACAGATCAGACAATTAAAGCTATAAGAGGAAAATGTATCTAAAGTTGATCAAAGGAACAGGGAATATAAGAGTTCAGATTTTAGGGTTTTGTAACGTCGAAAATAAGTGGATCAAGTTCACTATTGCGTCTGATATAATCGAGCCTTATATAAGAGGAAAATGTATCTAATGTTGAACAAAAGAACAGGGAATATAAGAGTTCAGATTTTAGGGTTTTGTAACGTCAAAAATAATTGGATCAAGTTCACCATCGCGTCTGATATAATCGAGCCTTATATGGTCAAAGGGGGCGTGGAATGGAAGCTGCGTGTGTCTTTGTCAATGTTATTTGTGGCTTCCTATTCCACTTGAACTTGTGTGATTGTTCAACCTTTGACCAAAGTACATCGGCCGGCTTACAAAACGGGTGAAAAGTTTAATTTCGTTATGTAAAGGCTTTATATAGGTCAAGTTCATTAAGTATTTTGCAGAGACGAATAATATATTTAAAATCTTTTAAAAGAACCGAGTCTACATGAGATTGAAGTATTTTTCCTCTTTGTCCCCCGTTCCATTGTCACATTTGAGCACATAATCTTGGCCTTGCTCCCTCATTGAACAAAGCTGACTGGATGGGATTTTTTTTGGCAAAATGACTTCAAGGAACCCTTTCGAGTAAACACTAAATTTCTAAACATAATTAAAGAGACAGTGCATGCAATTACCTAATAGCATACTACATGTAATTAAAACACCTCCTCTAGTCACCGTGAGTTTCGTTTTTGTTTTTCAGTCTTATTCGAGCGAGTTTCTGCTTGTTTATACCGTTATGACTGCTCAACGATTTTTTTTTTTTACATCTGACGTCTTGTTACTTTGACTATTGCAAAACCACGCCATCAATATTACGTAACAAGATTTAAGCCAGGTCATTTCCCCTGTTATTATATGGTCAGATGATACCTGAACAATAACAATGTAGGTGGTTTTTGTAAGGACCACCTTAAACCAACTTTTACACATAAATAGGCCTTGTGTATTAAATGTGTTATGCATACATAATTATATATCAGATTGATTTCCTTTTTTTTTGTTACAGAAGGCGTATTAACTGTGAGGGGGGCGGATGGCACTTATAAGGTCCTCATTTTCTTTAAAATAAGTATTTTTCGGCTTTGATGTATGTGGAAAAAGGGGTACAGGCCTCGTGCATCCTCCCTCCTCTCCCCCCCCCCCCGACCCTCCGTTACGACACTAATTAAATGGTATTGCAATCTTGCCATCGTGTTACTTATCTCGGATTATAAAATCGGCCTTTGACCTTCCATCTTTATAACACTACAGAAAAAACATGTTGATATAAAAGCCTAACGATCATCTTGATTGTTATCACGCCAGCCGGGAAAAACCCATGGTCTGATCTACTGAATGAACAAGGCCAACCCTTTGCGGAAAATAATAACTTCATTGCACAATAAACCTTGGTGTTGTATCCAGGCGCTAACACGCACGTGACTGTGTTGTAAGGTTGTGAGGGAAAGGTGAGCCTATTTAAGCGGAATTTCTGCCCAATTTTCTCACAGAATAACTCAAGAACCCGTCTGGTCAGGTTTGAGGCAAACCAACGCAAGTTTTTCCCTAATTTTCATTACACGGCGTAAAGAAAATGGCCGTACTCTTCGCAGCGGTGTTAGCATTGTGCCTGGCGGGGCCAAGTCTCGCAGCTCCCGGCTTCGCGACCCCTCCAAAGACG
Organism: Patiria pectinifera; assembly: GCA_029964075.1. Taxonomy (NCBI): domain Eukaryota; kingdom Metazoa; phylum Echinodermata; class Asteroidea; order Valvatida; family Asterinidae; genus Patiria; species Patiria pectinifera. Next base: position 3,285,042 of record CM057146.1, read on the forward strand.
GTTGGCGAGCTGGACCTCAACAGCTACCTCGGAAGATGGTATCAAGTAAGTTAAAAAAAAATGTCAGATAAGTTGTATATTAGTAGACCTGGGCTGAATGACTAGCTGTCAGGCATATTTTCGGCATAAATGTATGCTTAATGCCGTTGTAATAATGCATGTAGTCAAAATATGAACACGATGTTTATTTTTGTTTCTACCCAAAAGATGTTTGCAGATCTGGTAGTGGATTCGACATTTGAGAGAAATGCCTATTGCGTCACTGCCGACTGTGAGTACATATGGTTTTAAATCATACTGCGTGAAGTAAATTGGAGTTATTGGAATAATAGTGTCAGACTCTGACAAAAATAACAATTATAAACTTTTCAAGAAATGTTCCGTTCGAGATTTCATTGTGCATGATATTGTTAAATACGAAGATAATTAATGTGTTGTGAAAGTTGGTCGAAGTTGGAACTGTCATAAACTCCAAACGTTCTCTGCATATAAATTTATTCTTAAAGACACTCAAATACTGAATTAATGGCATTCAAATTTTGTAATGATAAACAGTGAAGCATCGGCAGTACTAAAATGCATGTTAAAGCTTTGTACATTAATACCACAATTCTTGAAAACCCAAGTGAACTATTAAATTTTCCCAACTCATTTGCTTCAAAAGACGCGAAACTACAAATACCTTCATACACCGCAACATAACATGTCTTTCATCGTTACCTTTGTTTGTTTTAACATTCAAAATTTCAGATGCTCTGAACCCAAACAAGACCATCTCCGTCTACAACGCGAACACGGTAGGCAGTCCTACCGGAGCAAGGAATGCCATCAAGGGGTACGCCTACGTGCCCGACCCCAGTCAGCCAGGCCAACTCTTGGTCAAATTTCCGGTCACTCCCGTCGCCGGCTCGTGTAAGTTTTTACAAATTTGAAATCTGAGTTCATCTTTTATTGTATCTTAAAAAAATTACATCTTTAAGATAAAATACGGCATCAAGAATCTAATTTACATCCATATTTATTGCAAGGACGATTGTAGATGAAATTGAGGAAGTGTGGTCTATATAGTCAGGGTTTGTGACTTGTGATCAGGCGGTCAGAAGTTCGAATCCAGCCGTTGGTCATTTTCCTTGCGTCCTTGGGCAATCCACGTTACCCCAACCCAGGAGAATAAATGGGTCTCGGCATTAACTGAAGAATATCAGTGGAAAAGAAAATAGTCTCAGTCAACTTATGCCAAGGAAACTTGAGATAAACACCGACGAAATGAGTCATTTGTAAATATTTCGAAAAACTATTACTACTTCACTTCCTAAGTTGATGATATAACTGTTCTTTTCTGTTTTCTTCAAACATAAGCGTTTCGGGTATTTCACAATTCAATATTCTTCAAGCTTTGGTTAATTTTTAATTTGATCACTCTGAAATCCTCGGGGGGGGGGGGGGGTTCAACAGCAAAAAAAAATCTGAACTGTAGACAGTTTTTGTTTCTCCGGACACACTTGGCGTCCGAAAATTAATAGGGGGAGGGGCTCGTACTACCATACTTTCAACTATGGTTATATCCCTCTTTTTTCTTCCTCCATGATTTTTTTAAGACTGGGTAGTCCAGTTAGGTCCCAAGGAGACCACATGGCGCGACGCGGACCCCCAGTACCAGTACTCCATCGTGACCGACTCCCTGCGTGCCACGCTCTTCGTTCTGGCCAGGGATCCCGATGACTTTCGGTCTCGGTTCCAGGCCGACGTGCTCCAATGGCTCAAGTCAAATCAATTCGATCATTTCTACAATAAGCCTATCGAGACGGTGCAGACGGACGACTGCAAGTATCCGCCAGTGGGCGGTAAAAAAGACAAACTGTAAGGGGGAAGGATGTGGTACTTCAGTCAAGGGGAAAATGTTTTGCGGGTTAGAAACTCTTTTAAGAAGGGAAGGCAAGACTGTATAGGATGGAATTAAGCGTTACTTACTGGAAAGAGCTGGCAAACGAATTTAAATTAGTATTGAAGTCTTGAAAGACATGACAAATATTTTAATGGGACATGTACATGTTATTACCTATGTTTGAATCAGGAACTTGAGACATATGAATTTGTTTTACTCAGAAATTTCAGTCATTAAAAAAAGATAGGCATAAAAAGTACCCATGTGGGCCGTTTCCAGTATCTGTACTGTTTGCATGCAGGCTTGCCAAACATGGAGATGATGACGATAGAGGGCGCTGTTTTAAAAATATGATGTTTCATTCATGTAATTATGTGCCTAATATTGTAAATGTGGCATGTAAATGAAAGGGAAATAAATTGGTCATTTTGATCATCAGGTACTTTAAATTTTTAATGATTGGCAATTCGTTTTGTCCAGCACACTGTAAATACTTCATTCTGAAGATACTTTTTTGCAAAAGTAACTTTAACATGTTTTGTACATTTCAATGTTTCAAATTTCAAACTGTTAAATTACTTTAATTCACTTCAATACCCAACAGGTTATCAATGAATTGGAATATAATTTTTGAGGAAGGCCTTTTAAAAGTGAAATCAATTGCGAAACAGCTTTGTGAACTTTTGACCACCATTCACCATTTTATTCTGCTAATTCTTAATAAATATCTGTATTAAAAAACGAATTACAAAGCATGGCTATTTTATTAGTAAGTCAATTTTTTGCTTGCTTTGGATATTTAATCAACGAATCAAATATTACTTATCCCAAAGAGTTTTTTTTATCTTAATGCAAATGTTAAACGTTAATGTAAGGGGAAAAGTGGAACAGGAAAATAAATATACATTGTATACCATTATTAATTGTTTGCTGGATGCATTAATTGTTTATCTAAAAAATGGATATTTAGCAATTTCTTGAAATAATCAATATCTCAAAACAAAACTCTCAAAACTTGGGAAATATGTTGATCATGCTCATCCCCAAACCACCACCATTTTTTCAAATAAATAGGCATGGCACAAGATAGTTCTGGGGCTTTAAAATGCCTCTTCACTCCAACTTATTAGTGTCAAGTTGGTGTCTTATACATTATATAGAGTGTTTTTTTACCGAAATGACACACCAGTCAAAATGTCTGCAGTTATGCTGATGCTTGATCAACAATGGAACGACCAACAGAGGAAAACTGATCAGCGAGTAAAACACAAATCTAGCAACTTGTGCTGCTCAAGTAGCTGTGACAGTGCGATGAAATCACTCCTTTCCTCCTTACTACGAAAATTTGCCAAAATATAAAAACCAAAGACCCTGCAATACTTTCCCAACCATTTCAGATAAGTTCCAGAGTTGCATTAAACCAACATGTAAATACAGAAGACCCAGGCCAACCAAAATAAAATTTGGTTTCAGACTGGGAAACATTATGTACTAATTGTCCGTTCACTGGAGTCATTTGAATGCCATTCCGAAATTGGTTTTAGTTTATTCAAGGACTTAAAGGGGAAAATACAACATTTGCAAACGTCAAAAAATAAAACGACCAAGTTTTTACGAAACACCTTACTAGGATGCTGGTAAATGACAGTGTATTATTATCACCACTGCTCCAAATTTACCATTTTCTTCAGTCCAAAGTTTGTTTGCTATTGGTTTCATGTTCATGAATGGGTGCAGGCCAGCTAGACTGGTTCCCTAATACTGTACACTTTTCCGGCATCTGTAAATTGATCCATCTCATCTTCAGTGGAGTCAGGGATCAAGACTACTTGAACATTCTTGTTTTTTGGGTTTTTCCAGCATTTTTCGAAAACAAAACTTCAAAAATGTCAGTGTAACAATAATTTGAGTATCATACTAACCCCTCAAATAGTTCATTTCTGAAAATTAAAGCAAAAGCCAATGATGTACATTCCCTTTAAAGGTAATATACAACATTTGCTTTTGCTGTAATTTTCAGAAATGGACTGATTTCGGGGTTAGTATTATACAGAAAATATTGTTACACCGACCAGTTTAAAGTTTGGTGTTCATGGATGATGAAAAAAACAAACAAAAATGCTGTTCTTGTAGTCTGGTCCCCTGACCCTACTTCAAACAAAACACAGTAATTTACTGACGTTAGGGAATTGTCAGGTCAGGCAACCAAACTAGCTGGCTTGCACTCCTTCACAGATGTGTAACAATTGCAAACAAAATATAGACTAACAACATTTGGTGAATTTGGGGCAGTATTTGAAAAATGTTTTTTTCCCAAGGATGGTTGGCCAACCATAGTTGGAAATTGATACAAAAATTTCACTTTTCTTGGAAATGACAGCACACCAGGTGCCATGATTTTCACAAGATGCTTGAGACTGTTATTTACTTACAGTCAAATAAGTTATTTCAAAATAATTTGGTAGTTTTGTATTGTTTAATGTTTGCAAATGTTGTATATACCTTTAACCAGGCATGCAACTAGGAATTTAGAAAAAATGAGGAAACTCCAAACCACACAAGACTTTGTACAGTATTTTTTCAATTTGTAATGGCATTCACGAGAAGTAAAAAAGGAGGAAATCAGCGGATCCGAGGAAAAGTTGCATGCCTGTTTAACACAAAAGTAAATTGTACACATAAGTGCATTTCAAGAATTCCATTTAAAAGGTCTATTGCATGGCCCCCTTTAATGTACAGCGGATAAGGATTATGTTTCATTTGACTTCCTGGACCGAAAGGAAATGAGAGTAGTACCCCCGTGTGAAGTCCACCATCAGGTCTTGAGTGCACTCTGGTAGCTCACCGGCAATCACACCTGGGACAGAGGGAATGGGAAATATTGAGGAAAAGAAGACAAAAAAATAATGTTCGCCAGAATATCAGCCCTTCTATATTGGCATTTATAACACCTCACCCACAGATTCTGTGTCTTGATTGGCCGAGAGCGAGTCACATGATACTTACTATTTTTGCTATCTTTCTGTGCACGGCCAAAAGTACTATACCCGTAGCAACCAAAGTACTATACCATTAGCAACCAAAGTACTATTTCCACGGCGCGGTATTTGTGTGCAAATGCATGCTGGAGTGCCCGTTGCGCGTAGCGCGTTTTGTTCCAAAGAGAGCGCGCCACAGAGTTGGGGTAGTTTGGAAGAGAGAAATACATTTTCCACCAATTTTGTATTGAAATTGAAGTTTATTTCAACTGTGTTCAGATTTAAATAATTTAAGATATTAAAACCAAGCAGAATCTGTGGGTGAAGTGTTATAAAACAAATATTGAATGCTTTATCTCGTGGTGATGTAAAACTAGCCTCCCTCGGTGATCCATGGACCGAGGCGAAGCCGAGGGAAAATAGAATGGTCCATAGATCACCTCGGGAGGCTAGTTTTACTACACCACTCGAAGCATTCAATATTTGTATAATAGATACATGTTTTGCTATTTCCCAGGTTTGCAGCATTGCTAATGTTGCTAGCATCATGACTTTGGGCGTGATCCCTGGCTACATGGCATAACGGGTTTAAGGCTTCTTACTAGCGCCCCTTGAGTTGAACAAAGACATTGACAAATTGGGGAACCACCAACGTAACGCTGGATAGGTCATTTGGTAGAGCATGGGAAGGGCAATCTGGAGGTCGCAGGTTCAAACCCTGCTCCAGTCAATTTCTTTGTTCAACAAGTACCCCCTCGACTTTACAAAGCAGGTGTTATGGGAAACCACTACGTGGGAATTTGGAACACACTGCCGACAGTTCTTGACGTTCATCAGGGGTGTGAGTGACCACTGATAAAAATAGCTGAAAACAGCTGAAAAAGGTGTAAAAAAGCTGAACTTTGGAAATCTCCTATACTTTTGTACACAGCAAGTGAGGGAAAAAGCTGAAATAAAAGCTGAAATCCAACACAAAAAAAGCTGAAATCAGCTTTAAAGCTGAGATTTCACACCCCTGGTTCATGCGAAAACGCTGTGGCTTGGTGCACATATAGAATATATAAGCTGTGTATACTAGGTGTAACAGCACACAAAACACTGAGTTTGTTATTGCATTCAACAGGGGACATTGAACAATAGAGGACAATAGGCTCCCCGATTCTAGAAGGTCCCCAATTTGGCAATGTGTACAAAACGTATGGGAGGTCTTCCTAAAAAGTTATTAAAGTACAAACAAAAGAGGGACAATAAGGGGTCCCCGACTGCAGGCAAATACACACTTCTGTGTACATGTAGTGTGTCCTTCCCCCTATGGCCTTCGAATGTGTTCAGAAAGTGCCATATATTGTTCATGCACAAGTCCTATACTATAATACAGGCATTCGGTGTGTACTTATTGGCTCTAGTGACAACAAATACCGCCCTCTAGAGTGCTGGAGCAGATACCATAACCAACCTGGTTTTCCTGAGACCAGTGTGAATGGAGGAACCACGGTCTCTGGAGGCAAGTAAGTATTATCAGCTACGGCACAACAGTCCTTCAGTACACACTTCCTACCCTGTAAAGGACAAAAAAAGATTATTAGTTTCCGTTGTTTCTTTTTTTTTACTCAACGATTCTATTTTCCACCTGTGGTCTCCGGAAGTGATTACTCTGATCTATTTCAATCCAAATATCTAATGGGAGACTTTTGAGACGCTTTGTTGCAACAAACACAACTGTCCTTTGCAACTGTTTACGTCATGTTTAAGCTAATGTGCTCATGTTCAACATGACGACAAACGATAGAAAAGGGCCGGCATTTTTGCTGCCACCAAACGTCTCAAAAGACTCCAATTCTGTGAGATTAGTTTAGAGAAGAACCTCATGGCAAGTGAGCTTTATATCCAGAGCTGGAAATTGTTGCATAATCAGAAATTGATTTTAAGTCTTAGAGCAAAGATGTAACATGTGAAGGTGGTACTGGACCACAGACTATGAAACATTTGCTAAGCTGCCCTCAACTGGAGCAACCGTGCACAGCTGAAGACTTCACAATAAACAATCATAGTTCTAATCAATGATAGTTCAAAACAATGCGTTGAGCTTTGGCTGAATCGTGTTTAGCCTGTGTGTGGACACGAGAAGAAGATCATCACTTACTTTATTCAATTGCAACGGAACAGTTTCTATTTTGAAACCACCTTGATGGGGTTTTTTTCCCAAATGATACCATGTCAGGCGGAACATTCCACAGGGTATTTGAAACCAGTCCACTTTGAGTAAGCTTTCTGTCATTAAATCGTTTGGTACTTTTCTGGGTAATTACAAAGATCCTACATGGCTTTAAGCAGGTAAGCTTTATGAAATAAAAGTATACTTACTATGACACAATTTTTTCCAATGTGTACGTATGAGCCCACCTGCCCCGCATTAACAATGCAGTCTTCTTCAATAAACACATGGTCTCCAATGTGTAGAGGAAAGAATGCCACACTGAAAAATAGTAATCCCAAAAAAATGCTTTACTCATTACTATACCTAACTATAAAAGTATAATCATACGTCAAATCCTCCTGATGTATTCTGATGGATCACAGAGAATTTGGGCTAACCTGACAAGTGATCTGATACACCGTGCCCTCTGGAGACATGTGTACAATAGGGAAAAAAGATTGTATACGTCTCCACAGGGCAATTTCTATAGACGAACAAGTCTCCACAAGGTTTTCACAAAATAGATATATCGATTTTACTCAAAAACTAGGAATTTCCAAGGTATGTTGATGTGTCGCAAATGTTCAAGTTTTAGAAAAGGGATATTTAGTCCGAATTTCAGCCAAGGAAATTAATTCTGGTTAAAATAAGAGCATTTCAAAATTGTACTTTCAAAGACAAGATAAGTTTGCAGTAGCACTGGTGAATAAATCTCTTTTGTGAGTATGTGTGGTTCTAAAAAGAACCGGAGATACAAACTCACATACTCAGAACCACACATACTCACACAAAAAAGAGATTTATTCACATGGTGCTTCCGCAAACTTATCTTGTCTTAGTATCCTTCCACCATGCAAACCTTCAAATCTCATGTACTTTCAAACTCGAAAACTTTAGTACACGAGAACAAAGAAATGTCTCCAGAAGGATACAAATTTCAGTATGTGTGTGCTGAAACATTTGAAATAAAACATGTTGAGATGAACAGTTCAACTAAAGCTAAACCTACATTTTTCAGATCATCCGGTGGGTTGGGAGGATTTTGGAGGATTGAGGAAGGTACGGCCTAGCCACTGGAATTTCCACAATCAATATACTGCTCTTTGAACGTAGAAAGAGTGTACAATTGGATTCCGACACAGAGGTGGATTTTGGTGGATTTTATAGGAAAGGTTCCTTGAAAACAAAAAGGCCTAGGGAGTTTTATTCAAATCTAAATTTGGCCCTTGACAAATTTTTTGCTGGAATTCAAACGTAAGGCTCTCAACTTTGTTTTGCTTTAAATCTAGTCGGCGAGCAGTTTGCGGCACTTTTACTTCATTTTCATTTTCAAAATATTATAAGATGGAATTTTTTTTGCGTCGGGTGATATAATCAAATTAGGTTTTTGCCCTTCACCGACGTTTTTAAACACTGTATACTCAGTGTGTTACCTCCCGAGTGAAAGTTGGAAACAAATCACTCGGGTGGGACTCGAACCCACGACCTCATGCTTTCTAGTGCAGATGTCTTACCACTCGACCACCGAGCTAACGGGATCGGATTTTCAAAATACTAAAAAAAAAACTCTCAACCACAGATTTGATTTATTGCTTACCCTTTACTGAACTTTTTAAAGGGTGGACGGATGACTGTCCTTTGACCTATGACACAGCTCCGGCCAATCCGGACGTTGGCAAGGTCACCCCTAATGATGCAGTCGGAATGGATGATGGACTACATTGAAAGAAAACAACTCAATGTTATACCTTTATGGTCCTTTGTTTTCATTTGCCATTTGAGGGAAGGTGGTCAGGGAGGGAAAGCTGTGGATAGTTTGTCATGATCGTCATACATTTGTAAAACAAAATGGTCAGAATATTCTCCTCTTTCAGTATCAAGACTTTTCAATACGAGAGGTTTCGCCCCTATGAGCTCCGTGTGCTTCCAAAAGAGGGCGCCCTTTCACCTAACAACGACGTCGCATGGGCGGGACATTTCGCTGGTTGACGCACACCGTTCCTTGTGAGTGACGCACGTACATCAGGGATGTGTACGTGCGTCTTCGCGGCAAATGAATTGCAGTCAGGCAAGATGGCGTCGGTCGGTCACCCCCAACTGTACTTCCTTTGCCGGTGAGGGGGTACTTGTGAACAGAGCAGATGGTACCACTGTAACTGTTTGACCTAACTATAGCAATGACACCAACTACAGTTACATTGGTACTTTGTAATTTACGAATTCAAGCATCATAAAGAGTGACTTCATCTGATGTTTATTATTTATGTTGGGTAGGTAGGTTGCTATTCATAATCACTCTCGGAGGACGACTGCATTAAGGAGTGCATCAGAATTATAAAATCATAGATGTCAGATGTAACAGGGACAGGGAAAAAAGAGGACCCCAAATTTATAGAATGAACCATTTGTGCAATTGGTTGGTCCTCTCAGATATCTGAGACTTTACTTCCTTTTTTCAAAGCAATCCTCCAGAGCCATGAATAAAAAAGAAAAGGCTATTGACTGATGGAAGTACGATCAACCGATAGCACAGCATGTTTGACCGACGGCACAGCACGATCAACCGATAGCACAGAGCGATCAACCGATAGCACAGCGCGATCAACAGATAGCACAGCACGATCAACCGACAGCACAGCCCGCCAACCGATAGCACAGCACGATCAACCAATAGCACAGCAAGATCAACCGATAGCACAGCACGATCAACCGACAGCACAGCCCGCCAACCGATAGCACAGCACAATCAACCGATAGCACAGCACGATCAACCGATAGCACAGCAAGATCAACCGATAGCACAGCACGATCAACCGATAGCACAGCACGATCAACCGATAGCACAGCACGATCAACCGATAGCACAGCACGATCAACCGATAGCACAGCACGATCAACCGATAGCACAGCACGATTAACCGATAGCACAGCACGATGAACCAATAGCACAGCACGATCAACCGATAGCACAGCACGATCAACCGATAGCACAGCACGATCAACTGATAGCACTCAAGATCAACCGATAGCACAGCAAGATCAACCGATAGCACAGCACGATCAACCGATAGCACAGCAAGATCAACCGATAGCACAGCACGATCAACCGATAGCACAGCACGATCAACCGATAGCACAGCACGATCAACCGATAGCACAGCACGATCAACCGACAGCACAGCCCGCCAACCGATAGCACAGCACGATCAACCGATAGCACAGCACGATCAACCGACAGCACAGCATGATCAACCGATAGCACAGCACGATCAACCGATAGCACTCAAGATCAACGAATAGCACAGCAAGATCAACCGACAGCACAGCACGATCAACCGATAGCACAGCACGATCAACCGATAGCACAGCAAGATCAACCGATAGCACAGCACGATCAACCGATAGCACAGCACGATCAACCGATAGCACAGCACGATCAACCGATAGCACAGCACGATCAACCGATAGCACAGCGCGATCAACCGACAGCACAGCATGATCAACCGATAGCACAGCACGATCAACCGATAGCACAGCGCGATCAACCGATAGCACAGCACGATCAACCGATAGCACAGCACGATCAACCGATAGCACAGCACGATCAACCGATAGCACAGCGCGATCAACCGATAGCACAGCACGATCAACCGATAGCACAGCACGATCAACCGATAGCACAGCAAGATCAACCGATAGCACAGCACGATCAACCGATAGCACAGCACGATCAACCGATAGCACAGCAAGATCAACCGATAGCACAGCACGATCAACCGATAGCACAGCAAGATCAACCGATAGCACAGCACGATCAACCGATAGCACAGCACGATCAACCAACAGCACAGCAAGATCAACCAATAGCACAGCACGATCAACCAATAGCACAGCAAGATCAACCGATAGCACAGCAAGATCAACCGATAGCACAGCAAGATCAACCGATAGCACAGCAAGATCAACCGATAGCACAGCAAGATCAACCGATAGCACAGCACGATCAACCGATAGCACAGCAAGATCAACCGATAGCACAGCAAGATCAACCGATAGCACAGCAAGATCAACCGATAGCACAGCAAGATCAACCGATAGCAACCAACATAAAGAATTACCTTGCCATTGAGTACTATGTTTTGACTACCGCACAGAACCGACTGCCTGCTGACTTTGTTCCCTGATGCCTGGAATAAAACACAGTTAAATAATAATGTCATGAATGTTGTTACATATTCTGATGATGTGAAAATGTTGGAAAGACAATAACAGGCACTCGTCAAGTTTGGAATCCATCTATTTTTTAGTTTGCTCTAAGTTTTACTTCTAATTACACGGTGTTTATCCATCTGAAATTACTTTTGCAACCTCAAGAAGTCTTCCTGGTTAAGATTTTCTAGGTTTTATCATGTTAACCCGACATTCTTACCAGATGAACATAACAGGCTTTTGTTCTCATAGCAAACAGGGTTCAAAATGTGACTATCACTGACAATTGCCCGATGATTTCCATCATCTGCTATGCCTAGCATTTTAGTAATAACATGTAAACATCACGCTTAATTTGACAAATAATTGTATTTCAAACGAATTCTACAGAAACACCTGAAAAGATGATATCTTAATCTGAAATTAAAATCAAGTGGAACTGGAAGGCTAGAGAAAGAAAAATGTTTAATGGTTCACTGCGCTATATAATTGAAATTGTGCAGTTATGCCTATGGGCCCTGTTGCTGTATTAAGTGCAAGACTAAGACAAACATTAACAATAGACTAAATAACACAAATTCACTTTTTTTTGCAAGGTTATGTAATGTTATAGAGTGCAGGGGATTTATTATTGAGGGATAAAACGACTATGAATAAGAGGACAAACACAACACGGAAAAAAATAATGGCAATCACCGCAATGCAGTGAATCATACCTGGCTAAAGTGCAAAAAATGAAAATGACATGGGTACAACTATAGAATGCAGGGCCACTTCACTCTACATCCGCGCCTCCATACGGCTGCGTGGAGGCGTGGAGCCGCAGTCGACCTACCTCCGAAATCGTGGAGGCGTGCGTGGAGCCGCAGTCGATATCTTCGAGAATTGCGCCCTCTATCAGTGCGCATCTCTGCGACTCCGCGACTCCGCGCCTCCGCGACTCCAGGGCCCCGCGTCTCCGCGACTCCGCGACTCCACGACTCCGCGACTCCAGTGCCCCGTCGCCCTCCTCCCTTCCTTTGCGAGCCCATTTAAAATGGATATGGATGCTTCGTTCTCAAAAAAATACCGCCGAGAATTGCGCCCTCTATCGGCGCGTGTCTCTGCGACTCCGCGCCTCCGCGACTCCAGGGCCCCGCGTCTCCGCGACTCCACGACTCCGCGCCTCCGCGACTCCAGTGCCCCGTCGCCCTCCTCCCTTCCTTTGCGAGCCCATTTAAAATGGATATGGATGCTTCGTTCTCAAAAAAATACCGCCGAGAATTGCGCCCTCTATCGGCGCGTGTCTCTGCGACTCCGTGCCTCCGCGACTCCAGTGCCCCGCGTCTCCGCGCCTCCGCAACTCCGTGCCCCGGCCCGACACATTTACAAGCGCGCCCTCCCTTCCGATCCTTCATGAGAAGCTTAGAAGACAAGTGCATTCGCTGTACTTAGCACTTTTTGCAGGTTTGCATATTATTATATTGTCAATGTCAGCCTATTACTCCTATCCTCACATCGCCGACCTCGATCCACCACGCCTCCAAGCAGAATAAAAAACCTTGCTCCGGCGTGGCCCTGCATTCTATAGTATAGTTGCTCCATGACATGAAAGATACTATTCAAATTTACAAAAAATAAATAGTGTCATTAGAATTAAGCATGTTAAGGGAAGTCTCCTTTAGGTTGCACGTTGCAGAACCAGATGAGAGGGGCCCGGAACTACACAATCGCCGCGGTTAACTTTGGATTTACTGTGCAAAAAATACCCATGCCAACATTTGACAATGACAGCTAATTTTCAATATGAGTGACAAAATATAACCACCATAATATACTTAACTGTTTCTATGTACTCTGCCTTGACGTAAAATGCGTCTGGGGGTTCCATGGCCTCTTACAATGGTGTTAATTAAGAGGGAAAAAATGAGCATTTCTCTACATTTCACAGTCAGAGAACGAAAAGATCGATTAAAATTGATAACTTAGTGGCGCTTGAGGGCGCTGTTGAAGCCGTCTGCATTTTTTTTTACAGGACCGGACGCGCGTTGTAAAAAAAAGAATCGAATAATTCGAAAGAGAAAAAATGCTATCCTCCAAAATTGGCCAAGAAAACAACAGACAGGTAAGCATCTCTTAGACTAAATAGACCATTTTTGAAGGACATTTAAGAGTGTTTTGTTTGTTTTTAAAAATTAGCCATTTTTTTTTCTTCTTTCTTTTTGACAGGAATCAATTTATCAGCCAAAATTAATGTCTCAACATCGCGGTAAAAGTTGTGTTGAAGGAGTTCCCGAACTGGCACTGTTGAAAGCAACTGAAGTTTCACCCGGATATACATCAAGGCAAGGAAACCATTAAGACACACTGTCAGAGAGGGAAAGGTAACCGCCCAGCCCCATTGATCCCCCGCCCACCATCGACAGCCTTAACATATCGGACCCCCCAGTACTGGGCCTTACCCATCACCCGCCGTCTCATGCAAGGACCCCTCACGAGATTGGCCGACACCCCTACCCGTGCCCTTGCCCCTGCTCCTGATCCTACCCACGGCTTCGTCGCAAGTTTCAGTTTCGTTGGTACCATGCTGCTCATCTGCGGAACCATCCTCATCCTGATCTCATCCCCGTCGCAAAGAGACTACTACCCAAGCCACCGGGACCCCAAAACATCCACCGTGACAAACGATGGAACCTCCCCGGACATCCAGACAGTTTTCCCCAGTGTGATCGTTGGCATCGCCCTGTTGTGTCTGGGTATTTTTGCTTATGTAACAGCCGTCATGATCCACTTTAAAGGAAACTGCACAGGAAATGAAGTGTCCCAACGAAATATCGACAGCGGTCTTTCGCCCCGTCACGTGCCGGCAGTGCAGGCAACGCCCGTGCGCCGCCCGTACATGGAATTTCGTGTTCTACTGGTCCCGTTAAGTTATCAAGAATCTGAATTATGAGAAAAGAAAATAATTTGAAACCAACAAAAGGCCTCAGCATTATTTCCTTTCAAAAAAAAAATTATGGCACATCACATAAAGTGTCCGTCTGACTATATTTTGAAATAACTACAAACTTTGAAGACAATTTTCAAAATTTGTGATCGTGCAGATACTCCTTAGACTTGTTTCCTCGGCGCTGCCTAAACCCCTATTATGAGTTTCATTAATTTTAGTCATGCATTACCGCACTGTCCGCACAAAATTGTCCATTGATAACAATTTTGTTGGACACTCTGACCAAGTTCCTTGCTTCAATCAATTTCAGCGATGTGTTATACACGAGCGTCGCCAGGATTTTTCCTTCAGGGGCAACGCACACTTTCCAACCCCAAATCCCTGTACTTTCCCAGCATATTCTCGAATTATCAGTTTTCGAGGGTGCATGAGCAGGGACATTGACCATGATATAGGTTTTGAACAGCGCCCCCTGGGAAAATGGTGTCCAGCCCCCCCCCCCCCCAACCCCCTCTAACTTTGCGCCTCTTTTCTGTCTTTTTTTCTTATTCCCTTTTTTTTTCTTTCCATGGGGTGGGGATGGGCAAAGCGCATCCGCCACTGCTACGACGAACTTTATTTTTCAAGGATGACCCTCAGACGACTTAGCCTATCACCTTCCATGGCTGGTACTGACAGTCAAATTCCGAACTTCTTCAAACTATTGTTACTTTTATCTCCAAATCGTTTCTATTTTGGACACCAAATCTATTTTTAGGCAATCACCTGCTATAAAAGTAACTGTTCAAAGTTGAACTTGGACCATGTGTTTTTACTGAACAATGCGGTGGGTGGACAAGTCTCGCATAGGCCATATCTATTAATTTGCTTTCAAGGTAATCGAACTTTGCACACTGTTTCGTAAGTGTGTTCAACTATTTGTTGAACGAAAAGTTGAACTCGCAGTTAGTATAAAATAAGTTGCATGGAATATTCGCAAAACCAATTTTGGTGATAAACTTTCGTCCATTTGCCAAATGTAGTTATACATTTTGTAAAGTATAAGACTCTGGTTACAAAACATTTAAAAATATTAATT
Source organism: Patiria pectinifera (assembly GCA_029964075.1). Classification (NCBI taxonomy): domain Eukaryota; kingdom Metazoa; phylum Echinodermata; class Asteroidea; order Valvatida; family Asterinidae; genus Patiria; species Patiria pectinifera. Next base: position 3,300,318 of record CM057146.1, read on the forward strand.
ATTAAAGAAATATTACTCACAATATTGGCGCGCGTAGTTTGTGCAAATAAACAACAAACGAAGTTTGATATTCAGAACTATTATAACAAAGGTTGTTCTTACTACCGCACTTCGGTTATGAAATTTTGTGTATTTAATCAATGGCGTTTAAAGTGAAATTCGTGGGTGACACTTGGGACCTCATTCTCTGAAAAGTGCAATCAATGTTTTTTGTGACAACACAAAAATGTGGCTCTTTTCTCTACGGGAAACGGTGTACCTGGTACCGCCCCCTCCGCCCCCACCGTACCTCAAACGCCAAAAAAAGTAACGCGTATAAATAAATTCTTCGCAAATCTGAGGTGTATGTCACTCTGTTTCTTGGCCAGTGTGATCTCACTTGAGCATGACCTCGTAAACTGTTCTGTATTAAGTAATTTGTGGGTGGCATGGGTGGCTTGTGCGTAAAGCGCTCGCCTCTCACCAAGGTGACCATGGTTCGAATCCTTGCTGCGGATCACATGTGAGTAGAGTTGTGCGTTGGTTCTCTCCTGTGCCACGAGGGTTTTTCTCCGGGCCCTCCGGTTTTCCTCCCTCCGGAAAAATCAAACACTTCCGATCTCAGGCTGTGCTCCGTGGTCATATATGGGTCGATGTGGCCGGCAGCCATAGGCGCCTTTACGTGCCAGCGGCCTGACCACGTTGTAGCCGCGTCCTTCGCAATTCAGCATACCAGCTGCGAGTATAAGGATGATTAGCCTCCCAAATTATTATTATAGTATCCAAATATTAACTGAATGCATTCAGTACAAGCTCCAAGCCATAGGGTCAGGTGGAGCCAGCCAGATAATCACATGTACCCAAAATTAAAAATATTGATGGTTTTTGTGTCTCTTTTCAGAAGCAGCGGCCAACTTATTCCTTGAAGTTCCTGTTTATACACTGATTGATTTCGCACATTACTATAGGGCGTTGAGAGGCGAGGTGAATAGCTGACTGGCACGCACGCTGTATTTTCCTGAACATGACAATTATAGCAAGTCAAACAGACTTCATGTGTATCCTAACTGGTCGGCAATATTGTTATTGTTCGCGCGCCAAGTTCGCAGACTTCCTGAATGTGCCAAGACTAGGCCCTGAAAACTTTGGATCATTCGAAATACGCAGTGGATGAACCGGGAACCAGTCTAGGTCTCCCCCAACTCTCCTTTTCTGGCCGTTGAAGGGGTACTTGTGCACGGAGCCCTATGTGGTGAAATTGTCCTGATGCGGCGGAATAAGGAAGGGGGAAAAGTGCGTGTAAAAGGTTATCTTTACGTTTCTCTTTTGTCTCAGTTCAACAAATGAAAAGTTCAGCAAACTTTTTGACTTAATTCGTCTCGGTCTCGTCAATTTCAGCCGCTATTTGACGGTGAGCCAAACTTTTTTTCCCAACCTTATTGGACCACAAAAGTTTGTTCGAGATAAACCGTGACCTCTAGATGACAATAGCCGACGTTTGTTTAACATCGTATCAGCACTTGTCAAGAGGTTTATCAAACACAGAATGGCACGCGGTGTTTGTTTAACATCCATTAACAATTCCATTCTCGTTTTAGAATAAAAAAAAATAACCTGGTATATTTTCCTTTATGCGTCTTGCTTGAAAAAGTTTGCTGCTATGTAGTCTGGTTACCTTCCAACTTCCGTACTGGGCTATTGTGCGAAGCAGAGCAGGAAGCAGACACTTAAAAAATAACCTTATCTCCGGCCCGCAGGATAAGTTTAAGTTATTAATAGAACGTTTCAACCTTTAAATAGTTGAAGCGAAGGGACTGGATTCTTTGTGGGCATTGTTAGTCGGTAGAGGTAACTTCTCTATAGCCAGATCTGCTGCTGGTAACACTCGCTGAGGAGCATTTCTTGTGTTCTGGAAAAGAACTTGCTTTCGTCCTTGTTGCAAAATGAAGAAGAAATCTGCCGCAGGTCGCCTGAGCGACAATGGTGCCGAGGCGACTCCTGCGCAAACCCCTGGCCAGTGGGGACGGGCATGGTAAGTCACTTTAATCACTCTTCAGTAGTTTTAAACCGTCGTGTGTTTATGAAAAACTTATCAAGAAATAATGTGGAAGAATAAAAGTTGAATGGCCCGCCCACAGCCTTACACACAATAGTCTTGTGGGAAGACCTTTGTTTCCCTTCTTTTGTTTTCCTTTGTTCCTATTGAAATCTCAATCTCCATAGCGTTTCCCTTGTGAGGTAGATTGATTTCTAAAGACTTCCTTATGGGGTTTACTGTTCTATTGTGGTTTCTACCCCATGATGAGCCCTGTACAATGTACCTCCGATCTTTACGTAGGCCTATCCGTTAAAACTTTGCTCTGTGAACTCGTGCCCTACAATGACGGTTGTCTTCTTACTTTTTCTTCAGTTAATCCGAAACTTTCGGTCAAAAAAATCATATTCCGCAAGTCCCTTATTCAAACGTAGCCAAATAACATTGTGGTTGCTGTGCATGGGTAGCTTGAACGATTGACCACTTACCATGGTATTTACCGCGTCCGTATTACAGTGACACGCGTACCTATGGGAAGTAAGCTTGCAGTTACACATAGGCTCATGTGTAACTGCAAGCCGTAGCCGTAGGCTAATGTTATTTACATCTATTTCCAGGACTGCGGACTTTCTGACCATGGCTGGCGTGCTATTCATCCTATTCTGTTGCCCCGTGCTGGTGTTCTACTATCTCATCTCATGCACGCACTACCAATGTGAACTGACTACCCCGGCCATCAAGCTCTACACTGGTGACGTCACGGTGACGCAATTGTGGGGATATGTCCCCTCCCTGACCCTTAAAGCCATGGCGGTCTACCTCTCTTGGTTTACTTTCCAGGTAAGCAGGAATAATAAACGTATATAATTCTTTAAAAAATGATGTTCCTAAAATGTGACGTCTTCTTATCCCCAGGTCAGAAATTGCGGAAGGCAAATTGAGCTTTTTATTGTTGACGCATTGAGTGTGGTTACTGTGTAGCTTTTACTGAGCTAATATCCAAATTTAATTAAGCAAAGCCTGCCAGTAAAGCCTCGCTATCAAACTGACAGTACAGAGCATACACGTTCGTTTATTTAACTCATTGCAATTTTATCTCCGTCATGCAGGTGTTCTTGTGGTATCTCCCTGACGTCTGCCATTACATCATCCCTGGCTACCGAGGCGGAGTCTGTCTAGGCGCCATCACCCCCGCAGGCAACCGTCTCAAGTACGGCGTGAACGGCCTACAAGCCTGGATCATCTCCAACGGGCTCTTCCTGGCCAACGCCGTCCACTTCCGCTGGTTCTCCCCGACCATCATCGTGGACAACTACGGTCCCCTCCTGGTCATGATGAACATCATGGGGTACAGTGTCAGCGTCTTTGCCACCGTCAAGGCCTACCTGTTCCCCACCTTCGCGGAGGACCGGAAGTTCAGCGGGAACTTCTTCTACGATTTCCTGATGGGGATCGAGTTCAACCCCCGCATCGGGAAGTGGTTCGACTTCAAGTTGTTCTTCAACGGCAGACCGGGGATCGTGTGTTGGTCTGTCATCAATATGTCTTACGCCTGGAAGCAGTTCGAGCTCTACGGCTACGTGACCAACTCCATGATCTTGGTGAACGTCCTGCAAGCCATCTACATCGTGGATTTCTTCTGGAATGAGGCTTGGTATCTCAACACGATCGACATGCATCATGATCACTTTGGCTTCTATCTGGGATGGGGTGATTCTGTGTGGCTCCCCACCATGTACACTCTGCAGGTATGTATGTGGCAATGACACGGACCTAAACGTAGTGAGTACACCGATGACAATGTCGAATAACGACGACAATATGACACGGGTGGTGACATTACATAAAAGATGATAAAAATGAATCATGCCATATGTAGTTTTGATGGTAAAATGGTGGCGGTCAGATGACGAAAAAGACTCGATAAAATTGATGACGATGAAGGTGATGACTATTATCCAGTTTGGCGTCTTGTTCCTGTGCTCTCTTACACCTTACAGTTATCGGGATTCAGCTCCCCCTCACTGTTTTATTTAGAGCAAAACTAACTTTTAAAGGAAAACACTCACTGTTTAGCTGGTAGAATTAAGGACAATCATCGAGCATGCTGGCGATGATAAAACGAAAACGACGCTCATTCTCTTTACCATCGTACACCTGTCTGTGTCATCCATTTACTTTGCTGTTAACATTCACTGTAATGGTATGTCTTTCTCCGGTCTTGTAGGGGTTCTTCCTCGTGTTCCACCCCGTCCAGCTCTCTCAGGCGGCCGCGGCCGGCATCCTCGCCCTAGGCCTGGGCGGTTATTACATCTTTCGTGCCGTCAATCACCAGAAGGACTCCTTCCGCCGCTCGGACGGCCAGGCTAACGTCTGGGGCCGCAAGCCGGAGTACATGGAGGTGGAGTACTTCAGCAGCGATGGCAAGAAACGCCGCAGCAAGCTTCTCCTGTCTGGATGGTGGGGGATCGCAAGACACATGAACTACACCGGAGATTTGATGGGCTCGCTGGCTTACTGTCTCTGCTGCGGAATGACGCATCTACATCCCTACTTCTACATCATCTTCATGACAATGTTGTTGGTGCATCGATGTCTGAGGGATGAGCATCGTTGTAAGGCCAAGTACGGTTCATCGTGGGATGACTATACCTCCAAAGTCCCGTACAGACTCATACCAATGATATTTTAATTGAAAGGCACACAAAGAACCAGTTTGCTTGTTGTTAAGAGTTTAGGAAAAAAGAGGAGGGAAGGAAGCCATGATAGTGTGGGCACTTTCGGATATGACGTTTTCTTTTAAGAGGAAAAACCGATGGAAGGAACTGTACTTTTACTGATCAATATTGCTTCCATGTTTTTAGAGACTTGGTTTTTTTTAAATTACGAATCCAAACATACTTAGTTACTCTCCAAATTCCAAAGAGTGAAAATTCACTCCATTCGAGTGAAGATTCACTCCTCAAAATCGGAAACTAGGGACTAGACGTTTTAGAGTGAAATTTCTTCAATCGTAAAGATCGAGTTTTCACTCGAGCTTCGCCTGAAGTGGTTCATTTTTTCAGACTATTTCAATCGAAAATGAGAGTGATTTTCACTCTAAAACGTCTAGTCCCTAATTTCACTCTTTGGAATTTAAGCTGCATGTTGCTGCATTCGTTTTTTTAATAATATCTGTTTGAACTTTTAAATCAAAGCATGATTATATACCGTATAGTTTCATGTCCTAAATCTTGGAGAAATTACTGTCACAATCCCGGAAATGACGTTTTTATTTGAGAAAAACCGACTGGAGGAACTATTATTACCGATTTTAAAACTTCCAAGAATGTATGAGTGATATTACGGATCGGCATAAGAAATTACGGTAGTTCTCTTCCAATTTGCAACAGTATTTATACTTTGGTAGTTTATAAAAACTGTATTAATTTTGCCGAATTATATTTTTCATATTTGGGTCATATGACTTGTTAGTATAAATTGATGCCCTTTGACCCTATACAGCGATAACACCCAGCTATCAGATTTTTATTGGACTTCGGATCACGAACCAGCGTTTTCTGTTCTATTCTAATCATCTGGAAAATCTGAAAAATTTCAACATAAACTATAAAGCTATTATTTTTTTCTCCAGCAGCAAACTGCAAACTGTGCTCTGGATCAACTTTAAGGAGCATCTAAACTACATGATGAACATCGCTTTAATTTACCTATAGATCAATTGATAGAGCTGTTGCGATCACCTTTCCCATATTAAATTGAAGCATTTTCTATCGATGTACTGGAAGACTCTCTTGAAATCATTTTTGGATTGGCGATTGTGGTATTTGAATGAACTGCAAACCTATTACCAAATAAAACAGCATGTTTCTGTAGACTTTGTTCCCATAAGTAATTCCCTTAACAATGACTGATACTTGAAAACTGACTAAAGATCCCTGTAACGCGGGTATGTTTGCCTTATCGTGGTATAGTGCAGCGTGGCTTTGTGTAAATTTGCCACGTCGAAACCGGTTTTCCGCGTGACTCGCACCGGAGCGATGGATGGCGCCCGTGAGCCGAGATAACGCATCAGCGCCGTATCGCATCGGCCGGTCACAGCCCGTGCTTCTCCCACGGATATTTAGCACAAACACGGTAAACTCACCGATAACAAACTCCCGTCTAGTATGGAAAATATCAAGTTAATTCTCATCAGTTTGGATCTAGTACACGTGTAACATCACACCTCTTTTTACCATAAATGTGCATGAATTTGAAATTACACAGTACATTGTAATTCATTGAGACTTTTCGTACACTATTTCAAGTTACACTATTACCCGCGTAAATTTGAATCCTGCTGCTTTCTCGTGGCCGACTGCACACAAAACAATTATAAAAAATGAATCTTTTAAAAGTCATAGTTCTCTGCATTTTTGCTGTATCCGTAGTCTGCGCTGAAGATACAAAAACAAAGGATGATGTAAAAGCAGAAGACTCTAAAGATGTTGACGGGGTCTGCGTGAGCAAGGAGGATTGCGCGTCACAGTCGGACACGGAAAAGGGCGAAGAAGAACCGGAGAATAAGTACACGAAGGAGAAACAAGAAGAGACATCAGGGAAGGAAGACGTACAGCCCAAGGAAACGAAAGAAGATGAGGAGGACAAAGACGAAGCAGCAGGCGGTGAGGAGGAGGGCGGGGAAAAGAAAGAAGAAGGACCGAAGAAGGGGGAGGAGGAAAGACACCTGGTGAAGATTGAGGTCCTTGAGGAAGGCAAGTGGTGTGAAAAGCTCAAGGCGAGCAATGACGATGCGGTCACGGTACATCTACGGGGATCCAAGGTCTCAGATGGCAGTGAATTCATCACCACGTGAGTATTGTACGATAACACTGGTCTATTAGCTCGCAAGAGGGAGAACATTAATGTGCGGGTGAAAACATCGATAGCTCAAATTGGTTTCCACTTTGCCATATTTCTTTAAGGGTCTGTTCAAAAGTTGTTCACGTTTAATACTTGAGGGTCGGGTCGGACATATCTTAGACACATATGGATCGACAATATCAGACAGTATTCATAAGATGGAATTTGCGTTCGGGTGATGAACACTATACTCAATGTGTTACCTGGTACCTCCCGAGTGAAAGTTAAAAAAAAAATCACTCGACTGATAACCGGAAAGACTGGCTACAAAAAGAACCAAAACAATGGTTACCGAAAGAACCATAATGCTTAAAAGAAGCAAAATGTTCACAGAAAGAACCAAAATGGTTGCAAAACAGTTACCAAATACAACGAAAGGGCCAAAATGCTAAAAAGATAGAACCAAACTGTCCAACCGAAAGAAAAAAATGGTTAACAGAATGTGGTGTGAACAGGGAACAAGATGAACAAAAACAAGTCAACAAAATGGCAAGATGTCAGCCATGAAGAACCAAATGCCGATCAGTAAGAACCACATGTTCATTAAGGTCCGATATCCCCCGCTCCCTGCTTGCAGGTACAAAGAGGACGGCTCCGAGGGTCTATCCATCCCGTTCCGTATGGGAGTAGGAGATTCCATCAAGGGTCTTGAGCTGGGAGTTATCGGCATGTGCGTGGGTGAGCTACGCCGACTGACCGTGCCGGCCTCGCTCGTCAGGAACGGGCGGGAGGAGTTCAAAGGTTGGTGATATCGCCCACTTGGGCGATTAATAACTAATATGAGCAATTTGTTGTATGGGCCCGTTTATTGTTTATGGGTTTAATTGAGTTGCAATAAAACATGATGGAGTTCCGAGTTGAGACATAGTAGACAGGGCCATGATTATGATATTTGGATAGGAGACTATACAATTCGAAAAAGTTGATTGTGAAATCAGGACTGTGTGTGATTGTTTCATGTGAATCTTAAACATCACAATGTTGAGATGTAAACCTCATAGGACCACTCTTGGGAGAAGCAACAGGAGGTTTGATACCAGTCAGTATGTAGGAGACTGGTACATGGTTTGCCCGGGTCATCACTGGCTAAATACTGAATCTTCCTGTATAATGCTAGCTCTTATCGAAGATCTTTCTTTGTGGTTTTTGTGTGTGCAGGAGATAAGATTCCTAGAGGAGAGGACCTGACCTTCGAAGTGCGGCTCTTGGGTGCCGTGCCCAACTACCAGAAGGGCATGCCCAACATGTTCAAGTCGATGGACAAGAATGAGGACGGTGTCATACAACGTGAAGAGGTGGGTGCAACCATTGATTACTATCACCTCTAAGTTGTTTCGAGTTTTCCTCCTTACCAATTTTCAATTTCAGTGTTTTATTTAAACGGAAAAACTGTTGAAAAGGATGAAACTGATGTTTTGAGATGTCTTTATTTTTGCAGATTTACGATGCAATTGTGGGTGACGGCGAGACGTTCCCGAGGGGAGCGCCGGTGGTAGACGAGCTGGCGGACGAACAGATAAAAAATATGGACAAGAACAAAGATGGCGTCATCCAGTGGGAGGAATTCAATCTGCCGAAGTGGGACGAACTTTAACTAAGAACTTTTTGCGAGTTTTCATTTTTATGTTATTTAGGCCATCAGCCTGGGGTTTGGTCAGTATTATTAAATCAGGGCATAAATGATTGTAGTGCGCATGCGCAAGGTATACCGCCCCCTACAGTGGTAACAAGCAGTAAAGCTGCCACCGCTGCAATGCTATCACATATTTTTTTCAACTCTGGAGGTGTACACCTTGCCAAAAATCGCCATGACGATTATTTCCCTCATTTGATACCGGTGGCCAACATTTTGGACCGAGGCTGATGGCCTAATTTTCTGATCTAATATTTTTGTTTAATAATCTAATTCATGACATAACCAGTGGGGTTGGATCATGGTCGGATGGATCGGTAATTAATATCCATACATTTGTTTGGGGGCAATAAAACACTCTTATACTAGGTGTGTACACGGACGTAAAAAAGCCGTGTGAATTAGTATCAAGTGAAAAAGTCTTTTAATGATGCTTTTTGTCAGACAATCAATTTTCAGGAATTCTCACCAAACCTCTCTCTGCAAAAATGGCGTGTCTGCAATGTTCCAAGCACTTTATTTTAAAAAAAGGCAGGGTTACTGAGAAGGTTTGTTTTTCGCTTTGATTTTGATTGCTACATGGCAGAAATGTTTTGAATGACTGAAAAAAGTAATAGTACAAACACACACGTCAATTCCAATCAAACACTCTTTTTATTTGATACCAAATCAAACAATTGATAACGTAACAACCAAATCAAATGTACACTCCACATGGGAAAGTGGATTTTAAACCGGTGATGCTTTCCAATCGATGAACAACTTCAAATGTGAGTATCGCCCCGTTCATCAGTCATATTAAGATACATATCATTCCGTTAACTAAATTTTAGTTGGTTATCTCTTGCAATCTACCCATTTTCACACAATAAAAAAAAATAGGGGAAAATTCTTATTTAATGCATCTAGGTTCTCAAATTGGAGAGACGTTGACTCGTGAACTGAACAAAGTTCCCTTTTTTCAAATGTGACAAGATTTTGTCTAGGTATCATGAAATGGGCAGAAAATAAATAAAATGTTGAACAGTGCAATCAATTGAAAGGGTTTTCTAAATTATTGGACATATTTGAACCAGATATTATATTGAAACAATTTCCCCCCAAATCACTTCAAATTGAGATCAATATTATGAACATATGTATAGATAATAAAAACACACTAATGCCTTTCAAAATACCAGTTTATAATTGATTCTCAGTGTATTGGTAATTTTATATTCAAATCTCCCAAGTTCCCTGTCCAGTAATGATCCCCAGTTCAAACAAATACCAACGTAAGAATTTTGAAGCACAAACTCTACCAGCGCATCAAGCAATGGGGATGGAGATTTTATCAGATTCAAAACAAATGACCCTGATTGTCAATTAACTTGTTGACAAACAGCACCAATTAAAACTTGGGCAGACTTTGGAGAAATTTGCTTGACTCTCAAGATGATTTTCCTAAACACAAACTGTCCTGAAACAGAAGTTCCCACCTTCTGCTGTCGCCGTCATTATGTTTTCCCCGAATCAATTCCAAACAACTCCTATAGCATTTTCCTGTACAGAATCCTACTTGAGGGTTAATTAAAGAAGTATTAATGATGACTATGCACTCAGTAGCTGATCCAGATAAGGTGTGTTGTCTAAGTCTCCGCTAGCTGCCATGGATAGCTTGCCGTTGAATATCCGCTTGGCCACCTGATGCACACACAAATCCAATACGGGAGTTTAAAAATTGGATTTTGAACATTAATTCACCCTTCTTGAAAAAAGCTACCACCCAGAATGATTTTGAAGAGGAGAAAATGACCCCTGTTCATCGGGTTATGAGACTTTTGTTACCGCAGCAGCTCAAGATCAGGTCATAAGAGAGAGGCAATCGTAGTAAAGTGTCTTGCCCAAGAACACAATCATCATGTTCTCTGTCTGGGTCAAACCCACGTACCATTGCACGAGTCGAACACCATAACCATGGGACCATGGGGCTCTACATGTAGGTCGCTTGCCATTAACAATGGTGGTACAATTCGTGGGCAGTGTCAAATGTACACACAAAAATGTTGAAATTGGTCATCGGGTAAAAGAAATTCGTCCAATGAGAGCTCAGAAAGGTTGACCCGGGATCAATGGGTAAATTCTTTCAAATGAGAGATTACCAGAACCCTAGGGCAGTTGCGGGGTGGGGGAGTGATGGGGTTCGAGATGGCCAGATTGGGTGTTGTTGGGTAGGGGGTTGGTTTGGAGGTTGGGGGAGGGTGGGGTGGGGGTAGTGATGGGGTTGAGGGTGGCAGGATTGGGTGGGATTGGGTAGGGGTTGGTTTAGGGTTGGTTTGGGGGATGGGGGTTGGGGTGAGGGTGGGGACAGGGTAGGATGAGGGGTCGAGGTGGGGGCTAGGGGTAGGGGTTGGGTGGGGGTGTAGACAGGATGGGGATGGGGTGGGGGTTGTGTGATTGGGAGTGGGGAGTTGTGGCGTTGGGAACTTTGGATTGGGTCTGTGGGGCTTGGGGTGGGGTGGGGTGGCGCGGAGGCTTTTGGTGGAGTGGGCTGGGGCGAATGAAGGGCAATCTAAGCCTACCTTGAGTGCATCTTGTCCAGTGATGGCATCTACCTCCGCCATCATGGCTGCCGGTGAGACATAGTCCCCAGTACACAGGGCCTGCACTCCGATGTCTTCAAAGACAGTAGACTGGTTCTCAAGACTCATCAGGATAGAGGCTTTCAGCTGGTTCCTAAAAAAAAATTACCAATGGCAAACCCATGTAACACCCACACAAATACTTAAAGAAAATCATTTACTGCTTAATCAGTCAATTTTTCCAATGGAAAAAGACAATTTTAAATTATGGTGTAGTCCAATTTTTCGGCTGTGCCTTTTTCAGAATTTTGACTCTTTGTGGGAAAAAAAAGACAAATGGTTCGACTGTAGCCAACAAGTCAATATATATGCTCAAACTACACAATGTAGTATAGGTGCTTATGAGTTAACCAGGTGTTGGGTTTTTTGGCAGATTTCGGTGAGACAAGGTTAATACAGCAGCTTGTCAATCAATCTAGTAACGTACTTTGCTCTGGAGAGGTCCTTGTCATCAATGTTTCCCTTAGTGACGGCACCCATCTGGCCCATCATGGATTTCAGCATCTGACAAATACAATAACCATTAAGACATTAACAAAGAAACCTTCAATAAAATAACACCGAGTGATTTTCACAAATTTCTTTTTAAGAAGGAAAACTGTTCACTGGTTACTACTTATTTTGTTGTCAGTTAGAGATCAAATGATGCATTCTGTTCCAAAACATCAGATATGAATTAGACAAATCTGGTGTAAGTGCAAAAAAAAACAACCTTGAATTTCATTCTTAAAGAGATTAAATCAAATTAGAGATCAAATGATGCATTCTGTTCCAAAACATCAGACACAAATTAGACAAACCTGGTGTAAGAGCAAAAAAAAATAAACCTTGAATTTCATTCTAAAAGAGCGATTCTAAAACAACGATACTTACAGCTCCCATTTGCTCGCCGTGGGTAACGGCAAACATTCCAAAGAGTCCAGAGTCAGTGTATGACATGTTGAAACAATTTGCCTGGAGGGGGGGGGGGGAGGAAAGTTGTGGGGAGAGAAACAACACAAAATTCCATCAATCTCTTGATAACCATAAAGGTCTTATGAGGAAAAGTATATTCATATTTCAGTTAAGTTTTAATCATCAATGCATTTGAATGCTCTCTGTGGTCTCCCCCAACTCTCTCCTTTTGGACTATTGAGGGGGTACTTGTGTACAGAGGCCTCAGTGGCTTATCTATACCTCCCCCAATCCTGCACAATCCACCTAAACCCCAGATGGATTTTGATGGATCTGCGAAAGTTAGGATTAAAATTAGAGATGCATTCCCTTTGCTATTTTCGAGTTTCACCTCCGGAAAAAAAAATGGGCTTTTTTTTTCAATTGTTTTTTTTTTACCTAGCAATATCAAAGTTGTTCATTCTTTAATGAGACATCAAACAAAAGTATCAAATGATTAGTTACTGGATTATTTCTTCATTTGTGCACTTTTAGCCCTTTTTAAGAGGGGTGCCGATGCCCAACATTGGAATAAAGTAGGGGTTTCTTTTTGTTAAACAAAACATATAAGTTGAAAATTCTTTAGGAGGACAATTTTGTATGTTGAAAAGCACAGGATTTACAACTGTAAGTTCTCGCCGATAAAAACAAACAAAAACCCACAAATTTCATCAGAAGCCAGGAGAACGTACCGAGAAAGGGACCGTGGTTGCCTTGCTAGCGGCCTGAGACAGCTTGGACGATGCCAGCTGACTGCCCCGCTTGATGTAAGGTCCAGCGCCCATCAGTTGCTGCAGGACACCCAGGGTCAGGAGTTCTTTACTGCTCAGGGCCGCGCCTTGGACGCCCACCGCGACGTACGAGTACGGGGAATCTCGCTGGCTGCGAATCTCACCTCCTTTTACAACAGAAAGGACAAACAATTCTATCATAAACTTTTGTTTTGATTTTTGTTTCAAATCTGCCAACCAACCCCTGTAAACTTTGTGTGCGAGATGTTGAGACATCGGCACTAGTAAGCAGGAGTTGTGGGTTCACATCCCATCCGAGCAAGCTTGTGGGTTGTTTTTTCGCAAGCTCTCAAGCACTACAGTTATCATAAAATTGTTGTTGTTGTTGTTGTTGTTGTAAACAATTCTTATATAGCATACACACAAAATGTCTCTATGCGCTTCTGAAAGCATTATACAAGTGTGGTTTAAGCTGTGATTTGAAATTTTCCAAGGACGGGCTGATCTTCATATGATGAATAAAATTTACCTCCATGAGGAAGACCATATACTGAACATAAGGGAAAGTCTTAAAACAATTTTTTTTCCCCCAAGCATCCACTTTGTAACGAATCATGCAGAGTACAATGCAGGGAAATAATGCAGGGTACAGCCTACGACCTTGACGCAATGCATCCTCCACATCAACGGACACTTTTTTGGCCATTCAGCCTCAATCCTCCAAAATCCTCCAAAACCGCCTGGTTGATTTTGGAGGATGGAGGGTTGAGGGTAACTACATGTATACGCACTGTACAATATGAAAATCCGTACATGAACAGGGAATGGCACTTCCAGACCACTCTGAATGCAAGTCACTAGTTTGGTGGACAATATGCGCCATGATTTTTCATGTGCACAAACCCATCACACTTTTGCATGAACGCCGAGCATGCAGTGGGGATGCATTCAAGCGTCCTGACTAACTTTCCTGTAACTGTTGAGGGGATACTAATGCAGAGTCTATTCTCGTGTGCAAACACCAGTTAATCTGAGCAATGGCGGCATCCCTTGATCCCGCCTAACTTACCTGCATAGTTGGCAGCTGGAGCTACCGTCTTAAAACCTCTCTTGACGTCAAACTTCTCCCCGAAGGCCTTCAGGTCGCCGTGGTCAACACCTAAAACAAGTCAGTTTATTTTATCAAGAAATTCTTTAAGTCTTTGCAAAGACAGTGGCGACACTACTGAGTTTGAACATTCAATTGGAATGCATGGTTTGAGGCTCTAAAACACGTAGACCACAAAAAGATAACACTTGGAAAGATAAAACAAGAGTAGAAAATGTAATTGTTCAAAAACTGTGGCATCAACACTAGCAGTGTTTGTGTAACTATCACAAGAAGGAATTTTGGGCTAACCAAAGAAATCATGGACATTGAAATTCAAGCCAATGGATTGCTTGTCTTGATTTCAAAAAAATATGAACGTCGCTTAAAAGTTACTCATACTAGTACTAATCTTACTTTAAACTCCCAGGCTTCCAAAACATTTTTGAAATTTTGCGTTGGTGGTGGCTATTTTTCAAAGCACTACTGCAGCTCAAACTGATTTCCATCCACAGTGACACTTTATTACCAGTTCTTCCAACCATACTCTTAAATTCCTTGAGAAAATCTTGCACTGCTGATGGGTCTCATCGCGGCAATATTGACACCAATGTGTTTGCGAATTGCTAGCTCACGATCGTCACTGCACAGTACATGCACAATACACACACATCCATACGCAATATATAAACCGAGGTGCAAACCCATTGAAAATTATTTTTAGTCTGGTCCTCAAGTACTCCACTGCCAACACTGCATTGATGTGTATCAGGTTCTTGACCGCACTGCTTATTAAACTTGTGTCACCAGCCCATCCATTATCATAAATTAGGGCCTATATTTCGCCAGAAGTTTTCGGGCGATATTACGGTAACAGAAAACGTTGGAAATCCGGAATCCGCATAAAATTTCGCAGACGTTAGACTAAAATCCGGAAATCCGGAAAAATCCGGACAAATCACACCCCTGATTAATACATCACAATAACACAAGGAATTTTTACTGTCTTACCCACTCCCACCAGAGCCATATTTTCGGCCGTGTACAAGTTGTTGACGTACTCCAGCAGCATCTCGCTGCCGATCTTGCCCACCATGTACTCCGGGGCATACAGGGATCGGCCCAAGGTATCCCTGAAGGCAGTAGCATGCAAGTTCTCAAGAACCTCTGTTGAGTCAAATGAGTAGCAAAACAATTTGTCAATATTTCCAGGATGATGAAGATAATATTGACATTTTCATGTCATTTTCGAAGGGTTTTTAAATGTCATAAATGTGATTGCAGGTTGTCCTTGGTGGTACGTAACCTACAACTTTGAAAATTGTGAGGCCTTCTGGCAAAATGAGACTGAATTAAGCACAGGCAGTAGTGGAGAAAAAATATTAAAAAGTGGTTATTTTTCTTCGATTTTTCAGATAAATCGATATTTGCATAATAGAAATAGTATAAAAATTTGTGGAATAAAAGTGATTTTAAGGAAAAACTTATTGGCATCTTTCCTTTTCACGACAAAAAAAAATTGAAGCATTGAAGGCCTTTTTCTCAGGATTTTTTTTTTGATAAATGCGAACTTTAAACAGCCCTAACTTGTCAACGGAATGTCCGACTGAAGTGCAGCAAACAGTATAAGGAGAATTTTATTCTCTTTCCTCATATCCGCAAACCCTCTTTTCAACCCTCTTACTAGAACACTTCACAACTGTTTAATACTAAAAGAGAATTATGATTTTGAGGAGGACCAGATTTAATAGATCTGAGTCTCCCCAGAACCAATGCTTTTTTTTAAATTAGGCCATGGTTCAATTACGGCTTCCAATTACACATGCACCTATGGCAGCGGCTGCAGCCACTTCACATAGACATGTGTAATAAAGCCAGCCATAGCCATATAATTTGGATGTGGCCTCAGTCATGTCAGTCATTACACATGGTGTGAACTTCTCCAACTACATGTATTTTTAGTCTTGTTTAGTTGGGAGTCAGGTTGGTGCAGTGGTTCTTTCCTCTATGGCCGAGGTTCGAATCCTGCCTGGTCCACCTGATGGTCCACATGTGGATTGGGTTTTCAGTCCCTACCTGATTCCCTAGATTTTCCCCGGAATAAACTTCTGGGGTTTTCCTCCCAATCCTAAATCAATAATTTCTTCATTGTCTTCTCCAAGACGGGTTTCTTCAGGCTGGGGAGTGTCTAGGGTGATTTTGAGGTATCCTTGGTCTCATTACCGAAATATATAATAAGGGAATAAATGTGTGTTTTGATCAAGCAAAATAATGGAGTGTTCAGCTGAGTAAGATGTAAACAACCCTTTTATGTCGGACTCACTGGTAGTGTCACTGGAAAAGTGTTTAAGACCAGCTAGCCATGTCTTTATCATCCGTTTAAGACCGGCCACGTGACGGGCTCTCGACCAATAGGAATGGCTAAACTGTCTGAGGTATTTATGAATAATTATTAATTGCTTATAGAGCTATAGACCAAGATCTAGCTGGGGGAACGCCAATGTTTGAGGAAGTGGCCCCTATTTGATTTACCGATCTGCAGTTGGTCTCTGACGGACGCCAGATCAAAGTAGAGTCTTTGCATGTTGTCCTTGATCTCCCAGGGTCTGAACTGCTGACCGGTGGTTGCTGCCTGCAGGTAAGACGCGGCTTCATCTCTACAAGACATCAAGAAGAAACAGGAATGGAAACTGTGTGTTATCTCATAAAACCCACACGGATATTGCACAATAGTGGGGCGTTCTGGCAAAATGAGACGGAACTCGGCACAGGCCTTAGTGGAGAAAAATGCAAAAAAAAAACGAATGGGGTTGATTTTTTTTGATTGTCCAATTTATTGAATTTGTAATCTTTTATATGTCTACTATGCATTTTTTAAAGAAATAGTATAATGATCATGGAATAAAAGTGTTTCTAAGATAAAAACTGTTTGCATCTTTCATATTCATGACTACACAACAGTCCAAGCTGTAGTCTTTTTCTCAGCGTTTTACTTGCCTGACATGCTGAACTTAGCCATAACTTGTCAACGGAATGTCCGATTGAAGTGCAACAAACAGTATTGTAAGGAGAATTTTATTCTCTTTCCTTGTACCTGCAAACCCTAATTTCATCCTCTGCCCAGTTATGCCTCATTTCGTCAGAACGCCTCACAATTGTGACCCTCCAGCACACAACTAGTCGCTTGGACCAATTTTTAAAAACTGGGATTTTGCGCTCATTGGAAAGAACATTGAGTAAGCTTTCCAATTATGTATAGAATATGGGAATCAAACAAAATCTGTGGGAGTCTTAGATGTTCCCAATTTTCGTGCCTTGAAAAGTTTTTAAAAAATCAAGAAATATGTTATTAACGTTTCCCAAAATGAACTTCTTAGGAAATTTACAAATTAACTTCGTTAAAAGTGAAATTCAGGCCAATTCATTATTTTAGCTTCTCCTAGATCTAAATTATATTAGATTATGTAGACTTACAAATGAGTTCGTAGACATTGCATGGAGTAGATCATGAGATCGCGAGTGGTTGTTGCTTCAAAACTGGCACCGATCTCATCCAAGCCTCTTGTGATCTTAAAGGTCGTTGCATTACTTGTTGTCTGAAGGAAACAAAAACATCTCCTTGCAATTGTTGATGGCAGAGTTGTTATTGAGTCAGTAGCAAGTCGGTTACAAGTCGGTTACAGGTCGGTTACAAGTCAGTCGCAAGTCAGTCGCAAGTCAGTCGCAAGTCAGTCACAAGTCAGTCACAAGTCAGTCACAAGTCAGTCACAAGTCAGTCACAAGTCAGTCACAAGTCAATCACAAGTCAGTCACAAGTCAGTCACAAGTCAGTCACAAGTCAGTCACAAGTCAATCACAAGTCAGTCACAAGTCAAATCAAAAGTCAATCAAAAGTCAATAACAAGTCAGTCACAAGTCAGTCACAAGTCGGTCACAAGTCAGTCGCAAGTCAGTCGCAAGTCAGTCACAAGTCAGTCACAAGTCAGTCACAAGTCAGATCACAAGTGAGAGCCCTTGAATAACACCTTAGTCCAAATTAATTTGAATAGGTTGTGACTTGATCTATGACCGAATTGATGATCTGTTATTGGCTTGTGATGACTTGTGTTTACTGGATTGACTTATGATGACTTGTGAATGATTTGTGATTGACTTGTGATGATTTGTGATGACTTGTGATTGGCTTGCAATGGAGTGTTATAGATTTGTGATTAACTTGTAATAACTAGTAATTGACTTTTGAATGACTTGTGATCAACTTAATTATAATTCTGTACGATTTCAAGCCGATTGACTTGGTAATCTGATATATTCACGTCAGTAGCAACAACACGTTGAACTAAATCACGTTTTGGGATGTGAATATAGGAAAATCGTGGCTTGAAACTTGAGGGCTGCTCACCAGGTTGGCATAGCTACGGAGACAGTGGGTAACGCCAAGATTCTGACTGGTCTCGTAGCGGGAACCGGCGTTGACCATCAGGCCGATCCGTGAGACCGGGGAGTGGTTCTCCAACGAGGCTACCGTCAAGCCATTGTTCAGCTTGGAAACCTTCGAAAATGCAGAAAGATTAGTTAAGAATAACCTCCACGGTTTACATTGATACAAATGTGATAACATTTATAACTTTTTCATATCTACATCTATGGGTAATTGAAATGTAATGTCCATGACAGAGCCAATTATCTAATTAATGAATCAGAGAAATGATCCAAAACTCCTGGTCTGTAATGTCTTTGACCATTAGTAGATGATGAATGTACATGCACATACCAAAAAGGTATTTGTGAATGGGAATAAATATGTGTTCAGTCGGTATTAAACACTCTGTTTAAGACCGGTGGGAGTCTGGATGGGAGTTAATTACCCTGGGCTTTGCCTTGGGTATTTATCACCCATCCAGACTCCCACCGGTCTTAAACAGAGTGTTATAATGCCTCCCGAACACACATTTATTCCCTTAGTAAAGTTGGCCGGATCTTCTTTTGCATCCTTTTGAGCACTTAAGGTCCCAGTCTGGTTGCATACCTGCACAGATTCTTGTGGGAGAGGGGCTTTGTCTGCCGACTGTGTAGCTGTAGCCACCTGGGCAGCATACAGTCTCCTCTGTAAATAAAATCAGAAAAAAAAAACATCAAAAGCATGTAAGTGCTGTACATTGATATACAAATATTGAGTGGCTCAGCGTGGAATGGGAGGAATATTATCGCAAGGTAAAATCTGGACTTTTCCATTTCACTATTCCTCCCATTTCACAATTTAAAGCCACTCAATATTTGTTTTATATAACTGACATATAGATCCTTGTCATTTGATATATTTGAACTTTTATTTCAATACAAACCTGGAGGAAAATGTATTTGTCTCTTCCAAACCACCCCTTCACGAAAATGTTTGAACCCAACGTTGTAGCGCTGGCTCTTTGGAACAATAAGCGCTACGAGCAACGCTGAACGCGCACACCAGCATGCATTTGCACACAAATACCGCGTCATGATCCTAACTGTTGAATAGTATTTCCCATTCCCCATGGGCGGATAGTACTTTTTGAGCGGTGGCATGAATGGGAGCAATAACGAATGCCACGTGATGTGAGTTCCACCAATCAAATGACTAGGATCTGTATGTCAGTTATATAATGTCAGTTGTCAAATAAACCAATAAGGGAAACAGCCTTGGTGCATTATAAGAATTTTTAAAAGTTGAATATAGAAATTGAATGGAGCAGGGTTTGAACCTGCTACCTCCAGATTGCCATTCCGATGCTCTACCAACTGAGCTATCCAGGTAAAAGTTGCTAGCATCGTGACTTTGGGCATGATCCCTGGCTACACATGGGTTTAAGGCTTCTGACTAGTACCCCTTGGACAAAAACATTGACATAATGGGGAACTACCAACAACGAGCTGGATAGCTCAGTTGGGTGAGCACCGGAACGGCAATCCGAAGGTCGCAGGTTCGAAACCCGCTCCAGTCAATTTCTTTGTCGAACTTTTAAAACCACAAATTACTTTTTAAAGACAAAACACAACTCGAATATAAAGATGGCGATCACTGCGATGTACCGTGAACACGCAAGGCGCGCTGCATCGCACGGCACCAACTGTAAACGGCGTATGAGAATCGTAATACCCCAAGAAACTGTTCCAAGAAAATTGTGTCATAAGAACTGACAGAAGTTGACTTTAGGTTGGAAAGGTCATTTTTGATTGAATGATAAAAAACCCACCCTTGACTTAATTTGATCGAAACTAAAGATGGGCCCGTAACTACACGGTTGCCTTTAATTAATATAATAAACTAAGTATGAACTGGCATGACAGGTGAAGCTTTGCCTTTGTGAGTTTTGAGTTTGACTTCTATAGAATTCTGCAGAAATTTGCTAAATTTAAAAAGGAAATTTCTCTGTCTGAAATTTTACATATAAGTTTAACAAAACAAAATTAACAAAATTAACAAAACGAGGTTTTGAAATTTGAGTTGAGACACACAGTGACACACTATCATGCACCAAACCTGACAGCGGCCATACCAATCAGCTAAAGATTCTTTGTGTAATCGAAATTTTAAGCATAACATTTTTTATCACGTATTTAATTCAATGTACTACTAGGATTAGGCCTACTCAACATGAACATTTCATCAAAAACATACCGGCGTTTCTAAATGCCACAACTGAAACGAAGTATTGATTAAATCGCATTATTAACTCAACTTATGAAATAACTAAAACCTATATTTCAAACAGACATTTAGATCTTTCAAGATACTCACCGATAACCCGGCAAAAACTGGCCGTAAACCTGACAAAGACATCATTTTTTCGGGCAACCACTCAGCGCAGTCGTGTAAAATGGCGAGCCGAAACGGCAGTTGCCGCTGGCGGCGCTGTGTGTGTTGGCGCCCTCAATGCGTGAAGAGCAAAGTGAAGAGGCTTCAAAAACTTTTCGCTCGTACCCTCCACTGCAACCTCGTTCCCATGGATACGAGATCTTGCTGCGCCATGTTGTTTCCCTTCATGCCTTGCAGCAACCTCGTCCCCAGGGCTTACTTTATTTCCAACCTGGTTTCCAATAGTAAACCCTGGATAGGAAACTTTCTTCCTGTATCCTGATTCGATACCGCAATTGGCTAGTAATGAATTTTATCGTGTATTTGGTGTTATTATTCACAACGTGCAGTACGTGTTTTCGCGATCATTTGTCCATGGCTCCATGCCTTCTCGAAAATGCTAATTTCCTTTCCAATATGGTCATATTAATATGAAATATGATACTGCATGTTGTCTCGATAAAATCGTAACAGTTTAATTTTAAAAAATCGTGTTTTTGTAACTCACGCCGTGCTCGCGCTGCGACGAATTGACTCTGTTTTTACCCCAGACACCGCATACAAAAACAAACGCTAATGTATCGCATATCCAGGCACCAGCCTATTGCTCATTTGCATACGTGTTCAAAAATCTTGCAGATGCAAATGATCCAATACCAGGGTGAGAGAGCAGGTAGTGATGGGCGCGTACTGTTCGACACCCTGGGGACGAGGTTGGCCTTGCAGGGCCCAATTCCACGGCGCTGCTTAACAGTTAGCACAAAAGTTGTGTTTAGCATAGCAGAACAATTTGCTATTTAACCTTAAGCACTATTTCACGGCGTGGACGTGCTAACGTTCACGCGCGTGCATGGAGGTTTCTATTGTTACGTCACTACGATAAGCAAATCCCCCCCCCCCCCAGGTTAGCGTGGCTTTTGCTGTGCTGCTTACCGTCTCCGTGAAATAGACGAAGACTCTGTTAGCATAAAATCGTGTGCTTAGCAGCGCCGTGAAATTGGGCCCAGGGCGCTGGGGAAGGGCAAATGAGCTTCATTCGCTCGTACCCCCCGCCCTGCAAACCTACGAGCGAAATGAGCTTCACCAACCTCGTCCCCAGTGCTTACTTTATTTCCAACCGTTGTGTTTAGCATAGCAGAACAATTTGCTATTTAACCTTAAGCACTATTTCAAACCTACGAGCGAAATGAGCTTCACAGAATCTTGTGAAGGAAGTGTGGATGGCATTCTGGGTAATTTATCATGACCTATGTATAAAGCATCTGGCTTCAGCTGTAGACCGCGGTTAGCCAATGCGCGCAAATACTATCCGAATAGTTTGCCATAGAAATGCATACACACCATACCGGATGTGATTTCTTTTTCATTGCGGACCATGTGGACAAATTTTTAGCGTCGAATGATATGCATTTCGACCCTTCGTGAATTTGAAACGGAGCCTGAGCAACTGACGGGAGTTGAAAATTTACAAAACAGATAAGTTTTACAGATTTTCCTACATTATTATGCTTTCAACCAAAAAAGGGCGCCGCGTTTATGAATGGGAATAAAAGAGTGATGAATGAATCAGTCTTAATGGCCGTTTCAAACCTTGCAGGGTCGTGGTCGTGATGACGTGCAGGTCACAGGTCGCGCAAAATCTATCCAATCAGTGTGTTAACTCGTCAGCCCTTCCCAGCGTCCTGTTTGCAGGGCGGGGGGAACGAGCGACCAAAAACTTTCGTACGTTGAACTCAGCCTCGGTGCGTGCTGCAGCGCTATCTGCGGGCCGCTGTATATACGGTCGGCACTCTAAAACTTTGGATACTGGAGAAAAAAACATTGTTTGTGCATTGAAAACAATCCTAGCTCCGCCATTCGGACACGGTGCTCGTCATAATACGATTCACTCCAAAAACTTGCAATTTGTCACAGTGAGAGGGCGGGATATATCGTCACCCAAGTCGGTTTTTAAACAATGTGTACCAAAATAATAAATAAATAAAAATCCGGCAATTTCAGTGACAAGTAAGGAAAAGCGAGGTTGTCTTTAAACCTAGGCAATCATTGCATAGGTCCGGTGGTAAAATTGGGTAAAAGTAACGATATTAAAATGCAGCACGCTAGTTCTAAAGGCGAACTCCTCCTTCCTTATACCTTGCAATTTGTCTCCTAAGTTTCATACAATTCTACCTTACTGACTAGCACGGAAAGGCTGTACAGTCTTCGCAAGAAGCCGTCAGTTGTGAATAAACATGTTTCGGTAACGCTCCTATAATTGTGGCCTACAATTTTCATTTCTTATCTTTGGCCCTCCAAGGGTGAAGGCTAGGCTAAGGTTCCAACAAGTGTTTATTTATCAACGAAGAAGGAACAATCAGGCGACGATATTCAAAATGAAATTCAAATAAATTGTACCAGTTTATTAGTCACTAAATGTATACGGTTAACTTGGTCTTTTAATGTTAAATGAAACGTAAAGGTTTATTTTTTAAAAAAATGATAAATTATCTCACTACTTAGTCATGAAACGTCACAAACAAAGCAGTGCAATAATTCCACAAGGTCGTGGCCAACTACGTTTTTATTTGTGTTGCTTTGTCAACGTGCAGTCAATATCAATTACCTCTCTTAATGGCTAGTCCCTGCCTTTATTGAATTTTCTTCATAATTCTGGATGTAGAGTTCCCATAGAGACAAGTTGCTCCCATCATTCATTATTTTCGAAGGACGTTGAAATGATGTGACCATAGCAACAAGGCCTTTGTCTCCTGTCTTATGATAGCAATATTTTGCGGCAGAGAAAACTCGCGTCATACCGCGACTGCAGTTTTCATTGCAGTTGACTTCAATGCAGACACTAGAAGGGTGCACAGAGAACACATCTGATCCTCTTCAAACTCTGCTACCGACGGACTAACTAACCATCATGTACTTGTTCAAAGTTTTTAGCATTGTAGCAATCACTTCAGCGATCAATGCTCAATTTAGGTCAGGTTCCTGCCGCTCTCGGCTCACTGTCCAATGCTCTTGCCCGCCAGAGTGGCAATTGAGGGGAAACGAGTGTTATCGCCTCACTCCTTCAAAGCATACTTGGGATGACGCCAAGTCAGCTTGCCAAGACATGGGAGGCAAGATGGCTGCTCCTCGCTCGCTGGAGGAGTTTAACTTCATGGTGAAATTGGCTCGAGATGTAGACATCAATTTCTACGCCTGGATTGCTTGCAATGACAAAGAAGTTGAAGGAACTTGGGAGTGTGACGGTCAGGAAGGAAGCGAGCCCTTCGTTGAATGGCATTCTGGAGAACCTAATAATTCGGGAGGCCAACAAAATTGCGCTCAAATAGGCCAGGGTGGAATGGATGACGTATCTTGTGATTCGTCAAACAGGGCTTTTTGTGTTCGTCAAGCAGCCTGCACTCACGGCCTAGTCCAACTCCGTCACTAATGCCACTCTACCGACACCCACGGCCGCAGTTTCAACTCAACCTGCCTCCTCGACCACAACATCCGAAAGTTTATCACCGAGGGCGTGGTCGCTCGATAAACAAAATAAAGGGAGAAGGCTAAAGTTTGAGCAAGGGAAGGAACAATAAGCGGTGACATAGACAAATGTTGTCAAAGTTATTAGTCAATAAATGTATTGTTTACTGGGTCTTTTAATATTAAAAGAAACGTGAATGTTTCATGAACAATTCAATAAAAATTGATTTGGTCACTATAATAGGTAGTAGTAACTGTCGCTAACAGAGCCGTGCAATTATTCACAAGGTCGCAGCCAAACAATTCTTATGTTGCTCAGTCAGGCAGCAGGCAATATCAAAACCTCGCTCAAAAGCTAGTCCCCGCATTAATAGGTGTTGTCATAGAAACACGTTTCGCCTCCTACCTCTTTATTTCTATTTTCAAACGATGCAGAAATAATGTGACCATGGCAACAAGATGTATTGTCAGCGGTTTTATAATGACAACCATTTGCGTCAGAGAACAACTCGCCTAGTTTGAGCCGAGACCTCAAGTTGCATTCAATACGACTTCAAGGCTGAGACACTAGACGGATGTACATGTACAGGGAACACATCTGACCCTCTTCAAACTCTGCTACCGACGGACTAACTAACCATCATGTACTTGTTCAAAGTGTTTAGCATTGTAGCAATTACTTCAGCGATCAATGCTCAATTTAGGTCAGGTTCCTGCCACTCTCGGCTCACTGTCCAATGCTCTTGCCCGCCAGAGTGGCAATTGTGGGGGAACGACTGTTATCGCCTCACTCCTACACTGCATGCTTGGGATGACGCCAAGACAGCTTGCCAAGACCTGGGAGGCAAGATGGCCGCTCCTCGCTCGCTCGAGGAAATGAATTTTATGAGGGAGCTTGTACGAAATGTGTACGGTTCCGTCTTGGCGTGGATTGCATGCAATGACAAAGAAGCTGAGGGAACTTGGGAGTGTGACGGTCAGGAAGGAGGAAAGCCCTTTTTGGTATGGTCAGACGGGCTACCTGATAATTCCGGAAATGAAGATTGCGGTCGAATAACCCCATCTCATAGCAGCATGGATGACGGTCAGTGCAGTCAGCTTGACAGGGCTGTTTGTGTTCGTCGAGCTGCCTGCACCCACGGCCTAATCCAACTCCGTCACTAATGCCTCTGTAACGACACCCACGGCCGCAGTCTCAACCCAACCCGCCTTCTCAACTACAATATCCGGGAGTTTATCACCGCTTACTTGGGATGACGCCAAGTCAGCTTGCCAAGACATTAGAGACAAGATGGCCGCTCCTCGCTCCCTCGAGGAAATGACCTTAATTCATCGCGGAATTGGCACAAAAGGAGCAAAGTACATATAGGGCCTGGATTGCTTGCAATGACAAAGAAATTGAAGGATTTTGGGAGTGTGACGGTCAGGAAGGAAGCGATCCCTTCTTGGTATGGGATGATGGAGAACCAAACAGTGGGAAAGGTGACCAAGATTGTGTTGTGCGCAATGGCCGCAAACTCTGGTGACAGAATGAAGGATAAATCTTGTCATCACTCTTTCGTGGCTTTCTGTGTTCGCCAAGCTACTTGCACTCACGGCCTAATCCAACTCCGTCAATAATGCCTCTCTACCGACACTCACGGCAGCATTTCTTAACTCAACCTGTCTCCTCGACCACAACATCCGGGAGTTTATCAACGAGGGCGTGGCCTTCTGTGGCTCTGCTTGCGTCAAGGAGCCCGGATGTCGTTCCTTTAACATCGAGAAAACTCAAGAAGGGAAGATGATAATCAGCAGAACAACAGGACAAACTTTCAAGACAAGGACACATTTCAAAACGCTGGTTATTTCTGTCGCTACTCTGAAGAGCGCATCGGCTAGTCAGGAAAATGGGAACAATCTCGGAATTGTGGTCTACAAACTTGATCATGACACTGATATTTACGTACCGGTACGTGACTTTTGTTTTCGGGAATTTTGTGGCAATAATTCGCTTTTCCGTCAATTAAGAAAAAAGAGTGGCCGAGGCTTTGTTCAAGTAGGCAAGGTAAGCCATAATCGTTTTAATTACCAATGAGACGAGATTTGAATGTAAATGGGGAAAAAAATAATCTAAATGACTTAGGCCTAAATCTGAATTTTTTTTTAAAGAGAAAGAAATGTGGTATTTTAAATTCCAAGTTTCTGTGTCATTCAATACCGAATATCAATACCATTTCAATATCAGTACCATTTCTTAAGATATTATAACTGCGCATACATTTACTTTAAATTTTCTTAATTTCATAAAATAATATAAAATAGTTCACTTTCGTATTTGATGTGGCTGTAAATGACTTGCATTCCGCGTCTGCTTGTAAATTCGCATGAAATTACTTAAGAGCTTGTTTTAGTTGTATTCGTTAAAAATTAAAGTGATAGATTCAATCTTAACAACAACAAAATTTAATATCAAAACTAATACTTCGTTGTCAGATCGGTGTAGTGTTATGCATGAAACACTTGGAAGGATTGTCACACAATTTTCCTTATTTAAGACAAACATTTCTTGACAAAAAAATCCAAAACTGAGCCAACAGCCGGTCATGATGGCCTTTGTTTATTGAACATTATTTGAAAGTGTCTGAAAGCACATTTTACGATCCAAGCTTCTTTTAATTGTGAAATATTTATGCTCGTTAATATTATTATGGTAAGTGAAATAAGTATTGAAGCTATTTAGCGGCATCAGTGCCTTTTACATCTGCAATGCCCATGTTGTATTGCATGTTTGAAATGTTGACAAGTCAATCTAGTAACGAAACGTGCCTAAACATCGATGTTATTTTAAAAAAAAAAAAAAAATTAAAAAAAATGTTTTGAAAGTAATCAGTGTTGTAATCGCTTTTATCGTCAATTTTGAATCACGTTTGTTAAAGACCCGCACCCTTTGCTATATATTGGTTTCCATCTTCTAGATTTTGTTTAGCAGAAAGGAAAATTTCAGTTTATTTTTGATCGCACTATCACCAATTTCAGAAAATCTCATACTCAGTACAAATGTCATGGATTATGTTGAAAATTATTAACCTTTCAATAAAGCAAATGTATTCTCG
Source organism: Patiria pectinifera (assembly GCA_029964075.1). NCBI lineage: Eukaryota > Metazoa > Echinodermata > Asteroidea > Valvatida > Asterinidae > Patiria > Patiria pectinifera. Next base: position 3,327,631 of record CM057146.1, read on the forward strand.
GCAAGGGCGGATCCAAGGGGGAAACGGGCCCCCCAAACGAAACCATTTTTTTTTTTATTTTTTGGTTTTTAGTGGCGTCGCAATAAAGGTTGGCACTGCGTACACCACCATCTTTTCCTCCCATAGAATTGGTTAAAGTGGTCAGAAATTGGCTCAGATCGCACCACAGAGCATCTAGAATCCAAAACATTTTCGGGGCCCTTAAGCGGGCCGGCTCCGAACTCCACGCCATGGGGACCACTTTTTTTTGCCCCCCAAAAAATTGTGTTCTGGATCCGCCCTTGTTTCTCGGTCACTATACCGCTACATAGTTTAATCATCTCAACATTATTAATTTTGTTACTGCCCCCTTTCCTTTAAAAAAAAATGTTTTTTTCCCCCGAAGCTCATTAGATGGTCTCAATATTTATTGAACAAGTTCGAACTATAATGAAAATTTAACCATTGAATTATTTTGTTTCAACTGCAACATTTTATGAATAAAATAATGTTTTGTGTTATAATTACAATACAAAGAGCTCACACGTTTTTGTGTTTCCTGATAAGATTATTGTAACTTTAGCAATTCAAATTAATCATGTCGATCTCTGGAAACGGGGAGTTTCACTCCATTGTATTTGCAGGAAATGTTACAACATCGTCAACTGAGACCAGGTCTGAGGTCGTCATCCAATACACGGGGGGTCCCAAGAAATGTCCTCTGGAGGGTATACAAAATTCTCGCAATTTATGGGGGGGATCAAATTCAATTATTAAAACGACGAGCCGAAGCATTTTTCTTTCTTGCGTGAAGTTTTCGTTAGATTCGGTTCAGTGGTTTTGAAACAAAGGTCCTTAACCCTAAAAATGACGGGGCGGAATCCGCCCCCAACTTTTTCCGCGATACCCTTTCAAAAAAATTCCGACCCTGAGCTTTCCTGACTTTTTAGCCTCGACTCTTGCGCATCTTTTGATACCGAAAACATACAATTCTGATCATTGGTTACCGCGCAGCGAAAACATTTACGGCGCCGCTGCTGATGTTGCCATGAAATAGCCCCACCCAGTGTCAGATGTCAATAATATAATATCGGATAAAAAGCGCCACAAACGTCACATAATATCTAACCACCTCCCTCCCATCCCCATCACATTTTTGCAAGAAATTGTTAATTTAATAACACAATGACTTTCGATTGATATTTCTTATTTTGATTTTCATTTTATAGTTAAATGTTTTTTTCCAAAAGTAAGTGAGGTTCAGGAGGTCAAACTTACCACCTGTGGGCACCGTCCCCCTCCCCCTCAAAACATTACACGTAAAGGCTTTGTCGACGATAGAGGACGGTCGACGACAGGACCATAATCGCGTAGCTGCACTTGGCTACGGCAAGCAATTGTTAATAAGTCTAAGGGAAGTGGCTGTAGCCGCTAGCCAGTGGCTTCCCAGGTACGGGTGTGCGTGTTAATTCCAACCACAGCCGAGTCATTCATCAGGGCGGTGTCATATGAAAATCCGACTACTGTGAAATTCGGACCCCTTTCACTCTCCCGTATGTGATCCTAAAAATAGCACATTCTCGTACTTACGCATGCGCAACACTACCAATGAGTCCACATTTCACGGAGTCGGATATTCTCGCTACACCGCCTGTAGCCTAGCCTTTAGTCAAGGCCCACGCGTCTTGATCCGGACACGTAACACGCCCCAAACGCATGGCACGTAAAAAGACTATCCAGCGAGCGGCGCCAGCTCGCTGGATAGTCTTTTTACGTGCCAGCGTTCGGGGCGTGTTACGTGTTCGGATCAAGACGCGTGGGCCTTGACTAAAGGCTACCTGTAGCCAAGTGATTATGTGATTACGATCCAGTCGTCGACTGCCCTCTATCGTCGACAAAACCCTTATGGGTAATTTTTTGGCGGAGATGGGGAGCTGGTATGTGCCTGCAGTTGGTATCTCTGTAAAACTAATATAGGTGAGGGAGGTTATGCAAAAAAACAAATTCATTCCCTGAAAATTTGAGAAAGGTGGGTTTTTTTGGGGTGGGGGGGGGGTTGGTCGAGCACAATCCGATCACCGTTTTAGAATTGTTCGAATAAATCGTCTTGCTTCTTTCCGTCTTTCTTTCTTTCTTTTTTCGACAAAATTCTCCGCGGGTTTGCTCTAAACGATTAATGGTATAAACTTGTAACTTTGAACCAACATCAACCCGTACCTGATCTGATCTAAAGGTGTGCATACTACTTTGATGCCAGGATGTCATCACTAGGTATCAAATAACAAGTGATTTTAGTTTTAAAAAAAATGACTGTAGCCATTGAAGGTCAAAATTTGGAAAATGTCAATCAGTACAACAAGTATGACCTATCGCCGGTAGAATCGCGTTAGAATCGCGTCAACGCAGCTGGTGAAATATTGTCCAATTACATGATATACATTCAAATGGACGCGGAACGCGCAACATCTGAGACAAACCAAAGTTGGCGTACAAAAATTCCATAGGGTTGTCTAAGGGGCGTGGCTATTAACTCGCAAACGGCGTTCTCATAATATTGCTGACATAGATGACCCGGGCAATATTTTGATTACCAAGAACAAAGCCATTCGACCTTAACTTCCGGTGTTACCGGACTGCAATAATAATTGAGTATAGGAATTGAACTTGAAAACGAAAGCATTTTACCACAGTAATATAAATTGTGCAAATGATCAATGAGGAATGTCTAACACAAACATTGACATGATGACGTTATCACCCGAAAGGGCGCCGTCTAGCGGCACGTCAAAGATAGTTACAACTTTTGAATGTAAAAACCATTCCTCACTGATGGATGCAGAATATCACGAAACTGGAACAAAAACGTTTCCTATTGTGACTTACGCTGACTGTCAGTGTTTATCTTTCTCCCGGGGAGGGGAAGGAACAATAGACGATAATATTCAAACCGAAAACCAAATTAACTGTGCCTGTTTATAAGTCAATAAACCTTCGGTTAACTCAGTATTTTATTATGAAATGAAACGTGAAGGTTTAATTAACTCACTACCTGGTACATGTACAGGTAGTAGATTTCGCCAACAATGCACGGTACAACAATAATATCCAACGGTCGAGGCCAAAAACCTATTTGTGTTGCTCAGTCGAACAACGGGCTATATCGAACTCCCTTTAAAGTCGGGGACTTTAATAAAGTCCCCGACTTTATTAAAACATCTTCTTAAATAATACTCGATAGAGGTCCCCATAGAAATAAGTTTCCGCTACCATATTTTTATTTTCAAAGGACGCTGAAGATGTGACCATGGCAACGAGATCCATTGTCTGCCGTTTTGTAATAACAACTATTTGTGTCAGAGATAACTCGCGTATATTTGGCCACAAATACAGTTTTTATTGCATTCGACTTCAATGCTGAGACAGTAGAAGGATGTACATGTACTGGGGAAACATCTGATCCTCCTCATATAGCAATCACTTCAGCAGTAAATGCTCAATTCCTCTTCAAACTCTGCTACCGAACTGCCAACAAGCCATCATGTACTTGTTCAAAGTTTTCAGCATTGTAGCAATCACTTCAGCGATCAATGCTCAATTTAGGTCAGGTTCCTGCCACTCTCGGCTCACTGTCCAATGCTCTTGCCCGCCAGAGTGGCAATTGTGGGGAAAGGAGTGTTATCGCCTCACTCCTTCACCGCATACTTGGGATGACGCCAAGTCAGCTTGCCAAGACATGGGAGGCAAGATGGCCGCTCCTCGCTCGCTCGAGGAAATGAATTTTATGAGGGAGCTTGTACGAAATGTGTACGGTTCCGTCTTGGCGTGGATTGCATGCAATGACAAAGAAGCTGAGGGAACTTGGGAGTGTGACGGTCAGGAAGGAGGAAAGCCCTTTTTGGTATGGTCAGACGGGCTACCTGATAATTCCGGAAATGAAGATTGCGGTCGAATAACCCCATCTCATAGCAGCATGGATGATGGTCAGTGCAGTCAGCTTGACAGGGCTGTTTGTGTTCGTCGAGCTGCCTGCACCCACGGCCTAATCCAACTCCGTCACTAATGCCTCTCTAACGACACCCAAGGCCGCAGTCTCAACCCAACCCGCCTTCTCGACTACAATATCCGGGAGTTTATCACCGCATACTTGGGATGACGCCAAGTCAGCAAGATGGCCGCTCCTCGCTCCCTCGAGGAAATGACCTTAATTCATTGCGGAATTGGCACAAAAGGAGCAAAGTACATATAGGGCCTGGATTGCTTGCAATGACAAAGAAATTGAAGGATTTTGGGAGTGTGACGGTCAGGAAGGAAGCGATCCCTTCTTGGTATGGGATGATGGAGAACCAAACAGTGGGAAAGGTGACCAAGATTGTGTTGCAATGGCCGCAAACTCTGGTGACAGAATGAAGGATAAATCTTGACATCACTCTTTCGTGGCTTTCTGTGTTCGCCAAGCTACTTGCACTCACGGCCAAATCCAACTCCGTCAATAATGCCTCTCTACCGACACTCACGGCAGCATTTCTTAACTCAACCTGTCTCCTCGACCACAACATCCGGGAGTTTATCAACGAGGGCGTGGCCTTCTGTGGCTCTGCTTGCGTCAAGGAGTCCGGATGTCGTTCCTTTAACATCGAGAAAACTCAAGAAGGGAAGAGGATAATCAGCAGAACAACAGGACAAACTTTCAAGACAAGGACACATTTCAAAACGCTGGTTATTTCTGTCGCTACTCTGAAGGGCGCATCGGCTAGTCAGGAAAATTGGAACACTGGTTATTTCTGTCGCTACTCTGAAGACCACATCGGCTATTCAGGAAAATGGGAACAATCTCGGAATTGTGGTCTACAAACTTGATCATGACACTAATATTTACGTACCGGTACGTGACTTTTGTTTTCGGGAATTTCGTGACAATAATTCGCTTTTCCGTCAATTAAGAAAAAAGAGTGGCCGAGGCTTTGTTCAAGTAGGCAAGGTAAGCCATAATCGTTTTAATTACCAATGAGACGAGATTTGAATGTAAATGGAAAAAAAATATAATCTAAATGACTTAGGCCTAAATCTGATTTTTTTAAAAGAGAAAGAAATGTGGTATTTTAAATTCCAAGTTTCTGTGTCATTCAATACCGAATATCAATACCATTTCAATATCAATACCATTTCTTAAGATATTATAACATTTACATTTACTTTAAATTGTCTTGATTTCATAAAATAATATAAAATAGTTCACTTTCGTATATGATGTGGCTGTAAATGAATTGCATTCCGCGTCTGCTTGTACATTCGCATGAAATTACTTAAGAGCTTGTTTTAGTTGTATGCGTTAAAAATTAAAGTGATAGATTCAGTCTTAACAACAAAATATCAAAACTAATATTTCGTTGTCAGATCGGTGTAGTGTTATGCATGAAACACATGGAAGAATTGTCACACAATTTTCCTTATTTAAGACAAACATTTCTTGACAAAAAAAATCCAAAACTGAGCCAACAGCTGGTCATGATGGCCTCTGTTTATTGAACAGAGTAAGTATTTGAAAGTGTCTGAAAGCACATTTTACGATCCAAGCTTCTTTTAATTGTGAAATATTTATGCTCGTTAATATTATTATGGTAAGTGAAATAAGTATTGAAGCTATTTAGCGGCATCAGTGCCTTTTACATCTGCAATGCCCATGCTTATTGCATGTTTGAAATGTTGACAAGTCAATCTAGTAACGAAACGTGCCTAAACATCGATGTTATTTAAAAAAAAAAAAAAAAAAAAATGCTTTGAAAGTAATCAGTGTTGTAATTGCTTTTATCGTCAATTTTGAATCACGTTTGTTAAAGACTGCATTTAATTTTAAAGACCCGCACCCTTTGCTATATTGGTCTCCGTTTTCTAGATTTTGTTTAGCAGAAAGGAAATTTCAGTTTATTTTTGATCGCACTATCACCAATTTCAAAAAATCTCATACTCAGTACAAATGTCATGGATTATATTGAAAATTATTAACCTTTCAAGGGCGGATCCGGGGGTGGGCAACGCCCCCCCCCCCCAAACGAAGCCATTTTTTTGTTTTTAGTGACGTCGCAATAAAGGCAGGCACTGCGTACACCACCATCTTTTCCTCCCATAAAATTGGTTAAAGTGGTCAGAAATTGGCTCAGATCGCACCACAGAGCATCTAGAATCCAAAACATTTTCGGGGCCCTTAAGCGGGCCGGGTCCGAACCCCACGCCATGCGGACCACATTTTTGTTTTGCCCCCAAAAAACTGTGTTCTGGATCCGCCCTTGTTTCTCGGTCACTATACCGCTACATAGTTTAATCATCTCAACATATTTAATTTTGTTACTGCCCCCTTTAATTTAAAAAAAAATGATATTTTTCCCCCAAAAGCTCATTAGATGGTCTCAATTTATTGGACAAGTTCGAACTATAATGAAAATTTAACCATTGAATTATTTTGTTTCAATTGCAACATTTTATGAATAAAATAATGTTTTGTGTTATAGTTACAATACAAAGAGCTCACACGTTTTTGTGTTTCCTGATCAGATTATTGTAACTTTAGCAATTCAAATTAATCATGTCGATCTCTGGAAACGGGGAGTTTCACTCCATTGTATTTGCAGGAAATGTTACAACATCGTCAACTGAGACCAGGTCTGAGGTCGTCATCCAATACACGGGGTGTACCAAGAAATGTCCCTCTGGAGGGTATACAGAATTCTCGCAATTTATGGGGGGGGATCAAATTCAATTATTAAAACGACGAGCCGAAGCATTTTTCTTTCTTGCGTGAAGTTTTCGTTAGATTCGGTTCAGTGGTTTTGAAACAAAGGTCCTTAACTCTAAAAATGACGGGGCGGAATCCGCACCCCCCCCCCTAACTTTTTCCGCAATACCCTTTCAAAAAAATTCCGACCCGAGCTTTCCTGACTTTTTAGCCTCGACTCTTGCGCATCTTTTGATACCGAAAACATACAATTCTGATTATTTGGTTTCCGCGCAGCGAAAACATTTACGGCGCCGCTGCTGATGTTGCCATGAAATAGCCCCACCCAGTGTCAGATGTCAATAATATAAATATCGGATAAAAAGCGAGACAAACGTCACATAATGTCTAACCACCTCCCTCCCATCCCCCATCACATTTTTGCAAGAAATTGTTAATTTAATAACACAATAACTTTCGATTGATATTTCATATTTTGATTTTCATTTTATAGTTAAATGGGTTTTTTTTCCAAAAGTAAGTGAGTTTCAGGAGGTCAAACGTACCACCTGTGGGCACCGTCCCCCTCCCCCTCAAAACATTACACGTAAAGGCTTTGTCGACGATAGAGGGCGGTCGACGACTGGACCATAATCGCGTAGCTGCACTTGGCTACGGCAAGCAATTGTTAATAAGTCTAAGGGAAGTGGCTGTAGCCGCTAGCCAGTGGCTTCCAGGTACGGGTGTGCGTGTTAATTCCAACCACAGCCGAGTCATTCATCAGGGCGGTGTCATATGAAAATCCGACTACTATGAAATTCGGACCCCTTTCACTCTCCCGTATGTGATCCTAAAAATAGCACATTCTCGTACTTACGCATGCGCAATACTACCAATGAGTCCACATTTCATGGAGTCGGATATTCTCGCTACACCGCCTGTAGCCAAGTGATTATGTTATTACGATCCAGTCGTCGACTGCCCTCTATCGTCGACAAAACCCTTATGGGTAATTTTTGACGGAGAAGGGGAGCTGGTATGTGCCTACAGTTGGTATCTCTGTAAAACTAATAGGTGAGGGAGGTTATGCAAACAAAATATTCATTCCATGAAAATTTAAGAAAGGTGGGGGGGGGGGTTTAGGGGGTTGGGCTGGTCGAGCACAATCCGATCACCGTTTTAGAATTGTTTGAATAAATCTTCTCGCTTCTTTCCGTCTTTCTTTCTTTCTTTTTTCGACAATAATTCTACGCGGGTTTTCCTCTAAACGATTAATGGTATAAACTTAACTTTGAACCTACATCAACCCGTACCTGATCTGATCTAAAGGTGTGCATACTACTTTGATGCCAGGATGACATCATTAGGTATCAAATAACAAGTGATTTTAGTTTTTTTAAATGACTATAGCCATTGAAGGTCAAAATTTGGAAAATGTCAATCAGTACAACAGTATGACCTATCGCCGGTAGAATCGCGTTAGAATCGCGTCAACGCAGCTGGTGAAATATTGTCCAATTACATGATATACAAATGTACGCGGAACGCGCAACATCTGAGACAAACCAAAGTTGGCGTACAAAAATTCCATCGGGTTGTCTAAGGGGCGTGGCTATTAACTCGCAAACGGCGTTCTCATAATATTGCTGACATTGACCCGGGCAATATTTTGATTACCAAGAACAAAGCCATTCGACCTTAACTTCCGGTGTTACCGGACTGCAATAATAATTGAATATAGGAATTGAACTTGAAAACGAAAGCATTTTACCACAGTAATATAAATTGTGCAAATGATCAATGAGGAATGTCTAACACAAACATTGACATGATGACGTTATCACCCGAAAGGGCGCCGTCTAGCGGCACGTCAAAGATAGTTCCAACTTTTTTTGAATTTAAAAACCATTCCTCACTGATGGATGCAAAATATCACGAAACTGGAACAAAAACGTTTCCTATTGTGACTTACGCTGACTGTCAGTGTTTATCTTTCTCCCGGGGGAGGGGAAGGAACAATAGACGATAATATTCAAACCGAAAACCAAATTAACTGTGCCTGTTTATAAGTCAATAAACCATCGGTTAACTCAGTATTTTTTTATGAAATGAAACGTGAAGGTTTAATTAACTCACTACGTGGTACATGTACAGGTAGTAGATTTCGCCAACACTGCACGGTACAACAATAATATCCAACGGTCGAGGCCAAAACCTATTTGTGTTGCTCAGTCGAACAACGGGCTATATCGAACTCCCTTAAAGTCCCCGACTTTATTAAAACATCTTCTTAAATAATACTCGATAGAGGTCCCCATAGAAATAAGTTTCCGCTACCATATTTTAATTTTCAAAGGACGCTGAAGATGTGACCATGGCAACGAGATCCATTGTCTGCCGTTTTGTCATAACAACCATTTGTGTCAGAGATAACTCGCGTATATATTTGGCCACAAATACAGTTTTTATTGCATTCGACTTCAATGCTGAGACAGTAGAAGGATGTACATGTACTGGGAAAACATCTGATCCTCCTCATATAGCAATCACTGCAGCAGTAAATGCTCAATTCCTCTTCAAACTCTGCTACCGAAGTGCCAACAAGCCATCATGTACTTGTTCAAAGTATTTAGCATTGTGGCAATCACTTCAGCGATCAATGCTCAATTTAGGTCAGGTTCCTGCCACTCTCGACTCACTGTCCAATGCTCTTGCCCGCCAGAGTGGCAATTGTGGGGAAACGAGTGTTATCGCCTCACTCCTTCACCGCATACTTGGGATGACGCCAAGTCAGCTTGCCAAGACATGGGAGGCAAGATGGCCGCTCCTCGCTCCCTCGAGGAAATGAACTTCATGGTGGAATTGGCACAAAACGATAACAGTAACTACAGGGCCTGGATTGCCTGCAATGACAAAAACGTTGAAGGATCCTGGGAGTGTGACGGTCAGAAAGGAAGCGAGCCCTTCTTGGTATGGAATGATGGGCAACCTGATAAAGACAAAGGCAATCAAGATTGTGCTAGAATTACCGCAATATATCATGACAGAATGGACGATGAATCTTGTGATTACCCATACGTGGCTTTCTGTGTTCGCCAAGCTACTTGCACTCACGGCCTAATCCAACTCCGTCAATAATGCCTCTCTACCGACACTCACGGCAGCATTTCTTAACTCAACCTGTCTCCTCGACCACAACATCCGGGAGTTTATCAACGAGGGCGTGGCCTTCTGTGGCTCTGCTTGCGTCAAGGAGCCCGGATGTCGTTCCTTCAACATCGAGAAAACTCAAGAAGGGAGTAGGATAATCAGCAGAACAGGACAGACTTTCAAGACAAGGACACATTTCAAAACACTGGTTATTTCTGTCGCTTCTCTGAAGAGCGCATCGGCTAGTCAGGACAATTGGAACAATCTCAGAAAAGTAGTCTACAAACTTGCTTTTAATACTAACATTGACGTGCAGGTACAGGACTTGTGTTTCCGGGAAATTTGTGACAATTAATTCGCTTTTCTGGCAATTAAGAAAAAAGAAGCGACCGACATTCTGTTCAAGTAGGCAAGGTAAGCCCAAGGTAAGCCCAAACCGTTTTAATTACCAATGAGATGAGATTTGAATTTAAACGGGAAAGCAATAATCTCAATGACTTAAGTGTGACTTTTTCTCAACTGAATAGAAATGCGGTCAGTACCGTCTGTTAAGTTTCTGTGTCATTCAATACTGAATATCAATATACCATTTTGTAAGATATTGTAACCGCGCATAAAATCACTTTACATTTTCTTAATTTCATAAATGTAAGTAAATCACTTTCGTAGATGTGACTGTGAATGAATTGCACATGAACTTGTGTTTCCGCGTTTTTTTGTAAATTCGCATGAAATTACTTAAGAGCTTGTAGTGGCTGTATGTGTTAACATTAAAATGATGGAAGAGCGCTAGTCTTAACAACAAAAATATCGAAACTAATACTTGGTTGTCAGATCGGTGTAGTGTTACATGAAGTGCATTTTAAAACATTTCGGAGGACTGTGGAATACTTGTTTGATTATTACGGAAACGTATTACCGCCACACATTTATTTTTTTTTTCACGTACGTACGTGATAAGTTTCACGTACGTACATGATACGTTATCTGTTTCACGTACGTACATGATAAGTTTCACGTACGTACGTGATAAGTTTCACGTACGTACGTGATAGTTTCACGTACGTACGTGATAGTTTCACGTACGTACGCGATAAGTTTTCACGTACGTACGCGATAAGTTTCACATATGGAAGTACATTTACACGTGTTAGTTTGCTCGTATGACGTGACGCACTTCTGGTCACATCGTTGACATGCCGCGACTAACTGAAACTAAACGCTCATCTGGTTCCCAGACCAAAACATTCTGACTATTCCCGATGAATCTTGTGACTAAAACGGGAGGAATTCCTCCTTTTTTCCGAAAATTTCCGAACTTTGCCGAATTCGTTTCGTCGACAATCGGATAGCGCCCGAGTATTTCCGAATATAATATAGGTTTAATTAACTGCTTATTGCTTATTAATATTTTTAAAAAGAGTTGATAATTAATATTCATTGCTTTCATTTAGAAATCTTGAAATTCAACGACGATTTTGTGCATCAAATATAATCGGATCGTATGGGCGAACTTTTTGCTGTGTCATGTACAATTTTGAATTTGACGACCATTACTGAGATTGTCCAAAACTCTGTCTTCATTCGGCTCCGCCTGCTAACAGTGCTATTTGGGTGCCTCATTTTGAAGATTCCAGATCAACATTAGTCAGTGTTATCTTACAAAAACATCAAACTGTATTAGCATTACTGTATGATATTACGAAGCAAGTGATTTACTTAAAAATTTGATCAAAACATTAAAAAGCTTAATGTGATAAAAGAGAAATCGGAAACGAAGCCGAGCTTTGAAAAAGGGCCATCAATGTCGTCATGTTTATTTTTAGCCACAGAGGCCTAAGATTCATCAGGAATAGTCAGAATCTTTTGGCCTGGGAACCAGACTAACTAAACGCACGCAGTAAAACACGTGATATACTGAAACTTATCACGTACGTACGTGAAACTTATCGCGTACGTACGTGAAACTTATCGCGTACGTACGTGAAACTTATCACGTACGTACGTGTAACTTATCATGTACGTACGTGAAACAGATAACTTATCATGTACGTACGTGAAACTTATCACGTACGTACGTGAAAAAAATAAATAAATGTGTGGCGGTAATACGTTTCCGTAGATTATGACAGGAACATATCTTAACAAAAAAATTCAAACTGAACCGACCGCCGGTCGCGTGATGACCGAAGTTTGTCAAAATATTTAATTAGTTGAAAGTGCATGCACACCTAATTTTGGTTATAAGTTTGTTACAATTTTGTCGTGTATAAAAACTATGATTGAAAACATTTTGTGGTAGGTTAAAATAAGTATCGAAGCTAACTGTATCTTAGTTTTAGCGGCAGTGTACATTTGCAATGCCCATGTTTTAGTTGCATGCTTGGGATGACGCCAAGTCAGCTTGCCAAGACATGGGAGGCAAGATGGCCGCTCCTCGCTCGCTCGAGGAAATGAATGTCATGGCGGAATTGGCACGAAATGCGGACAGGGAATACTACGTCTGGATTGTGGTATTTTATAATCTAAGTTTATGTGTCCGTCATTCAATACCGAATGCCATTTCAAAATCAATACCATTTCTTCGCGCGCTTAACTTTACTTTAAATTTTGTTAATTTTGTAGATGTGACTGTGAATGAATTGTACTTGTATATATTTCCGCGTCTGCTTGTAAATTCGCATGAAATTACTTAAGAGCTTGTTTTAGTTGTATGTGTTAAAATTTCAAATGATAGATTCAGTCTAATATCAAAATTAATACGTAGTTGTCAGAACGGTGTAGTGTTATATGAAACACTTACGTGGACTGTCACACAATTTTCCTTATTTAAGACAAACATTTCTTTAACGAAAAAATCAAAAGCTGAGCCAACAGCCGGTCATAATGACCTCTGTTTATTGAACATTTAATTATTTGAAAGTGTCTGAAAGCACATTTTACGATCCAAGCTTCTTTCAGTAGAAATTGTGAAATATTTATTATTGTTAACATTATTTCGTGGTAAGTGAAAATAAGTATTGAAGTTATTTAGCGGCATCAGTGCCTTTTACATCTGCAATGCCCATGTTGTAGCGCATGCTTGAAATGCTTTAAACAAGTCAATCTAGTAACGAAGCGTGCCTTAACATCGATGTAATTTTAAACAATTTTTTATTGTTTTGAAAATCAGTGTAATAATATAAATCTCTTTTATCGTAAATTTTGAATCGCGTTTGTTAAAGATTGCATTCACGTTTAAAGACCCGCATACTTAATATATTGATTTCTATCTTCTAGATTTTGTTTAACAGAGAAGAAAATTTCAATTTATTTTTGATCGCACCATTACCGATTTAAAAAAAATCTCATACTCAATACAAATGTCAAATTGGAAAAATAATAATCTTTCAATAAACCGAATTTTTCTCGGTCATTGCCGCTATAAATATTTTAATCATCTCAACATCATTATTTTGTCACTGCCCCCTTTGCTTAAAAAAAATATTTGTTTTCGAAGCTAATTCGATTGTCTCAATTTATTGGAGAAAGTTCGAACTATAATGGAAAATTTTACCGTTGAATTGTTTTGTTTTAATTTGACTAATTTGTTTTATGAATAAAATAATGTTTTGTGTTTTAGTTACAATACACAAATCTCACCCATTTTTGTGTTTTCCGGATTTAAGATTATACTTTAGCAATTCAAGTTATCCATGTCGATCTCTGAAAACCAGGGGCGTTAATCCCGGGGGGGAGGGGGGTGGGGTGGGAGTATATATATATTCCCCCACTTGACTAGGGGTGGGCTATGAATCATCCCCCCCCCACACACACACACACACGACACGCATTTTCGTCCCCGAATAAACATTGTAGCCAACATAATGATTTTATAGCTCAGAATGAAGCTTATTCAGTAACTCGAAAATAATGTTTAAACGATGATCTTTTGCTCACAAAAATTGGTTTAAATGGTCAGAAATTGTCTCAGATAGCACCATAGAGCGTTTCCCAAAAAAATATTAAGCGGGTCCCGGAACCCACTTTTGAGAAGCGATTGACGCCCTTGCCGGGGGGGGGGGGCCTCAAGTCCCCGAGGCCCCTCTTCCAAGGGGGTACGCCACTGAGACGGACAGAATAACTTCACCGTCTTTAGTATGACGATCTTTAATCCAAGCTTTTGACAATGATTCGGGACGCCACATTTGGAATGAATGCAAATGAAAAGTGTTTTGTTCATTGGTGCCATATCACGGCACAGGCTACCCGCATTTTCTGGCCTCTCCGTTAGCCGTGTATAGCGCCCTCTCTTGGTGACAATTGGTAATCCACGTGTAGCCACCAAAATGGATTCCGAGCAGAAAACCACCGTCATGGATCAAGAAGAAACGAAGCCTGAAACGACAGAAAGCAGCGTTTCTTACACCTTAGAGGGTATCCTTTGTAAATATAGTAATTCGGGGTTGTTGTAATAGTCATTTTTATCGATGTATGAGTCCTAGAAACCCCTGTAAATTGATAGCCAAATGTGGCCGATTGTGAGTAGAATGAAAGTTCCATATGGTGTGCACAATGTGGACATTGGGTTTGGTTTTAGCCCAGGTTGGACGAAATCTTCATTGCATTACGACTAACGTCCAGGACGAGAATTCTCTACATAAGACCACCCAAAATTTGGACCAGATTTTCGTTACGTTTTACCTCGTTACAGAAGCTTATTTCACGCCTACATTTTCTATGTGTCCTTACCTATTGGGCCGCTGGGTTCAGGAATTCCAGATGTGATGATGACCGACATTAATCAGGAAAATAAACTCCAAAGCAGCGTTAAACTTGTACGTGTTTGTAGTCTCTTTTCATTAGTTTATTCCCAGAGTCGTACGTCGTACGAAAGCGCGCATGCACGCTAGCGCCCTCATTTGTTTAGTTTTGGTTGGAACCGTGACATCACTCCTGCCAACCGATGTCGGGAAAACGCTCAACCAATGACCAAAGCCGAAACGTGTTTCTGGTAACTGGCGCGAAAACACGCTCGGTCATTGGATTAGCGACCGCGCCTTCAAGTAAGTGCGCGTGCGTATGAGGGTGGTTACTAAGCAAATCGCGCGTGCGCACTGCATATTCATGCTGCATAGTCTGGCCCCTGGACCAGACGTGATATGAGAATAATTGTCCGGTCTAGGGAACCAGACTATACACGCTGCAGTACAGACTCGGCGGTGAGAAACTGATGAAAAGAGTCTACAAACACGTACAAGTTTAACGTTGCTTTCGAGTTTATTTCCCAGATTAAGGTCGGTCAGCATCGCATATGGAATTTCTGAACCCAGCAGCCCAATAAATAAGGACACATAGAATACTACGACGTAAAAATTGGCTTCTCCAACAAGGTAAAAATATTAAAAATATTGGTTATAAATTTTTTCGCCCGGTTTTGAGCAAGTTCATGTCAACATTTCAACATTGACCTTTATTCTTATTCATTGAGATGAAATAAATAAAACAGTTCATGCAGATAAAAGAAAAAAAGTGGCGTCATGTGTCAGGTTGCAAGTTCCGAGTCGAGTGTATTTTGAAAGTATTTTCTAACAAATTGGAAATGTTTCTCAGTCCCAGATTCGTGTCTGTTTAACAATGTTTAACATGTTTAAAGTTCATTGAGCATTGTCATGATTGTTGAGACAATGTATCATGATGAAAAAAGTGGCGTCAGGACATGCAGGATGCAACATTCTTTCCTCGTCGACGAGAAGAGACGTGTGGAACAATGACGGAAAGAATTAGTCCAATAACCTAAAAGTAGATTTTTTGTTCTCTAAGTTATATGAACAGGGCACGTGACTACACAGTTCGGGTGATTCACAATGCAGTGCGCCACCAAGAGTTTGCCATGGAGAGTCCATTTTTTAGGTTTACGGTCGTTAAAACATGGTCCATTTGAATGAGTGTCAGTAGACAACTTGAGCTTATTTGTTATAGATTGGAGCATAGCGTTCTGCTGCCTTACAAAAAACACCATATTGATCAGAAGAAAAGAAAAGGGCAAACAGATCCTCGAATCATATGCTTACGAAACTACAGACCGGAAATAACTAACAATTTCAAATGTCCCGCGCTGCGAATTTGTCGACCATCTCCCACAATGCACTGGGAAAAATTAAATCTCCGTGGCAAACTCGTGGTGGCGCACTGCATTGTGAATCGCCCGAATTGCCCAAATTCTGGTTGTCCACAATGAGCAATTCCATATGAGCTACCATGGAATTGCCCATGTATCATTTTCAATTCCATGTTGTTGTTTCTCTTTGTGCATTTGGTTTTTTTAACCACTCATTCATAACCTGATAGACTATATTTTAAAATTTGTCCAGTTACCTCGTTTGTGAAACGTAGTAATTTCCTTGATTCCGACAATGAACAGTTTTGCATATAATCAAAGAATCGCAGCAGCAGCATGGTTTGCGGCACGGAGACTACCAAAGATACAGGTAAAAGGATCGGTCCAGTTGTAGATCATTCAGTAGGAGAAGCTGGGCTACATGTAGATGCACAAACCGATGCAATAGACCTATGCCACCATTTCAGTCATGTTCCTTGTATCCAATAACAGTACTGAGTGATAATGTTTTTTGTGCAAAAAGGAACCAGACTATTTTTCCTTTCAACCTCACTTTGGTTACGTTGATTTGAATGGGAAAAAAATCAAGATGGCCGCAACATGATAATGGTCTATTAAAGGTTTTAACAACACACTATTGAGGGTCACAAATTTCATGCGGCCAACTTGTTCCCCAATGTAAATGCTATTACAATGCAATGGTTTTCACTTGACGATCCATGATTTATGTACGTTGTTAGAAAAGTAATTTTACAAGCCCAGAAAAACCCCTCAGGTTTCCATGTCTCCAAGTCTTAATTAACCCTAACCCCTTGAGCACTTTTACTAGAAAGTATCCTGAGTCAGGCAAAATCCACCAATTTGTCATGCCCAAAAAATGTTGGTGTCCTGAGTCCATCAGAATCCACCAGTGAGTCCATCAGAATCTACCATTGTAGTACATATACCTCGGACACACCAAACATATAGCCAAGGAGTTAAATTGTTGAGAACCTGAATCCAAACTAGGGCCACTCCATCACATCACTTCATCACATCTCTTTGGTGTTCCAACTTCCATAATTTTTGAACTAAAGATGGTATCAACATGCAGTTTTCACAGCAGTTATGCTGAGATTGTGCCCTTTTCAAATCTGTAATAAAAAAAAAATTGACCTGGGTCGATAAACGACTCATGTAGCTTGATCGCATCACAAATATGACAATCATGGTTGTCAAATTATTAGTGACATTTTATCTTTCAGTTTTTCCCACTCGACTCTCTTTCCCCACATATATATTTGTTATGTCATGATATATCTCCTTTTGCCCTATGTGTTACTGAGCCCCTGCTATCCCCACTGGGTGGTTCAGCGTCAACTGGGCATACAGCAATACCTGTGTGTTATTAGTGCGGCGAGTAATAGAATGATATTTACAACGCTTAAAAAACACACAGACATTTCAACTTGACAGTACCAGTACATGATGAACGTTATCTTGAAAGAAGTATGGAGCAAGTTTACATAAGAACAATGGTTAGCCATAGTTAACTTAACCTGTACTTTGATTGTTTAACTAAGCTAACTTGTACCAACTGTTAAAAGTTTACGCTAACCCCAATCAGATTTTTTTTTAGGTACCGTGCTAAATACAACAAAATCAAATGCAGTTAAAATGAGAACCCTGAAATGCAACAAATTGCAACAGTGGGTTCTGCTGTGTCAACCTTGGCACTATGAGCGGTTACCCTGCTAAATGCAACAATATGTGACAGTGGATTCTGTTGTATCAGACTTGGCACTATGAGCAGTTACTATGCTAAATGCAACAAGATGCAACCAGCTTTGGCACTAAGAGAAGTTTACCCTGCTAAATGCAACAAGATGCGACAGTGGATTTTATTGTATCAGACTTGGCACTATGAGCAGTTACTATATGCTAAATGCAACAAGATGCAACCAGCCTTGGTACCATGAGCAGTTTACCCTGCTAAATGCAACAAGATGCGACAGTGGATTCTGTTGTATCAGCCTTTGCACCGTACTATGAGCAGTTACCCTTCTAAACGCAACAAGATGCGACAGTGGATTCTGTTGTATCAGCCTTGGCACTATGAGCAGTTACCCTGCTAAACGCAACAAAGCACGGGGACTTGAGTTGCCTGCCCAATGCAACAATATGCAACAACTTTTACCACTGTTGCTTTCTGTTGCATTTCGCAGGGTTAGGGTCTGATATTTTTCATCCAAGCATGACCTTTCTCAACCAAATTGAATTGGCTCAGAGAAAACAATGTGGACGAGGGACAGATGTGTGTCTTTTCCTTGGCTTAATTCAGTGTTTGCCAAAGTGATTTCCACATTTTGTTTGCACTGCCCTCTATTATCTGGCACTGTACCAAGTCCTATGTTCAGAACTTAATGGAAATAAACAGACTGAAGTAAATAAGTCTGTAGTGAGCTGCCTCTACCCCCCTAATCCCTCCAAATCAGGATATTCTGACTGACAGATAAGCCCTCTGATGGCATTTTTGTGAATCCGGAATTCACCAGGCTGGTGAGTCAAAGCATCCTCCGATGCACTTCATCAGGAGTGTATTACCATGTCTATCTAGACTTCTCCAAATTACACCAAAAGAGCAATGGTTAAAAGTCACTTAACCCTAACCAACCCAATCGCCATCAAAATCCATCCCCCCATTTTGGGGGACTAGGTCCAAAAGGCCTGGCGTGACTAAATATTGATGGAGTATGATGGACTTGGGCCTGATGGCCTGAAGCAGTGCTAGGGGTATCCGATTGATGTTGCCTAGCTTCCTGTACTGCTATTGTGATAAAAGCCATGTGTAGCAAGTCCATGAATGTCAACCAGTGCCTCAGTGGTGGATTCCATTATGTCATGTACAGTTTTGTATTGAAGGCACAGTGGTTGATGGATTTGGACTTGGTCCAGTTCCTAGTAAAAGTCGCTAGGAAGTTAGGGTTAACGTCTCTCATACAGTGACAACAATCCTTCCCCCCCCCCCACATTGTTTGACTTTTTATAAGTGCAGCAGAATATTTTTGCATGTTTGTACTTTGCTTGGCATCTGCAGAAGTTACTGTTCCCGGAGGCTGCGTAGAATACGAAAGTCTCTCAAGTTTAGCTACGGCAACAGGAATAAGTACGTCCCGCGGAAACTCAAAGTGGAGACCATTACAGATGTTAGGTGGGTACCGATATACAGGATATGAATTTACCAATTAATCATAATAATAATAACAACAGGCATTTATATGGCGCTTTTAAACCAGGTATCAAAGCCCTTTACAAATATTACCCCGGTTCAACGGGCAAAACCTGAAACCTTCTCAACTCCCTGGTGAGCATACACGGCCGGTAGGCAGCCTTTTTTGGCGCTCTTGGCCGTAATCAACCTCTCATAGTCACCAACACTGCCCTCACAGGTACCGATCACCTGGGTGGAGAGAAGCAATGAGTGACAAAGCGCCTTTCCCAGGGGCACACGCACCATAACCCCGGGCAGGACTCGAACCCACAACCTGCAGAATTACTCACAGACCACTGGGCCATGGCACTCCACGAACAAAAAATTCCAAGAACAAAAGTACTCAAAATCTGACACAGGATATTATTAAAGTAAAATTGTTTGTGAAAAAAAGTAAGACTGCTGCAAACTGCTTACTGACTGGATGGACCTGAAATATATAAATCTAAAAATTAATGTGGCCTGACGTTGTGAACTTAGCAAGTTCTTCTTCAGAGGCTAAAACAGAAATTGTTTGTATTAGCTCGGTAGATATAGAATTTTTTGCCTGGTTGAGTCTTGATTTTGGATATTATTTATACTCAGTCAGTCTGTCAGTTAGTCAGTCTGTCAGTCAGTGACTCAGTAATTCAGAGGCAATAGGTTGGACCTTTGGGTCCAGCGAACACCTGGCACGACAAGGAATACTCGAGAGAAACTCTGTATACATTTTCTGTCTAGGTTTTTATACCTGCCCCTCATCTGTGCCGAGCGTTGCTGGGCCTTCATGATGCAGCTGAAGCAGGAATCCAACACGGAGTTGCGGAAGCGTTTCCACCTCATGTCCAGGATGCTGAAGGCCGTGCGGTATGCCGAGGAGCTGGAGACGCTGTCGCAGAGTGATAAATGTGATGCCAGGTCCAAGCTGGAAGCCCAGGTATGGTATGATATGAACTTGTCTAACCCTTGCTGTCTGAGTGCTTTGCCAGTCAGATGGACATGCCAATACAACCCCCCCCTCCTCTTTCCATCCATTTGTAAACCAGTCCATCATCACTACATCGCAAGTCCAGTTGCAAGTCAATCTCAAGTCCTGTGGCTCATCTAGTCACAAGTACCAGCGGATGAACAATGACACAAGAATGCCTTTGAAACATTTTGAATGGGCTCCGTGCACAAGTACCCCCTCAACGGTAAGAAAGGGAGAGTTGGGGGAGACCACTTGGAGAGACAGTGCAACGCATTGCTGGCAACGTCTGACACTCGCGCGAAGACGCCATGGGTTTCTGCAAATTCAGAATATAATAAGTCGTGCGTACTTTGCGCAAGCCAGTATGCCAGTATGCCCACGCGGATTTTCTCATCTATTGGGCTCTTGAATGTGGTAAAAAAGCGCCCTCTCTTGTTGGTGCACGGAGCCCATAGCCTGTAATTTGACTGAGGAGGGCTTGTGATGGACTTGTGATGACTTGTCAAGGCGTACTCTACAAGCTGGTGTGGGTTTAAACCATAGAGTTACAGTTAAAAAAACGAGAGCATGTGCTGACATGGACGCGCAACCGCCATACTTGTGGATCAATTGCCTTCACTTTTGAATTGTTTTCTAAATGTAGCACGTGCGTGCATACGCACATACTATGACGTACATACACCTTGCACGCAGAGGCTGAGTGCACTTTGTTTACTTTGAATGAGTTTATGATGTTTCCAGGCCGTTGCTAAGATTGGCGGGGCTTATGACCAATCCTGATCGGTTAATTGTTCCACCATATGTATGGCGGCAGCGCGTCCATATCCAGTATAGCAAATGCGCCCTCCAGTTATTTAGATATAACTCTATGGTTTGAACACAGGTCGGCTGTAGATATTTGTAAAAATTGCCATCGGAGAGCCTCTTAAACCTTGTCCCTAACAGGGGTAAATATTACCCTCGTAAAACTGTGGACCTATGTAGAAGCCATGTTGGATTCTTGTAGTGTGACAAGGATTTCTGAAGAGGTTCAACTCGGGTCCAACACAGAGATTTCGGCCAGTGTAAAAAAGCTGTATTTAGAAGCTTGTACAGCAAAAACCGGAGCAGAATACCCACCAGTGTATCAATATCAGATTTGATATACAAGCAACTGGGTTGGTTTTCCACAAAGCAAAAAAAAAAAATCCACTAAAAACCAAGATTGGACACTTCTGCAAACAGTGATTAGTTTGGTGGTTATTTCTTTCTCCTCAGGCCTATTGTGCATGGATGAAAGGGACGTTACATTTTGAGAAGGAACAATGGGAGGACTGCATTAAGACTTTCAGCACTGCCAAGTGAGTATCTCTGAACAAGGAATTCACTGCCCCAAATTTCATTTTATTCAATTCAAGTCTTTTTCCCCCCACTTTTTTTCACTTTTCGTATTTAATTTGAAACCGTAACCCCTTAATAGTTGCCCAGGACTACCCTGCCCTTAGATGATCCCTCCCTTCATGGTGCACCATGTTATTGTTGGTGCACCATGTTATTGTGGATCTCTACACGTACAAAGCAGATACTTCTATTTGCCAACCTTTGCCCAACTTCACCCTCCAGAAACATCTATGAGAAGCTGGCTAGCGCCCTCAACGAGGAGCAACAGCTGCTGTACATCCAGCGCGTCGAGGAGATTACTCCCAACATCCGCTACTGCGCATACAACATCGGCGACCAGAGCGCCATCAAGGATCTGGTGGAGATGAGGCTGAAGTCCGGCGGCATGATGTCTTCCAATATTGATGTAAGTACGGGAAAGTCACGACGAAATTTGATATAATAAGTCTCATCCTCTGATAGAAATAAAAATCAGGATGGCGAAAATGGGTTTATAAATGCAAGATCGGTAACACAACACACAGGCCTCGCTAGACGGGGGTTGTGGTTTTGTGACAGCCCCTTAATCGTTATCGGCAAAATTGTCCTGTCGGTAAAATCATCCTGCTTTTGGCAAAATCCGTCGGCAAATATCTGTGCCGGGATGAAAAGCGCCAGTGATCGTCTGCTTTGAACAGCACCCTCTACAGTACGTCCCAAAAAATGTGTCCGTCTGACTATTTTTGAATTGACTACAAAACCATGAGGTCAATTTTGAAACTTTTTGGTTTTGTAGAGCCTTGGCCTCAACCCCTATGAGTTTCATTTAATTTCAGTCACGCATCACTACACAATTATCAATTGAGCACAACAACATTTTTGGACAATGTTACCAAGTTCCATGCCTTAATCAATTTCAGTGCTGTGGTATGTAAGCTGTGCATAATCCTTCATGTTGTAAAAAGGGCTGCAGTTGGGATTGGAATCATTTGCCTGGCTATCAGTCATCATGGCAAGACCTCAGTTTAATGCTCAAGGGCAAATGATTCCAATACCAAACCACATCAGCCTTTTTTTTCTCTCAAAAATATTAGCGATATTTAATTGAAGTTTTGATTTTCTTCTTCAGAGCCTTTTAGCACAGACAAGAGAGAAGCAGGCACTGACGCTGAGTGAAGTGACTTGGAGAGGGCGACTCGTACCAGTCAAGAATGAACAGGTTAGATGTGGTTTTCTCTCTACGGGCACTTATGACAGAACGTCTCCCATTCTATAGAATGACCCCACATGTAGGTATAGCAGTCAATTACTTTTGATAGAGAAATCTACATGACTGTAGAGATACAGTGGAACGTCGCTATACCGCTATTCGGAACATTCGGCTATACTGAACATCAGCCTTGGCTCCCAATTTTTGTGTACAAAATGTAGCGAGCATTGTTGTTGGAAATGTCAACGGAAGAGCGACAACTAGCTACTTATTCCCCAATGAACAGTAGGAAAAAAACACCCATGTAAGCTCAAAAACTGTGTAATTTACATGATTTAATAGTTGCACGTGTTGGACGTCTGCTTTCAGTAACTACCAGGGCGTACTTGGTGAAGTTCCGCTACGGAATTAAAAATATTAATGGACACGTTTAACGACTCCAAGCGTGGTTTGTAAATGCAACTACTCAATAAAAGTGATCAAAAGAGGGCGCCACTAATGTGTGAAAATTGTTATACCGAATGATCGCTATTACGAACAATATCTGTGGATCCCACGATGGTCGTTAAAGTGACGTTCCACTGTACTAGTTCAGTGCATTCGTCAATCTCATTGATCCACATAAAGTACAGTACCTCATGAAAAAAACGACTAAGAAAATGTTTCCCTTTATATTTCATGTTATGAACTTTACAGATATTCATTTCTCGCTGAGCTGTTTGATTTTTTTTCCTCCTGATTTTCTTGACGAGCAGGTGCGAGTGTTTCTGCTCAGCTGTGAGGAGAACGAGAAGCAATTGAAGAGTTCCAACGATCCTGAGAGCCAGATGTCCATCTACGAGAGTCTGCTCATGGAATGCAAGGACGCTCTGCAGATACTCAGGGATGAGATGAAGGCTGACCCTGTGAGTAAACGTTTGACCCCTCAAGCTAACCTTTGACCCCTCAAGCTAACTTTTGACCCCCGTGCCCCAGTGGCCTTGCCAGTTTCTAAAGTGATTTTCTAGTTATTTTTCTGAACATGCATGTCGAGCCATCTGAAAAAAAAGTAATTCACATCTAAAAATCTGTTATGTATTTTATTTTTGTTAAAAAAGATTTTAATGTCGAGACTTGTTTCTTTCTAGAACCATG
This sequence comes from Patiria pectinifera, assembly GCA_029964075.1. Taxonomy (NCBI): domain Eukaryota; kingdom Metazoa; phylum Echinodermata; class Asteroidea; order Valvatida; family Asterinidae; genus Patiria; species Patiria pectinifera. The sequence continues at coordinate 3,351,471 of CM057146.1, forward strand.
TGTCACGTAACTTTCAACAAAAGTTATATCTTTCCCTGATCAACTAAAAATTAGAAAGTTGCAGATGCAAGATTCTGAGAAAATCTGTTTAAAAGTGGAGATTGTTTTAATTGAAGAAAAAGTATTAGTAAGTTTCAAATCAAGCAAGAAGGAGAAAAAAACTACGTCAAAATGATGTCAATATGTAATTTAAAAAAAGTTCAAAAAATGTTGTCTAATATCTATTTTGCTTTTTAGTTGAGAATCTTATTCACAGATTTTCCCATATCAAATTATGATATTGGTCATTGTTAATCACAACATTAAGAATACATTTATGGATGAAAGCTAATCAATTGTGGATCACTGTTTATTTTTTAGAATCGGTTTCAGTCTTCCTTTGAACACATACTTTAAAGCATTAACCAGTTCGCATTGGAGGACGTGATAACACGCACTGGCTGTTTTTATACACAGGCACGGCTGATGGGTTAAGACGTCAAGATTGCCTCGACACGCCTCCGGGTGACGTCTAAATACGCTAATCCCTCCTGCCTTTTGTACACACACAAAAGTCTGTGAAATCTGTGGAGGCAGACCGTGTGTTGATCTTGAATTGGCCGTTGTGCACGGCTTATTATTGTACAATTTACCCTCCAGTACACACCCCGCAATATTGAAACATATGAGGTTTCGGCAAGGAATATCGTACAAATACTGTTGAAATTACTCTTGCAAATCAGTATTTGTGGCGTTTGGCTGTATATCAGAGGTTGGCTGGAAAAATTTTGCCTTTTGCGAAAATTGGCAAAAATAATCCTTGCGCGAAGTGGTTAATAAATAACAAAACAGTGCAGTGTGTGTGGTGCCAAATTACAAATCTTGTACCAAAATCAGATCTTTCGCTCATAACAACTTGAGGGTTGCAACTGGGGTAACTTTCACTGAGACATATCTGCTCCCGATATATTCAAGCTTTCAATGTTTTTTGGTTTCCATTCGCCACAGGCTGTGAAGCAGCGTTCCCAGGCATCAGACGGCCCCCTCCCCAGCTCCCAGTATCTCTACACGTACCTCATGTACATCCGCCTGACCAAGACGATAGAGCGCAACGTGATTATGATTGAAACGCTCAAGGAAAACCTGCCGGAAGCAGGGATAACGGTCGCGGTACCGCAGACGACGCAAGGCAGCACCAACAACAAGAAAGTCACCAAGCCGCAGGATCTCATCAGAATATACGACACTATATTACAGGTATGGGCCAGTATCTACAAATTCAGTCGGAAGTTGTTTTTTTTTCACTTGAGCATAATAAATACAAGGCATTAGGCAAAGATCATTCAAAGTGTTGTACGTTATTATTACCCCTGCTCAGTGGGCCTGTAAAACAATCCTTATATCATCTCTCTGTTGTTTGTTGCTGAGAGCATAGTTCTACACTGTCAATTAATTATGTAGTGGTTGATGGAATTATGTAGCGGTAAGATAGGTATCAGGCAGTTTGCGCACAATGCATGTGAAGAATGTTCATTCCTTTGTCCCAACTGTTTTTAGTTTGTCATTAATACAGTGTCAACGTTTGCAAGCCACATAACCCTGCACGTAAACTATAAGGCCAAGATCTTATATTCAATACTGGGTTTTGCCCTTAACTGACATATTTTATTAGACATCATAAACTCAGTGTTGTCTTGGGGCTTGGGAGAAAGTTTTTTACAAGCTTTACTCGGGTGGGACTCAAAGCCCATTACCTTCTACTTACTCCTGCAGTCTTATCTATCGACCACCAAGCTTGCCAGAGTTAACTTGCATAGGAAAAGGTCCTGTGCTTGGAGTACACAGAGCCATTTTTGGGCAGGTTCTTAAGAAAGAATGCTTACTTTAAAACAGTAATGCAAAGTACCCCATAAAGCTCCATAAACCCTCTTAGAACCTTGAGGTCAACTTCCAGTTACCGCCTGTTCAATTTCACATTCTCCCCGTACTTTGTGTGACTTTTAGAATTGAACTCTATGCAACGTCCATTTTTGTCTTGTTCAGAACCTTGCAGAAATTCCACAACTTGCTGGCTTGGAGGACGACGACAGCCTACAGGAGGAGATCAAGGCTAAATCATCCAAGTTTAAGGCATTCAGGTCTGTTGTTAATTTCCAGGTTTTAAAGCTTATTGAGGCCATTTGCAAACGTTAAAAAAAAAATGAAACTGTCAAAATATCAAGAAATATCCTACTTGATCATGAGTAAAAAAGCTCGATCGGATCTCGGAAACTGCAGGCCAATGAATTTGTGATTGTGTCATTTCTGGAAGGAGAAGTGTTTTGAGTAAAAAAAAATCTTCTGAAGTATCTTTCATTGTATGCTTAGCACAGAATTAGGGATCCCCCCCCCCAAAAAAAAATAATTTCTCTTCAAATTCCCCTCCAACAAAGAATTTGAGTGGACAAGGATTCGAACCAGCAACCTCTGGACCACAATTTCGTAATTTTTTGGAAAGAGTTGCTAACTTGTGGATGTATTCTTCTGATAGGTGTTTCTATCTGGCCCAGTCCTACACTGCCTCCAAGAAGTGGCGTGAGGCCTCGGCTCTCTACGAACGGGTCTTAAAACACATTGAGACTGCCACCAAGGAGTTCAAAAAAGTCAAAGGCAAAACAAAGGTAGGTTATTCCACCGTTGGAATGTCTATTTTCCATAATCAAGTCGTCATAAGCCAACACCGGTCAATCATAAGCCATTTCACAAGTCAATCGCGAGTCCTCCAGTTTCAAGTCAATTCACGAGCTATTCAGATGAATCGTGACAAAGGCATTCCTTTGTCGTGTTCAGTCCTTGTTGCTTGTGACCTTACATGTAATTTGATATTGGATTGATATGTGATTGGCTTGTGATTGAATTGTGATTGACTTGTGATCTGACGTTGGATTGACTGGCGATCTGACGTTGGATTAACTTTTGATTGACTGGATTGCACCCATGAGCAAGTTGGGCGCGAACTGTACTCACCCATAATTCAGCTAACTTCGCTCGAATGAGGGATGGGTGGGCTACTGTAGTCGACTATTTGGAAACGGACATAGGGGCTCTGTTGCATCGGTTACCAGTAGCCTTGGGCATCGTAAAGCACAACAGGGAGCCAGTGCCCAGAGTTTTGCGATGACATTTTGAACATTATTTGAAAAGAGGCATTTGCACATTGAATGTTCGGCTATCTGCTTTTCATACTTGTGTGATTTCTACGGAACTAAATGTATTGATTTGTTGCTTATATAATGTAATTATAACTATGCAACTCAGTTATTCCAGAATCTAAAAATCATACTTTTTGTATTTGATTACAGAATGAATTGTCGGTGCTGAAGGATCTAACTCAGAAAGTCAATGGTTTGAAGTATTCAGCCCATGCTTTGTCGATCCTAGGTGAGTATATTGCTGACATTCCTATTTAAAGAACAAAAGAAAAGACCCTTTTCGTGGTCGTGGAGTATAGGTTGAAGTTGAGGTTGGTTGTAACTTTGAATTCTTATCTATTCTGTTTATCTTTTAGGGTCTTTGGCACTTTTTTCTCATGAGATATTGATGTTTTTTGTGGGGAAAAATAATTAGTGGGATTTGCACACAGAACGTCCTGCTCATGAGAAAAAAGATTTCTTACCACTCAGCCACCAAGCTTTCTGGAGTCAGCTGGTCAGTTCAAATTTGAAACAAGTACTGCAAGTGATGGAATTTCAGAATTCCATTGAGAGGTTCCTTTATACCATGATATAAATAAAACAGTTGACTGGATATGCTTGATTGCTTTCCAATCATGTCCACTCAGATTCGGAGGAAATCACGGAAGGCGTGGCCCAGCTGGACATCACCGCAGACAAGCGAGCGGTCAGCGAGCGCCTCCACAAATACCAGGACGGTCCCGAGCTGGCCGCTGGCAAACCCAACCTGGTACCCTTCCCACCGGACTTCCAACCGGTGCCCTGCAAGCCTTTGTTCTTCGACATTGCCCTGAATCAGATCGAGCTGCCGTCGCTGGAGGACAAGCTGGAACAGAAACCCGCAGCCAGCGGGATAACGGGTTTCTTGAAAGGCTGGTGGGGTGGCGGGAAGAAGTAGGAAAAAAAGTCATGTCGGGGTTTTAAAAGATATTGTGTCGTCAGGATTTTCCTCTGTATCCAAAAAGCACAATTTCTCAAAAACTTCACATTATATTAGGATTATTAATAACCTGTGGCCTCTTTGGACCACCTACTTGAAACTCTCCCCAAGTTCAATCGTTCAGAAGACTTCTCTTTCAAAAATATTTATGTTCAAAGAGTACACATACACAACTGAATCAAATGTTGTCTGAAGCTACTATTGATGGCTGCCATAATTTCGGCTCCATGCGCAAACTACAGAGGGCGCTGCTTTACCATTACGGGACACATCGCATGCATATAATGGTTCACATACTTATTTAATAGTTTTACGCACAACTTATTTAATTCTGAATGTTCACAAAGCTGCAGTATCTTTGCGTGAGAATCATGCGTCATCGGCATTGCATTCAAATATCTCGCCCAGTGGTCTCCCCCAACTCTCCCTTTGTACCATATAGGGAGTGGCTTGTGCACAAAGTCCATTCCAAGAATCTGTCGCCAACAGAGCTACTGGTGATCTGGTACACGGTGCCCTCTGGAGACATGTGCACAATAGGGAACAAAAGATTGTATACGTCTCCACAGAGCAATTTCTATCGGTAAATATGTCTCCACAAGATTATTATGAAATAGATTTCCAAGGTGTGTTGATCTGTCGCAAATTGAAGTATTTTATGTAAGGCCAAAAAAAAAAAGTCTCCTGTTTCTGGTATGGAGCTTGCCCAAAAAGTTTTACCTGATTTTTTTGCTTCAAATGTCGGCTGATGACTGCAAATGGTGCCCGACTAAACTTAGTGCAAATATATGGGAGTCCAGAGAGGCCTCATAAAACTTATTCTCGACCATAACCCAATCTAAAAACACGTTAAAATTGTGCAGCAGCAGCAGGATTCCAGTCAAACCAGTGAGTTTGGCGGTTTTGAGACATCATCTTTCATTGAAAAAAAAAACTTTTTCATTTTGCCGATGCGCATGGCTACGGCGACGCGCGCGCATACCAGAAACCGGAGACTTTTTTTTTTGGGCCTGAGGGATAGTAAGCCCGAATTTCAGCCCAGGAAATTAATTCTGGTTAAAAAAGGAAAAGAAAGAAATGATTTCACAAAGACACAAATTCCAGAATGCGTGTTCATGAGGGTTATCTTGGCAAGAGAACTTAATGCAACATTTCAAGCTGCTCCCATTGTGCAAGTTGTTTGCAGCGTGTCCATCCAACCCACCAACACTTACTAGTTACTTACATCAGAGGAAAAATTAATAACAAAATTATTGAAAGTATCGGGGTAACAGTATCGGGTAGACGATAACACCTCCAAAAGACGACAGATCTACATATTTACAACCAGTGAAGTGTCTGGTTTTTTGAAAATTTGAAAATTTGGTTATCACCATCCTTTTTCAAACTCAGAAAGGATAAAAGTATTTTCCCCTTGTAATCGTGATGTGATCAAATGCAAAACGTAGCCACGTTTTTATTCTTAAAAAGTCAGTGGAGAACTTCATCATGATTTTCTTTTTAAGTTTGTAAATCATTTCCAATATGAGTAAGGATATGAAACCAAACTGTTTCATGTCTTGAACGTGTCTTGACTGTTTCTTAGTAATTTGAGAAGCTATGCAAGCTAAGTCTTACAAGATATCTCTGGAAGAAAACAAGTAATGATTTTATCTCTTTTACAATTTATTACACGCTATAGACCAATCCGGGCATGCTGTCAATTCCATCACGAAGGCCCCCTTCAATGGCGAAAGCATTGTGCTAGCTATTGTTCAGATAATCTATCACGGAGCAGTTGTTTTGTACAAAGGGTTCTCCATTAAAGGGGGCCTCATGAGTGTACCGTGATTACGTGCCTGAATTCGTCTATATGTATCTTCTCTGTAAGGCCAAAAAAACAAATATTCGGTCTCTGGTCAGACCAAAGTTCCAGCTTGGATTGTACGGACAAGGTGGGTACTATTTTGCTTTTTTGGTGTCCTCATGTACATTGGTGGCCTCCATAATTTGTCTTGGTGCTTTCGATCATTTGCCTTGGTGCAATTTCCCATTCCTTGGTGCAAAAAATTGAGGAGGTGCGGAAATAGAGGGCGCTGTTGACATTTTTGACCAGAGACCGACTTATTTTTTTTTTGGCCTAACTGATATCTTTTTTAAATTATACTGAGACATGAAGCACCTCAAATATTGTTTTCACACTGCTTTTTTTTCATGGTGGAGAAAAGTGATTACATTTCCTTTTGGGAAAAAAAAATATTTAAATTTCCCAAACTTGATTCCTTTATTTCCCAGCTAATGCTGTACATCAATTTTATTTGTAAAAGCTATTTAAATATAAACTTATATATTAAAAAAAAGCAACAAGTTCCAAGTTTTATGACAGATTGATTTGTTTGTCTGCGTTGGGCAATTGAAAACAAGTGAATTCTTATTTGATGTCATTTCTGTCATTTTAAATGCTTTTAATCTTTCTTTTTTTCCTGTTGGTATAAAAGATATTAAAACAACTGTACAATTGTGGAAACTCAATAAACTAGTCAACAAATGGAAGTACTTTTTTGTATGGAAGGCATTGTTTTTATTCGGAGTTTCTTCATCAGTTTACCCGATTAAACATGTAGTAACTGTACCCTGCTACGTTTCTCCGAGTAGTTTTGATGTTAGTAGTAAAAATGTCAAAATTGCTAGAAACGGTACATCTTGAGTTTACTTAATGCTTAAATGTGACTTTAGCTGTCATAAGCAGGGTTCCAAGAACTTCAATGAAAACAAAATTCCTTGATATTTCCCCGAGAATTTTCCAATATTAGAAGAAAAAGCGTTAACGTACATTGCAAACAGATGTGATTTTTTATCAATTTCAGAAAGCCAATCAGTTGCTAATGGATTTTTTCCCTTGTACCACGTGTAAAACCAACTACTCATATTTGTCATGATTTATTTTTCTGTAATTCAAGGCAGCAATCTCTTTGGAAAGGTCATTTTTAATATATACATACTTTTAATCAAACTTTAAACAAAGTTTGAATAAGGGAATAAATGTGTGCTTGGGAGGTGTTAAACACTATGTTTAAGCCTGGTTGGAGTCTGGAGACTCCAACCAGTCTTAAACAGAGTGTTTAATACCGACAAAGCACATTTTTATTCCCATTCATAAAAACCTTTTCGGTCCAAAAGTCAAAAAGTCAAAATTTCTAACGATTTTGTTCAACAATTTTACTTCATGTTTTTCGAAACACCCCTCTAGCTATATAATGGAGTGTCCAGCTTGCGAGTAAGACGTAAACAAGTCCTTTTATGAAGATTTGTGCACCGCACGTGCGTACTGTGGTGTGACATGCAGATGCAGGATTGTGAACGGTAAAAGACACTGGATTTCAAGGAGTCCAAATTTCATGTGACACTGGAAAAGTGTTTATCACCAGCGATGTCTTTATCATCCGTTTAAGACCGGCCATGTGACGGGCTCTCGACCAATGGGAATGGGTAAACTGTCTTAGGTATTTATGAATGCTGATTGGTTACGGGTCATCCTTAAAGGAAAAGGTATTAAGACAGATTTGTTAAAAAGATATAAATATTGCTATTTTGGATTACAAAGCCGCATAATTCCTTCAGAAGGAAATCATTAACTAAAAACAAAAAGTAGAATCTTTTATGACATAATTAGTGCATGCAATGAGTCTTTTACTGGAGGGTCAGTATCTGTGCACCCTTGGACGCCGCTGTCACGTAGAATGTTGCTGTGCCAGTGTACTTCTCCTGAAGGAAAGGAATGGGAAAAAAACATGGTTAAAGAATAATTTGTGGCCTCAAGATTGCCAAGTTGTCAAATTTTGTTGATGTATTGTTCATATTCTAATGATGCAATATCTGCCTTGACCAATGTGTTTATTATCAATGCACTGTATACACACAGTGCTGACTGTAAGCTTGCAACAGAAAAATCACAATCCTGCTCAGGTGGAATTTGAACCCACGACCTCCTGCTTAGGTATGTAGACATCTTAACCGCTAGTTAACCCTGGTCAGCCGTAGTTGTCCTTGACCTAGGTCGTTTTCCAAACCCCGGCTTCGGCTCCGTCTCTAGCTCCATTCATGCAGGTTGGTAATTGGGCTGGACCCAGACACGGAGCCAAAGCCGGGGTTTGGAAAACAGCCCTAGCTTGTTACCAATTTCTAGTCTGATGATGTCCAGAGTTTTACTCTTACCTTCATGTATGCCACTGTTTTCTCCACCGCGTCTTTCCTCAGTAAGGTCACGGTGCAACCTCCGAATCCTCCCCCCATCATACGGGATCCGTACACCCCATCCACCGCTACGGCTGCTTCTACCAGCTGGTCCAGCTCTGGGCAACTGACTTCGTAGTCATCACTAGAAAAGAAAATTTTTCAAAAAGTAAAGATCTGCACTGTTTGAAGAGCATTTACTTTCAACTTCCTTTGGTCAAGGTGCAAAGATTTTGTGTGCTGATAAAATATTTGCGTGACATGTCGAAAAAATGGAAACCATGAGCAGCTTGAGCAAGTGGTTTCTGTCGTTACTTACAAAATAATTCATAAATACATGTAGCTGCGATATGGATTATTTATGTTCCTGATTTATTTTACCCAATCCACAACTGTTTGGAACTGGTGAAATATCTTGCAAATTTTGTTTCACAGCAATGTATTTAATAGACTCAAAGCTAGAGAATTTAAATTTGAAACATTTTCACCTGTGAGTATGCTTAAATGTAAATGCTTGTTGAGCTTTATCACTGCACCAATCAGGCTTTCTTTTCTGCAGTTGAAGGAATTAGCATGCAACAGAGATTTTTGAACAAGTCATAAACAGAGATTGAACTAATAATCAGAGATTAATATCAGAAGAGGTGCAGTTATTAATTGAGCATAAGTCTACCACACCATGCTGAAACAGTTATTTTTAGTTACTTCAAAGTAGGCATTGCGGCATTGAGCTTCAGGATACAAGACTTGAATGTGTTGATTTCCTTGGCTATATTTTGCAAGCAGATCCTTAATTCCTTACTCCTCCATAGTACTTTTAAGTTCATGAGCTGAATTTCACCTTCATTTTGCAACTGGCCCCATATCAAGAAATAATAGCATCTTACAGTCTTAATCCTGCAAAATCCTCAAAATAACTCTCACGGAAGTTGAAGGATCTGGGCCGATTTCACGGCGCTGCTAAGCACAACTATTTGCCTAGCACAAAAAAAGTCTGGCTTATAAAAGCAGGTTACCAGCCAAATTTCCATGTGATGTTTATTGCTTCTGATTGGTACTCGGTTGTTTACTTGGCATGAAAATCACATGGCGTTTTGGCTGGTAACCTGCTTTAATAAGGCCAAAAAAAAAAAAGTGCGCGCGCGTCGCCGTAGCCATGCACGTCGCAAAAGTTTTTTTTTTCAATGAAAGATGATGTCTCAAAACTGCCAAACTCACTGGTTTGACTGGAATCCTGCTGCTGCACAATTTTAACGTGTTTTTAGATTGGGTTATGGTCGAGAATAAGCTTTATGTGGCCTCTCTGGACTCCCATATATTTGCATTAAGTTTAGTCGGGCACCATTTGCAGTCATCAGCCGACATTTGAAGCAAAAAAATCAGGTAAAAAAAAAAAAAAACACGTCTCCGCACCACTTTTTGGGCAAGCTCCATACCAAAAACCGGAGACTTTTTTTTTGTTGCTTAAGCTACACTTTTTTTGTGCTAAGCAAATTATTGTGCTTAGCAGCGCCGTGAAATTGGCGCCTGGAAGGATAGGCTTAATGTCAACAGGAACAACTTTCAGAAGGACTGCCATGGTTTTCCCCGGAACTACTTAGCCCAGCTCTCCCAGCCGTCTGCTTACCGTAAAGAGTTATGGCTCTCAACCATCAGCTTTCCGAAGGTAACGTAGTCCATCTTCTCCAGTGCCTCCACACCGTCGACTGTGCGTTTTATCTCGCTGATAACGTGCCTGGCTCGACGGAAGACGTCCTTGTCAAAGCTGGCTTCAGCAGCTGCAGATGACAGATACGCAACAGAGATTGAAATGCAAACAGAATAGTTCTAGACCATATGCATGATATGTATTTAAAGGTGCAACATTTGAAAACATTAAAAAAATGAAACTACCCAACTATTATGAAATACCTCAAGTGAATAACAGTTTCAAGCATCCTATGAAATTATTGCACCTGGTGTGCTGTCCTTTTCAAGAAAAGTGGAATTTTGTATCATTTTCCAACGATGGCTCAGCTGAACCATCGTTGGAAGAAAAACAGCTTTTTTTTCAAATACTGCCCCTAATTGAAAACATTTAGTCAGTCCACATTTTGCTTGCAATCAGTCTGTGAATGGACACAAGCCAGCTAGTCTGGTTCCCTGACCTGATAATTCCCTGACGTCTATAAATTGTTGTCTTTTGGCTAACGAATCGGGACAGGGAACCAGACTAGAAGAACAGCATTTTTTGTCTTCCTTTTTTCCCCAGCATCCATGAACACAAAACTTTCAACAGGTCAGTGGAACGATATTTGCTATAAAATACTAACCCCCAAATCCGTCCATTTCTGAACATTACAGCACTGAAAAGCCAATGTTGTATATTTCCTTTAAAGGGAATATACATCATTTGCTTTTGCTGTAATTTTCAGAAATGGATGGAATTGGGGGGTTGGAAATATATAGCAAATATAGTTACACTGACTTTTTTGAGGTTTTGGGTTCGAAAATGCTATAAAAACCAAGAAAAACAATCATTTTCCTGTAGTCTGGTTCCCTGACTCCATTTAAGAAGAAACAGAGCAGTTTACATATATTGGGGAATTGTAAGGTCAGGGAACCAGTCTAGCTGTCTTGTACCCGTTGGTGTGTAATCAATTGCAAACAAGTGCGATGGTCAACTGGGGCCAGTATTTGAAAAAAGCCAGTTTTTTCAAACGCTGATCGGCCGATCAGCATTGGAAATTGATACAAAAATACCACTTTTCTTGAAAATAACAGTATACCAGGTGCCATAATTTTACAGGATGCTTTACACTGTTATTCACTAACAGTCCAGCAAGGTATTTCAAAATGATTTGATAGTTTTATTTTTTGATGTTTGCAAATATTGTATTTTCCCTTTAAGTGAGTGCTATAATGGGTTAATATATCAAATTTACCAAGATACAAAAATTTGGTTCAGTCGCATTCTCGGCAAAAGATTACTACGAATCACCCACCTCTCAGTTCCTCCATCGTGGCATCTCGTAGACTCTTTTTCCCAAGTCCGGCAGCTCCTTCTTCGCATTGTCTGCGCCGGGTCGGGTACTCGCTACCGGTCAGCTCGTGTCGGACGTTGGAGTTGGTCAGCAGCACAACCACCTTGGGATCTGCCAAGGGGACCAGCTTGGATTCCATGGAACTACAACAAGGTTGAAAATCACAGTTTATGATTGTGGGATAAAACGCCTTTACTCATTTTTTTATTTGTCAGTATTTAAAATTTGTTTCACAATTGGTCACAGTTGACATTCAGAGATAACGGCTGAAAAAAAAAAAAGTCAAATAATTTTGCATTTTGCTACAAAATAATAAACTCTCATCACAATTTGTACAATGTGCTTGAAATTAACAAAAAATTACAAAAGTCATTCAATTGTAACGATTTTTAAAAATTTCTATACTGAACATACTATAAATGGTTCCTCAAAAGCTGATTCAAATTCTCAAAAGAGAATCACACTAATTTCCATCCATTTCATTCCTGAGTCTGATATTAACATTGAAGTTTTCATGAATGTTTTTTTTTTCTTCAGTTTTTCAAATTGATTTCCCCTGTATTTCTCCTCAGTAAGTGTGATTTTTTGGCTGTGAGGTGTTTAGTGACCAGGGGTATCTCAGATTTGGGAAGGGTGTAACACGACCATAACCTACGGGTTTAAAAATATACAATTTTCTGCCGTTATGTGGTTTGTGCCGTTTTTGCAGGCCGGGGGAGTGACATTTTGCATGGCTACGTACCGACAGTCAATGAGTAGCGCATGTCCTTCCTCCGCCATGACCGAGATGAACTGGTCCATGATGCCACACGGCATCTTGGGAAACTCGTGCTCGGCCTTCTGACAAGCCAACGCCTTCTCCTTGAGGTCCTTGGTGGGTCCGTTGGGGTCCATGGCCTCTAGGAAGGTATAGGTCGCGACCTCCAGGGAGGCAGAGCTTGAGACTCCTCCCCCGAGGGGGACCGCGGAAGCAATGACGGCATCAAAGGACGACAGTGTACCTGGGAGAAAAATGAAAATATGGGACAATATAAATACTTCAAGATGTAGGTCTTCTGTCATTACTGTGTACCTCTTGGAGTGCCAAGTGCCTCTTTCATCTCTGGACTAAATAAGGCCGAGTAAAAGTTTCTCATCTGGGATTTTTTTAATGATGGATGCGCCTTTTTTTTTTAACAAGACGGTGGTTTCTTCCATTTTTGCATTTCTTTTGCTGATACAAAGATTACATCCAAAAAAGCCGCCATCACTGGAAACAAATGAAAAAAATAATATATTGACAACATATTCGCAAAATATACTGCAAATGTATGATTACAAAAAAGGAAAGAATTCCATACACGGCCTCTGTCCGTCTCAGACCTCCTGCACAAAGTCTATGGGCCGTGACAGAAAAGGTATTATCAAAGAATTGTGCACTCCTAAAATAGTGTTTCTTCATCAGATTTACAACTTATGGTAATTTTCAGGTCAAGGAATATGAGTGGAGGCCGTTTATGGAATTCTCCCCCCCCCAAAAAAAAAAGGCGGATGGGAAAAAGGAAGCAGGTGGAGACAAGAGACTGGTTTATTTTTATCAGGCATGCAACTGGGGAGTCACAAAAAAAGAGGAAATTAATTCAAATCTCTCAAGACTTTGTACAGTGATTTTCTATTGTCAATGGCACACATTGGAAGTGAAAAGAAAGAGAAAATCAGCTGATCTGAGGAAAAGTTGCATGCCTGTTTTATACCTGGCCTAATGACCAGAAACAGAAACCACCACCTCACCCTTAAAGCACTGCACCACTCCCTTGACATAGTTAGCCCACGCTGGCTGGCCCGGCTCCAAGGGTTTATCGGCAGTGGGCAGGTTGAATTCAACGGTCTTTGGCTCATCTGCGTTCTGGGCCGTGGTCACCACACGGCACACGCCAGTGCTGGTCTTGTTGCCCACCAGCACTGTAACGTGTGGTAAAGCCTATAGGAAGTGAAAATAAAATTATATGTAAAGGCCAGACTTTGTCGTCTATAAAAACATGCTGGTACCTGCAACAACTGAAAAAAGGATCTAGTGCTTAGTAAAAAAACAAAAATGTGTATATTACATGTATTATTAAATAATCAAAAAAATTATTTCCCTAAAAAAACAATCAGTGCCTTATAATATTTCCAGCTGGTATATTATTATTCTTATGCCATCTTTCCAGCAAAACCTACATTTAAAGCTGAATTATAGTATACACATGGAGGAATAAAAATACATAAATAAAAGCACTTATGCCGTGATCTTGATATCAAGGACCTTAAACGTTGCGAAAAACTCCAACTGTCTCAAAAAAATACAAACACATTCATGCATATCCACTGACATGACTGACAAAACTTAAAAAGTTAAAGCCAGGGGCCTACATGTATCTAGCCTAATTAGGAAAATTAACACAGCGTGAATAAAATCCACATTTCATCAATATTTTGACTGAGAATAATCTCTTTATAGTGAACTTCGTCCTCCCACCCCTTCCTCATCGATGCCAAGACAAGCTAGCTCAAGCTCTATGATAAAGTTACATAACTGTACGCCTAGGCCTGGCTTTAAATAATACGCCTTCGATCGACCACACAGTGACTGCACTAATGCCACGAACCATTGGAAAAACCCATCCGTCGTTGTAGTCCGTGTGCTCTCCGATCAGGTTAATTCTCCCTGGGGCACATGCAGCAACACCCGGCTTGCTCCCAAACTTCTCCTCGAAGACTCTGCTCGCATCATGCACCAAGTCTTGGATGCTTTTTATCTTGGTAACTCCGCCTTCCGCCATCATTCCTTGATCGTCGTCTCAAACTTTCTGCTCTCGGGAGTCTCGTCGGTTCAGCGCATCAGCTAGCTGCAGCAGCAAAGTAGGTAGCGTAAAATGGTACGAGAGTAGAGCGCGTAATGAATATGCATGACTATGACGTCACTAGAAGCTCAGGAGTAATATATCACGCACGGTACTGATAGATATACATGTACGTACATGTAGATGCACACTGTATGTGCTGCATCCCATGTAACAAGTCCTCTTTCTACTGTCGCGCCGCCACCCTCTAGTGTCGTCCCACTTACCGATCGATATTACATTTAACAAGTCCTCTTTCTACTAACGCGCCGCCATCCTCTAGTGTCGTCCCACTTACCGATGATATCACATTTAACAAGTCCTCTTTCTACTAACGCGCCGCCACCCTCTAGTGTCGTCCCACTTACCGATGATATCACATTTAACAAGTCCTCTTTCTACTGTCGCGCCGCCACCCTCTAGTGTTGTCCCTTTACCGATGATATCACATTTAACAAGTCCTCTTTCTACTGTCGCGCCACCACCCTTTCGTGTCGCCCCACTTGATGATCATTGGTAAGTGGGGCAACAGTAGAGAGTGGTGGCGCGACAGTAGAAAGAGGACTTGTTAAATGTGATATCATCGGTAAGTGGGACGACACTAGAGAGTGGCGGCGCGACAGTAGAAAGAGGACTTGTTAAAATTACGTCATAAACATGCATATTCATTACGCGCTCTACTCTCGTACCATTTTATGCTACCAGCAAAGTACTGGTAGACCTCGTACACGTGTTGAGCGACCCCACCTTTTTTCTGCCGTCAATATTCAAATGCAAAAGCCGCCTACAGAAAACTTTAACCTCTGGCCCTGGGAGAAAGGTTAAACCATTCATCATCTGTCATGTCTGGCTCCCTGAGCTGTTAATGGAATAATACGTGACACATGCATGGGACCAGACTTAACAACATCCGATGAACGAAACTACGATGCATGTGGATCATGTTGTTTTGAGGGAAACTCCCCCTCAACATTGATCGATGAATCACCCGTTTTTATGGTCATTTTTACCCCGAGACTCTGCCCATGTGTTGTTCTACGTATCAGCGACGGACGTGACTGTGTTCTGATCGGACATTCTTGTAAGTTTCATTCACAGATTGGAAGGAAATATATATTTTTTTAAATGTCTAAAAAAATGATGCAACCTCGTTCATTTGAAGTTGAACTCTTTATGTCATTGATGTTTACGTTCTAAATTAATGCCATGGACGGCGAAAAGTTTGAACTGTGACTCGTGAGTGTTGTGAATTCTCAACACGGTGATCCAGGATGTATGCATGTTTTTAAGATCCGTGTTCGGGGTTTTTTTTAGACAAAGGAACGTCAACACAGGACAGAAGGAACAAAAATGACAAATTACTTTCATTGCTTGTTATTATAAGTTATAATATATTGCAGCATATGCAAGAATTTAAAAAAAAACCTGTCTGTGTCATGACAACTTGTGGTGATAATATCTGGTACAAGAGTGTTTATCAATTGTATTAATTTAAATTTATAATAATATATATAATGTGTACTTTTTTTAATATCAATATTGTAACGGACAGTCTATGCACATTTTTGTTGTCATTGCTTTCTAGCGCTGGTGCTCCGGCGGAGGGGCTCCGGCGGCGCGCACCTGACCTGGTTTTGGGTCTGGCTGGCGCGCGCTCCGGAAATAGGCTCCGGAAATAGGTTGCTTAAGTGGGTTTCTTTTGTTGGGGGACGCGGGAAAGGTTTGGCAAAATGCCGGGGTCATTGCAAGTTGTTACAATTGTATACATTCGTTCAGACCATATTTCTATGCTGGGAATCAGCAGTCGTGGTGCTGGTAGCAGTGTGGCAGGTTGACCACAGAGTTGTTGTGCTGGATAAATAAGAGTTTCTTCAGAAGTTGGAAATCCTGTGTGTTTGTCCCCTTTTCTTGCGTTTGGCCGGACTCGGAGGACAAGAACCCAATAAGGTCTCGTTACAATTGGTGGCAGCGGTGGGATTTTCTACAGGATTTTCGGGGAAGAGAAATGGCAAGCTACACGGAGTCGGCACGGAGTATCACTGAAGCCATCGGCGACATTTCCAGGGAAATCGATCGGCTGCAGCGATCCCTGCTGGACAGTTTACGCAGAAATACGACCGGGTCCACGACCGGACATCAGCCTTGGCATGTTGTGCCAGTGACGCCGAGCCTATCGACTAGGGACGATACCGGTAGGCGGAGAAAGTCGTGCAGTGTAGTGGGTGATCTTCAGGCACAGTGGCGGGCGGCGTGCAGCGAGTCGGACAGCGAAGGTGATCACCTCCCTGACGTTAGGATCCCGAAGAGTCCCACACAGCAGTGCACACTGACACCGCTGCTAGCGGATCCAGTGCTGCTCATGCGGTTGGCCAGCACGCTATGGGTCATCGTACATTGAGGATTACTTGGTGCATTTTGATGGGAGAAGGCCCTCGACCCTCGATGAAACAGTTGAAAACGCGGCCAAAGAAGAGGCGTGGTGCCGGACAGAACAAGTTGGGCGGTCGCGTGCAGTCTTTCCTTGTCCCGAAAAGGAGGAAACCCTTAGTTCCACGGCCACTGACCAGATACTGTCGATTCTGCGGAGATCTTGGAGTTGCAGCGCCGCAGCCTGGTGGAGAGAAACCCAAGGAATGGAAGGCAGGTTGCTGGAAGTGCGGAGTCTGGAGCATCTCCGAGCACGGTGCCCACTGAAGACGAGCATGAGGCAGGCAGCCTCCCGCCGGTGCAGGCAGTCCCGCCACCACGGACAGCCAGGCAGTCTCGCCAGCGGCACGAACAGCCTCCCCGCCGGCGCAGGCAGTCTCGCCGACGGCGCATGCAGCCTCGCCGCAGGAGCAGGCAGTCCCGCCGAAGTCTGGCTTGAGGAAACGACCTGCTTCATCTCAAGAGTTGGGACTTTACATCCGAGGGGAAATAATGGACACGGCAGTTAGTTTCTTGATTGACACCGGAGCCACAGAGACTTTTGTTTCCACTCGGCTGTATGACAGGACAGACACGAAGTTAAGACCCTTGCTCGTCGACGCAGATCGCAGGTTCCGCCAAGCGGGTGGGAGTGAGCTGCGCATCGCTGGGCGTGCGAAGATGCCGATGAAGACTGGGGGAAGCGAGGTGCTACACAGCGTTTGGGTCGCAGACATCAGCGTAGATGCCATTCTGGGACTGGACTTTTTGCGACAGCATCAATGCCAGCTGGTGTGGGACGAAGAGTGCTTTGTTGTCGGTAAGCACAGAGTTCCGCTACAAAGGAATGCCGAAC
The DNA here is from genome assembly GCA_029964075.1 of Patiria pectinifera. Lineage (NCBI taxonomy): Eukaryota > Metazoa > Echinodermata > Asteroidea > Valvatida > Asterinidae > Patiria > Patiria pectinifera. The sequence continues at coordinate 3,368,960 of CM057146.1, forward strand.
CAACAGTACGGGAATCCCCACTGTCGGTGCCTGCGACCGAATTACTGGGTTCGGTAGCTTCCCCATTTCCAAGGGCCACTCAACCGGCGGTTACTGCAGAACCAGCGCTGGGGCCAGTACGCCAGTCAAGGACAGACAATCAGGTTAGAACAGGTAGTCCCGCCGCCGGAGTGGGCAGTCCCACTGCCGCCGTTGGACACCACACGACACAAGGCACCAGCTCGCCCCGCAACCGCCGTGGCAGGGCGGTCCGAAGACGGGGATGTTTGCGACAAATCAGCGGTGGTGAGACGATTGACAGTCAGCCAGTTCAAGGCAAGGCGACGTACACATGCAGGGTCTGCGGTCAGCAGTATGTCTCCTCGTTTACTCGGAGGAGGCATGAAAAAGCAGCGCATGAAGAACGGAGTTACCAGTGCCGGAAATGCCCGCAGTCCTACGGACGGTCGGACTACTTGACCCGGCACATGAGGGCCCAGCATCGGGGACCGACGAGTTGCGGATAGTCCTCGCCGATTGTTGTGTTTTTGTTTGATTCAGGAACCAGAGTGGGGCCTAAATCATCATTAACCACCATTCTTGAGGACATCCCCCCCCCCAAAAAAAATTAATAAAATTACAGACAGTGAACTCTTGTGATTCTTGTTCAAGAAAATAAAGTAATGTAAAACCAATGCAAAGTAAATTCTTTTTGATAACCTTTTTGAATCTTGTAAAGATCACTTGATAAAAAAAAATCTTTGTTTCTAAAAGTGAAAGTGTTAGTCATGTAAACCCTGTTAAAAAAATATACAAATGAGTGTTTTGTTCTCTACATAATATATGGGAAAAAAGAGGTTTGGGAAAATTTGCGAATATCAGTTCATGTAAAATTTGTTGTATTTGTGCCCCTATTCAGGAGAATAGGCCCAGTTTAAGGAGGGGGTAGTGTAACGGACAGTCTATGCACATTTTTGTTGTCATTGCTTTCTAGCGCTGGTGCTCCGGCGAGGCTCCGGCGCGCACCTGACCTGGTTTTGGGTCTGGCTGGCGCGCGCTCCGGAAATAGGCTCCGGAAATAGGTTGCTTAAGTGGGTTTCTTTTGTTGGGGGACGCGGGAAAGGTTTGGCAAAATGCCGGGGTCATTGCAAGTTGTTACAATTGTATACATTCGTTCAGACCATATTTCTATGCTGGGAATCAGCAGTCGTGGTGCTGGTAGCAGTGTGGCAGGTTGACCACAGAGTTGTTGTGCTGGATAAATAAGAGTTTCTTCAGAAGTTGGAAATCCTGTGTGTTTGTCCCCTTTTCTTGCGTTTGGCCGGACTCGGAGGACAAGAACCCAATAAGGTCTCGTTACAATATTATTTCTGCTATAGACATTTATTTTATGTTATTAAAATCTGTTCTCAGTCATGTCAGTTTTTCCCTAGCATTTACATGAAATATTTGAACACTGACTTTATCATGTTGATCAGATAAAAACTGAATAGAAGATAGTTATGGAAGAATCGTGTAGGGACTGAAAATCCAATCCAGATGTGGAGAAGGGAAGGAATCGAACCCGGGCCAAGGAGGTGGAAGGCAAGGAAAGAACCACCGCACGAACCTGACTTCAGAAGTGACAAGTGTAATACTAGAGAAAGCTGTTGTTAGCCATTTCATGATTTTGGGCCCTGTTAAATTCTGTTGTTTACCTTTTCTCCTTTTCTCTCGTTTTCTGTTTGCCAGAACCGAGCGGCCATGGAGCATCTACCTCAGGAGCGCCAGCACCTGCTGGACCGTCTACTAGATGCGGTCAAGCAGTGCCAAGTACGCTTTGGTGGACGCACTGAGCTGGCCACCGACAACGACAGTCGGGTCTCGTGTCTGTGCGCTCAGTTTGAGGCTGTCTTGATGCACGGACTAAAACGAGGAGGCACCAACCCGCTCAGTGCTCTGAAGTAAGCGCTCAATCCTTTAGAAAACTTTATCAGAAAACTTTATAATCTGGCATTAAAATGGGGTCCTCCAATTGTGACGTGTGTGTCAAAACCAGACAGAAAGTGGACAAAGTTTAAAAGGAAGAAATTTGGCAATTTTAAAGAAGTTTCAATTTGCATTCTGTTGAGTGTTGACTTGAAAAGGAATGTAGGGATCTAAAATTAAGCTCAAATAATTACCTCGATTGTTAGCCATTTTGAAGTGGTCTTTCACATGTTATTGTCTTACCAACAAAGATTCAAGAACAAATTGAAACATTTTTTGCTGGTGGATAGTTTAATTTTCATTCATGTTTTTTTTTTCCAATTCAGGCAAATAACTGGAATCCCTTTGATAAAGCCGGATGGAGATCAGGGTATGTGTTAACTTTTCATGTCACATAGCCTATGTTTTGTCATGTTATATGTTTGCATTTTTTAATTTTATGGTAGGATATGGGATAATTGATTAATGTTTACGTTTGCCAATTTTCTTTAAAAACATGTTTTTTTATCACTATGGTCATGAAATTTGGGAATTTATTAAATATTTATTAATTTATTTGTTTTTTTGTGTGGCACTGCACATAAGCAATGAAAGAGTCAATATACAGAAAGTGGTCTCTTATAGGCAAACACTCAGTGGTGAACTGTTTTGAAAATTCCTTCTGTTGAACCCACTCAAATCTTGATTTGTTTAAATTTGGGGCAAAAAAAACACCAGAGTAAGGATAACCTAGGTCTTGCTCATTTTTCTTCTTCACGGACGGATCAATTTATCCAAAAGTAAGCATTTCAGCACCTGAGCTTTTTACCTTGTCGTTATCAAACGGTACTTCAAAGACAACAAGTACCTGTTTCCCACTCAGTTTTGTTGAGTTGAGACTTTTTAAATTTTTCCCGTAGCGTTTTGGCCTGTCGTCCGTGAGAACCTGACCAAGCATGAGTTGCAGCGTTACATGTCCCTTAAGTACATCACATCGGATGCAGGCAGGGCCAGGGCGTGGCTAAGAAGCACACTCAATGAGCATTCACTGGAGAGATACCTCCATTCATTTCTGGGTACTCCAGATATGCTCAAGTAAGTAGCAGAGATGTAGTTGAATCCATCACAAGTCCAGTCACAAGAAGTAAATCACAAGTCCTTCCCAAGTCCAGTCACAAGTTTCGGGAGATGACCACTATTAACAAAGGAATGCTTTTGTCATAGTTCAGTTAATACTAATGAGTACTGGAGATGGATGTTGCTCGGAAAATTTAACAATTTGTTGTGGTCCTTTGACAATGCCCACCCAATAAGCATCTTACCATTTTGATGTATGTAAGATGAACATTACACGAATACAGTGAAATCTCGATAAGTCAAACTCTGATAACTCAAAACAACTAATAAGTCAAACAAAGAATCCATTCTCTTCAGTAGCATAACAATGATAAACAACCCTGCTTAAACTGATCTGATTTTATATCAACCGCTAGCGCGCCTGAGAGCATCGCCGATGCTTGCCGCGCGCGCAGAAAAAAAAATAAAAACGAACTTAAATTTGTCTACGGTGCGTCTTAAGACGCACCGTTGGAAAGGCCTTCTTTCGTTGATTACTTCAAAATGATAGCTTGCCAGAAAGTTTAGTCCACTTACTATCTTTCAACCAAGTATGTTTTTTAACAATAATACGCCAGTTACTTTTTCGGATGGCTGCAAATGATGGACTATAGCTTTAACTCAAAACTCTGCTTAAGTCAAATTTTGAATCTGTTCCCTTGAGGTTTGACTTATCGAGACTTCACTGTATTAATAAACTCACAGAATGGGGATGTAATCATACTTTTTCCCAAGCTTTCCATTATACTCTTGAGGTCCCTTTAGACCTATATCGTGCTTCCACCATTTTAGTCATGTTCCTGTATCCAGTAACAGTACTGAATGATAATGTTTTTGTTCAAAAAAGGAACCAGACTATTTTCCCTCCAGCCTCGCTTTGGTAACATTGATTTGAATGGGAAAAAAATCACGATGGCTGCAGCATGATAATGGTCTATTACTGGTTACATTATACTCTTGAACGTGTTGTAATCCAGCCCTCATAAGTTCAACTTATCTCCTAAAATCATTCGGAAAACAAATAGAGGGGGTGAATATTTGGGTTTTTGATTAGGAGTCTTGACTAATTGGACAAAAAGTTGTGTTAAAAATGTTCAATAATTTGCAATATAAAATTCTTCATTGCAATTTGACTGTAAACACGGTTTGGATGACTGTCCCTATTGTAGGCAATACTATGAACCCTGGTCATTCCTGCTTGACGAAGAGCGATCCAGTATGATTCCTACGATGGCAAGGGGTCTGGGCTCCATACTGTTTGCCATTAACATTGACAAGGAGGAACTCAATGGAACCAAACAGGTGAGAAGGCACCATACTAAAACCGTCATTCAAATACATGTGTAGCTCCTTTATTTGTGGTAAATAGTTTATCTGTGGTGCATAAGGTAGTGAGTTCACATTTAATAGTCTCTCCCCTAACTCCACCCCTCATTTTCAACCCTACCCTTCCAAATGATTGTCTCTTCCTATTCTGCCTTCCTACTCTTCTTTTCCTCTCTTTTCTCAGTCTAGTGTTTCCCTATCTTTATGATTTTTGTGTGTAAAATGCTGTTTTCCAAATTTGTGTTGCCTGTATAATGTTTTTCTATGTCCGCTTGTTCAAGGAGTTTTCTGTTTTTCTGTTTTAAGCTCCCTTTTTTCCGTTTGTGTGTGTTTTTTCATTTGTTTAACATTTTTTTAGCTGCAGTATTTGTACAGTATTTATCTTTTTTGTATTGCAAGAAGTTTTATCAAAAGGTGTTTCTCGACCGGGACGATAGGTGGTGAATCTGCTTCTCCAGGCCCCCCCCCCCCTGCATAGCCGGCATGGCAAAGCCTCGTCTCTTGACAAAGCTCTATGAGTTTGACCTATCATTGGCAGATAGTGTAGCAGACATGTTTTTAACCCTAACTCCCAGAGGCATTTTTGCTAGGATGCAACCTCAATCCTGCAAAATCCTCCAACTGCCTCCATGTAAAAATTGCATACAGCCTCAATCCAGCAAAATCACCCCTTATTTCTTGAATGTGGTCCTTGGAGGGGTGACCACTGCCTTAATCCTGCAAAATCCTCCAGCAATCACTGTCAATATGTTGAGGCAGAGCCAGTGACATCCTGGAGCAGTGCGGAGGATTTCAAGTACATGTATAATCTAGGCCTAAATTTATGCACGGCTGAGCATAAACAACACAAGGTCCGGCCTAAGACCTTGACACAGTGCATTCTCCAAAATCAGCCACACATTTTTGCCATATATAGCCTCAATCCTGCAAAATCCTCCACTTTGCAAAGAAGATTTTGGAGGATTTGGGAAGGTTAGGGTTAAGAACCTAGAAGACAACCTATCGATTAGTCATGCAACTGAAAGTATTTTTTCGAAAGGGAGCAGTTTTTGAAAGGAAATTACTCACTATATTCTTCAATATCTCAGACAGTCTTATCATTTTTGTCCTGCTTTCGGTTCAGATTGCAGAATTTGGTGTCAATATTCGGTAAAACTTTGTAAGATTAACACTGCAATTTAATCATATATGACGTCAAGCTTTGACGTACATTTCAAGGAATTCATGGGAAAAAAGTATTTTTATTTTTTTTCAAAAAAAATTAATCTTTGGTCTCAGTTTCGGTTTTATGTGATGACACACATATTTCACAAGGACACTGAAAGCCGATATTTTTTTGTTTTCCAAGCGTTTTGTGCAAACATTGGAAAAGGAAAGCTAATTGTACATGGATCAAAACTGTCAGCGATATTAAAAGTTGGACCTTTTCCTGCTAAGTTTCACTTTTAAGTACAGATAAATTTACCTAAAGCAGTCGTAAATTCCAAATGCAAGGAACCTTTGCAGCAAACCTTTTTTTTTTTAATGCTGCTTTGTGCCTTCATTTACATTTTTCATTGTCACGGATAATAAAGCCATTGAAATTACTGTCTTGTATTATAAACACCGTCGATATCAGAATTTTCAATAATTGATATGTTGGAAATTCAATATTGAGAATATTTGATATATTGATTATCCCATGTGAAAATTAAAGACCATAAAAATGACACTTTGTTCTTAAGTTACAATTTTCCATGGCTTTCTCTGGAGCAAATTGCTGAACCTTTTAAAACAAATCTTAGCACTGACACTTTGTCCAGAACGGGCGGTTTCTTCTGAGGTTTTACATTGGGGGAGAGTCAGGAGACCGCGAATTCCAGCGAACGCAGAGCACAAAGCGACGTTGCTTGGCATTTCGCGATGTTTTTATTTTGAGTCGCAAGCACAAGTTGCCGCCGAGTTTTATTTCATTATACAGCAAACGTTAAACACAAAGTAAAAATGGGAGATTTATTTTGAGGATAATCTGACGCATCTTCAATATCATTCCTCAATTTCGATGTGATTAAAAGATTGCTATCGGCGATATCGATATCAAAATAATATCGTATAATCGAGTAATATCGATATATCGACGGTGCTTATTGCATTACGCTGCTTTGTACAAAATGTAATCCAATGTACAGAACTTAGAAGTTGTTCAACTCAATACTTCCAGCTCTGTGAAGTTTAAGTTGACCCCACAACCACTTGATTCCATATTCCGACCCTTTTATGACACCACTTTGCGCAACGGTACCATCTAGGACTTTGCAAACACAATTTGGACAATATTCGTGATACGATGTGTGGTGAAGCAAAATCGCAAGAACAAATAACAGACCAATACTGGTAAATACTTCTATGGACTTTTGGGAACTGTAAATTTGATGCTGCGTGGCCCTTCTCATGAGAACCAAGGAAGAACTATTATGTGAGTGTACGGCCTATGAATCGTGTGCACTGGTCATGTGCATACTGATTTTTGTTGTTTATCTTAATCCATCATTTTTCCATGCACTATTACTGATATGGCATCACGTCAGCGGATAATCTTTCGACAATTTGGACTATTTTTCAAAGATTGTATCATTGTGATTTTCATACCGTGTCAACCACAAATCAAAGGTGAATATTTCTATACAAAACTGAATGTGTAAAAACCATTAGTTGCACTGCATCAACAACAAAAATGGCAATGAATTGTTCCTAAAATACAGCAATGTTGTGGGTTTTTTTTTACCATGCATGTAACTGAGAGTTTAACTGTACACTAGGTCCATACAGGTTGAGTAAAAAAAAAACGAAACCCAAATGGCGCCCCCTATTTTTTGAAGAAGTTCTGCATGTAGCACGTTCAAGATCTAGGAAGTAAAAGCCCAAGTAATAAGCTCTCTTTTAGTGAAAGAATCATTGAAATCGCTCATGTACTTTTCCAGTTATGGATTTGTAAACACAACACAGTTTTATAATTTTTTCCACGGATCACAATTAAGGTAAGTGATATTTAAGCAAAACGAAGACAATTCACACATAAAAAAACCCACATCAGAACACTCTCATAACCATGATAACTGGCACTTATCATAACCTTTATTTAAACACCTTCTGCTTCCAATGTTAAAACAACATGCTTTACAATGTCAAGACTTTATAGTCTACACTTGCCCGGCCTTCTACTTGGCTACCCCAGAGATTTTTACTCATCTTATATATGTAGTAAGCAATCTGAATAAGATGATTCATGACAGTTAGAGTTATTTTTGAAAGGAAACCATGCTGATTAGGCTGATTTGAAAGCATTTTTATGATTTTCAGAATGTTAAAACTAACCTGTTTCCTTTTTACTTTTCAAAGAAATCAAATGTGAAATTTTGGGCCGTAAGAGTTAAATGAGGTTCCACTTTTCTCTGAGAAACAAGTTTCATTACAATATTTCAAATAAAGTGGATTATTCCTCCTTTTTTAGAAAACAGGTTGTTTTGAATAGATTTGTACTTCAAATTAGGTTTTGCCCTTCACCGACGTTTAAACACTGTATACTCAGTGTCAGTGTGAAACCGAGAAAAAATCAATCGGGTGGGACTGGGACTCGAATCTCTAACCTTCTGCTTTAGCAGATGTCTTCACCGACACCACACCGAGCTAACGGGGATCGGCTGCTGGTTCGAATCTCTGATGTACACAGCAGCGGTACCGCATAAACTATTGTCACAATATTATATATCGTGATCACATGCACCGTTCTATAAAATTCAATGCAAAGTACAAGAGGGCCATATTTAGAAAAATAAATGAATTTATTAACAGTACAAATGCCATGATCTTTGGTCCGTACGTACTTCAGTAAAGTACCACAAGCACATATCTTATAGCATTATAATCTTGATTTGGCATTTAAGTCAGCAAATAAAAAAGATATGATTAAATGGGTTTTTTTTTAGCTTTTTTTTTTTTTTTTTTTTTTTTTTGAAAATGGCTGATGACTGCAATAAATGCTGCCCAAAACTTAGTGCAAAAAATAAGTCCAGAGAGGCCACACATAGCTTATTCTCAGCCATAACCCAACTAAAAAACACGTTAAATTGCAGCAGCAGCATCATTCAGTCCAACCAGTGAGTTGGCAGTTTTCATCATTCATTCATCAAAAAAAAAACTTTTCATTTTTGCCAGCGCATACGGCGACGCGCGCGCATACCAGAAACCAGAGACTTTTTTTTTTGGCCTAAAAGAAGTGGTGCTTATTTCAGAGATGTGATAAAAGGATGGTCCTTTGCCATTTATTTCACAGAAAAGGAAAATACAAGTGTGTACATTACAAACTTTACATTGATCAGTATACCATCAGAAGATAATTCAGAAAAGAAGGATGTGCTTCACTTCCACTTTCGCTTCAAATTTTATATACTGCTGTACATGTAATAAACTCAAACTTTACAGATAGATTTTCAGTACCATGATGCAGATTTTGAGATGTATGTGTATTGAAAATCCCCCCCCCCCAAAAAAAAATGAGAATGAAAGAGGGTGACATGGTTGTGTTTGTTTGTTTTTTGTAAGGGAAGTGTGCGACGTGTTAATGCTTGCATGCACCTATTCACTGATTCGCCGAATTACAAACCAACTACCAGCAGAAATTTCCAAAAATGTGTCACCGGACTCATCTTTGGAAATATTGTTTTCTTCAAAATTTCGGCCAGCCAGAAAGAATAATTTAACAGGGAGTTTAGTGCCATTACTATCTTTAAACCAAGTATGCTTTTCAACAATAATGTCGTCAGTTACTTTTTGGATAGCTGCAATGATCTACTCTACCTTTAAATACTAAGCCTGGTCATTGTGTATCTTCTTGATTTTTTAACTCTTACATTTTTTTTCTCTGAACTTCTGTTTCCCACTGCCAGGCACCCACACTGACTTCTTTGATCCAAACACCAGAGGTAGTTCACTCCTACAGCATGGCACAAAAAGATCCAGAGCCTGTCTACGTCACAGGCACAAGTACTGGTGAGAAAAACAAAACAGTTTAACAAACAAACAAACACCCCAACAACCTAACAAACAAGCAAAACTTTGTGCTGGTGAAATAGGCTTGCACTAGGTATCTGAATCAAAAGTAGGTGATGGGTTATATACATGACATGTATTTTTTTATGCATTCATGTAACTTAATAAGTACTGACTTTTTCTTTCAGTTTGACATGTTTGATGTATTCTGTGCAATTCATAGTGTTTCACTGATTTTATCCATTTGTTATTGTCATTTTTTTTGCTGTAACAAGATGATGTTGAAATGAAGAAAGATAAATAAATATAAAAGGCTATATTTTTGTATGAGTGATTTCTAGAATGACAACAACAAAAGAAAGCTGCAAATTAAATTTGGAATAATATCGAAAGATCTGGGTACTATTACATTGCTTTGCTTATACTTGAAGTGAACCATCCTCACTACTTTAATTAAGCAGCATATTCACTAATTTCAAAGAGTTGTTATGAAATTTGGCTTGAATGTGCCTCTATACATTATATGATTAACCCTGTTACCACCCCAACCTTTCAAAATCCAACTGCATGTTTTGTTGGAATCTGTTGGAGTGAGTACTGCACTAGTATACTGATTATGCTTTACATGGGGTCAGGCATACCACCATAATCAGCGTCCAACAGCTTAGGTGTAGAGTTTACCATATGGTGTTTGCATTTTGCAAGAGTGAGGAAGGTTCCTAGTAAATCACTCAAGGGGGTTAGGGTTCAGGGCCCAATTTCTTGGCTCAGCTTACCACAGAATTCGGTGCTTACGATCACCATTTTGTGCTAACTGCGCTAGCATAAAAATTCTGTGCTAACCCTAGCACAGAATCCCTAGTTACCAGATGTACGCATGCGCAGAAGCCAAAATTCCATGCTATCGTGTGAAACATGCTTACCGTAAGCACAGAATTTTCTGGTAGAGTATGCAGGGATTTTTCGCTTACGGTAAGCAGAGCCAAGAAATTGGGCCCAAGTTTTATGCTTGCTCTGTAACCACAGAATGACAAAGCACAAAATCAGCGGCGCCAAGATATTTTGACCTGGTCACTTATTTAGTTTTGTCTTCAGAGCTTTCTTCACCACATACAAAGTTCGCTCTTTCTTTTCACTAAGTTTTTTCGGTTTTTGAACATTTCATTCCTCCAGGAGGAGCCAAGGACAAAAAAGAGAAGAAGAAAAAGAAGAAGAAAGGCATCGTGTCGATTGTTTCCTTCAACGATGATGACTCGGGCAGTACCGTTGTGTCTTGCGGGTCCCCACCCTCGCGCCTACACCACCATCAACGACCACGCAAGGACTCCACGGGGAACAAAGACAGCCCGCCAAAAACCACCACCACACAAGGTGGTGCGGACAGGCAAACGATCGGCTTTGATGTGCCATCCAGTCAATCCAAGCCTGGCGCACAGACTAGTGTACGATTGCCTTTAAGCAACAGTACTTATAATACAGAATCGCATTTTAGCCGGACTAAGTCACTACCTGACGGAGATCTGATTGTTTTGAATGAATCACTGCCAAAATTTCCCGGTACTACATCATCCATTCCAAGGGAAGACGGTGATAGGGAGCCAACTATTGCAAATCAGCAGCAGGCATATCCAGATGAGACCAGTCGGAATGGCAGTGGACTTGCGCAACAAAGCCAGCCCATACCGGTTCAGACTGGTCCAAGGCAGAACCTTACAACTCAGAATCCGATTCCTGTCACAAGTGCAGCGACCAACATTCCCGATCGACCAGCTTACAATTACGGCTTGGACAATAGGAACCTTGTCAACCATACGGTCCAGCAACTTGCGACGTCCTTCCCGGCCAAAACGCCGCCCCCAACGCCAAACAGTGCATCGTTTGTCCAGCAGTATGATCACATGAGAGCCACGCTGGATGCAGAGAGCGTCGCCGACAGGCTACGGCAGCAGGAAGTCTCCCCAAAGACTGGATCGGAGTCCAGCAGTTTTGACGCGGACGTTATTGAAGGCACGCCGCCTAAAGGCTCGGAAGTTCAAGATGGTGCTCAGCTGAGATCTCGACAGAGTTTCCATATCATCGGAAGTGGTGATGACGATTCAGAAGCAGCTATGTACCCTGTTAATGAGGATTCTGCCTCACAGCAAGGTAGTGATGTAAATATTTTTGCTAAGGTTTTTAAAATTAAGTAGACTTGACTCTGTGCACATGGACTGTCTCAGGCGGGAACAGTGACTGGACACTCGTATGCAGTTATTATAGGTGGGTAGGCCTATAGTCTGATAGTGAATAGAACCGGTGGATGCTGTAACTTCAGACTGGTTCCTACATTCTTTGAATTATCAAATGAACTTGGGGGAATGGAAACCAGCTTGTTGATAAAAATGGTTAATTTTCTGCTTAACTTTGAAAGTTTTGCTGGTAGAAATCTTGATTTTATATTTACGCATCTCAATTGTCAGCCCTGACTCTACATAGAAAAAGCTGTCCAATAGTGTATTATCATTCAGATTTCTAAACCTTTTTAAAATGGGTAATGCAGTTTTTGAAATCACACAAGTTGTGAAACAATTTCAAGAATTGGCAATGTAAGATCATCACATCTGCCATAAAGTAATTACTACCCTTGCCTATAAGTTATTTTATCTGTTATAAAGTTCAGAAATGACTCAAATTTTCAGGTCAATGTGGACCAAGTTCGGGCGAGGACCATTAGTTAACTAATGGTTGATTTGTGAGATAAATTAGGCATGCATACTTTTAGCAACATGTGAAGCCCTCTAGTCAAAGGATGGTAGTCTTGGGGCTAGATGTTGATATGGTTTGATACGCAATAACATGCCGCCACGAAAACCTTTCAAGAGGGCGCTTTCACGAGCAACCAATATCACCAATAACGCCGTTGGAACACTGTCTAGGCCAATTCCTATTGGTTGTGTAATGCCTGTGCACCTGTTTGGCCTAATATACGCAGCGCGCAATTCAAAAATATCCTAGTACTAATTAGGCCAACAAAAAAAAGTCTCCGGTTTCTGGTATGCGTGAGTATTGCCGTAGCCATGCGCGTCGGCAAAATGAAAAAGGTTTTTTTTCGATGAAAGATGATGTCTAAAAACCGCCAAACACTGGTTTGACTGGAATCCTGCTGCTGCACAATTTTAACGTGTTTTTAGATGGGGTTACGATTGATTATAAGCTTTATGTGGCCTCTCTGGACTCCCATGTTTGCACTAAGTTTAGTCAGGCACCATTTGCAGTCATCAGCCGACTTTGAAAAAAAAATGGTAAAAAAAAAAAAAGTCGCGTTGCTGAACCACTTTTTGGGCAAGCTCCATACCAGAAACAGGAGAGACTTTTTTTTTGGCCTGACGAGCAAACCCTCAAATTTCTTCCAGTACTATTAAAGATGCAGCAAGACTTGTGAAAGTTCAGTGGTCAGCTCTTTTGTTGTGTGTAGTATGTGTGGGACTTTCCTCCATTTTTCAGGGGGAGATTTTAGGAGATGTCCTAGACATTGCTACTGACAAGTCCGTGGGCGATATTGGTTGGTCGTGATAAGTTTCTGATAACGCCCTCTTGCGGCGGAGAGTTATCGCGGCGGCGGGTTATCGTGTATCAAATTTAACAATGTCAAGCATCTGGACTAAAACGATGGTGAAAACGTCATCACAAATTTCTTGGTCCTGGCTCCCTGCAGTACTGTACGATGCAGGCGGTTATAGGATACCAGTGATAGAACCGTGCCCCAGGCTCCGCTTTCAAATAGTCGACTAGAGTAGTCCAACCACCCTGCGTTCGATTGGAGTTAGTCGAACTCCAGTGAACCATAGTCCTTGCCTGAACTCTCTGTTTCTGAGGAAATGCTAAAATGAGCAAGTTTTCTTTGTTTTTGTCCGAGTGCAGATACACAGTCTACAGATTCCAGCATGCTGGGTTTCGGTGCCGAGACCGAGAACGCTGCCATCGGCTTACTACTGGCTCAAAAAAGCTTCAAAGAAAGGTAAGTATTGTCTCTGAAGAAACCCACATTCCTTGTCCTGAAGACCAAATTTCGTATAAATTACAAATAAAAATTGTAAACTAGCACCAAACAAATAAAAATACTGGAAGATTTGTTACGGCAATTATAAAGCCTAAAATTGTAATTTTATGACATTGTTTAAAAGCGAATTTATTGCCAACAATTGTCATAGAAACATTTCAACTACTTCTTTTATATTTGGCTTTAAGTGGCTTTATGGGATAAAGACATATTCATCGCAATCTCATGAATTTTCTAGGCTTGTGATAGTGGCCTGTATTTTTTTGTCTTTATTTTCAGCTTGCAAAACACGTTGGATCCAAGCACACCAGAAGACACACTGTCCACATACCAGACAATGTCTAATGGTAAGCCTACAAACGAATGTTAAAAATGAATTCGGTTGTCTCAAAAGTTCCGCGTGAAATGTTTTTCTCAAAAATACATATTACTTTACCTGATATATATCTTAACCCCTAACTGGCCATTGTTTGTTAGGATAAATCCTGCTTCATCCGCTATCCAACACTCAGCAAATAATAGGCATTTGCTTTGGACCTAGGGCCCGTCTCAATTCATATCTGGAACAATTTCCAGACAAGTTGTGGGTAGCATCATTCACTTTGTCTGGAAGAAGCTCTGCATTTGTCCTGGACATGTTCCAGGGAAATTTTCATTAGCAACTGCTTGACTCTCCAATACTGATAACTTCATTGCGGGAAGATTGCGGGGAAGTTATCCAGAATCCTGCAACTTATACCCGATACAATGTCTGCAACTTCTCTGGAACTCCTTCCAGATTTGAATTGAGATTGGCCCTAACATTGCAAAACAAAAGGCCCACATAAAGTAGTATTAGTTGGGCTGCAGAGTTTTGTGTCTATCCAAAAATAGGCATTAGATTTTCGGAGATTATTGTTAATATTAACATGAAGAATGATTTCCAATTTTTTTATTTTTTTTTACAGATGAGTTAAAACAAGCTGTTCTTGCCATGATGAATCGGAATGACGACTTGCAAGAACAAAATCGGTAAGAAATATGTCCATTGCAGGCTGTACTGGAGTCCATTGTTTTTCGTTTATTAAAATACAGTTCATTTTTTCCATCATTTACAACCATTAGTTAAACAGTCTCAATGTTTGTCATCAATATCTTGTGGTGGACGTCAAGAAATACCTGAATAAAGTTTGTCAATTGACATGTCAGGTCACAAGTATTAGGGGATGAACCAATAACAAAGGAATGCCTTTAGCTTGTGACTTGACTTAAGATTGGATGACTTGTGATTGACATGTGATCTATCACAGGAAAGACAGTGAAGGGCAAAACCCAATGGTGAATTTACATCGACCCAACACAAATTCCATCTAATGATTAGTTCGGTTGCGGTACCCGCTAGTATATCAGATTCGAACCAGCCAGCCGACCCCGGCAAGCTTGGTGGTCTTGTGGTAAGATGTCAGCACTAGTAAGCAGGAGGTCATGGGTTTGAGTCCCACCCTAGTGATTTGTTCTCACAATCACTGGGGGGCAACACTGAGTATGGGCTCCGTGCACCAACGAATGAGGGCGCCCTTTTACCTAGCAACGACGTCCCATGGGCGGAACATTTAGCTGGTTGACGCGCACCGTTCCTTGTGTGTGACGCACGTACGCCAGGGGATTTGTACTAAGTACACGCAGTGGTACGGCCGCGCGTCGCGGCAAAATTGCAGTCAGGCAAGATGGCGTTGGTCTGTCACCCCCAGCTGTACTTTCTTTGCCGGTGAGGGGGTACTTGTGAACAGAGCGGATACAGTGTTTGTGAAATACATCGGTGAAGGGCAAAACCCATATTGAATTTGCATCACCCGACGCAGATTACATCTTACGAACACAAGTACTTCAGTGACAAGGCTGGCAAGGGGCGCACGTTGAGATCATCAATCTTATTGTTTCCTGGAATGTTTGAATTCTACAGGTCTTTGAGGAGTCTTCTAGACAGCGAGATGGAACACACTGGTAACATCAGGGGCCACCTGGAAGAACTCAAATGCTCCACTTTGGAGACGGAGGAGAAACTACAAACACAACTTGGTGCTCTGACAAGGTAGGGTTAAGGTTAGGGTTAGGGTTAGGGTAGGAGTAAAGTGCCTGCAGTGATTCTTAAATATTGGGTGCATTGGAGTAGCTCACCCGGATTGACTCAGGTAAAGGCGACGGCTTAGTCTCGGCAGCCGGGCTAATCGAACGCTCAACCGCGGTCCATCACAATCTTCACGTGATGTCCTTAACTACTGTAGCTACTGTGGGTGAGCTACCCGAACTTCACAACACCGCTTTGTCTGCAGTGTAGTTGGCCTTCTTCTCCACCACGCATCACGTGGAATGTAGTATTCTATCCATTTGAATCTGGTTGACCCCTACGTTGAAGGTAATTATGCCAATGATACGTCTGTAGATCTCAGACGCTAAATCACCATGAGAGATTTTAAGGCTTTTTTTATAGTCGGTCCTCTGTCTTTTGACCGAAATCAGTTTTACCTGCCAGTGTTTTGTCATTCGTTTTAATTGACTTTCGTTGCTTTTCCTTAATGAAACTAAAGCGTTGCCTCTAAGATTGCTACCGTTGATGATGCATTAGTTTGAGTATTTGTGTCCTGAAAATTAAAAAATGCAATGTATTAAATATGTGAATAAGTCAGAGTACAAAATATTATGCAAAGTTGACTCTCATATTGTCATTTGCACATGGCTCATTTTCCTCGGTTGATTCTTGATGTTTGTTTTGGCTGCAGGGAAAATGAGGTCTTGAAACATCAGCTGAAGAAGTATGTTGGTGCTGTGCAGTTGCTGAGACGAGATGGTTCACAAGCAATTGAAGGTATGAGACTCTTTACATTTTGTTTGAACATCAATTTAAACATTTCTCATCAAATCTGACCCAATGGCATTATTGAACATTAGAGGGGGTGCATCCAGTGAGGGACCTAATACAATGTTAAAGGTAGAGTACATCATTTGTCAGTTGTGCATTTATTTCGATTGAAGCAACAAAAGTGCTTAAAATCTAAAGAAGGGTGCTTAACAACTAACCTGATGAAGTTTTAGCTCAGTGAATGCTGTATGTTCCGAGAAAACAATATGTTAGGATCTCGATTTCAATTAAAAACTTGCCGAGTCATGTGTTGAATTGTGCCCGAAATCAGTGTTTGGGACACATTCTCATTCAGCTGATTGCAGCTACGCGATGTCGCACTCTGAACTGACGAATAATAGCAACCGCGTGCGCGTATGCATCGTGTCAACGAGCTACTAACGGAAATTTCGACGCATCTTTGGAAATGACCTTCTTTTATTGTTGTCTTCAAAATGACTGCATGCCAGAGAGAATAATTTCACAGGGAGTTTAGTGCCATTACTATCGTTAAACCAAGTAAGCTTTTCAACACTAATTTTGTCAATTACTTTTTGGATAGCTGCAAATGATATATTCTACTTTTAAGATCCACAAAGCATCCTCAACTTTGTTTGCTGATTCGTCAGAAGAGGGTGTAGCCAACACTGTAGGTTCCAACCGAATGACATCAAAGTACCGAGTAAACATTCGGTTCCCCATGATCGGCCACCATTGCAGTAGGCAAGCGTTTGGGTAGTAACCACATCGTGTGTTGTAAACTAGACAGTAGGACTTATTTTCACGTGAAATGACTGTGAAATCTTTATCTAATGGCATAATGGTCACTACTTGCGCCGTGTACGTTTGTCATAATTATGCCGACCCAGCACTTGGGTGTTGGCTAAGCATTTCTTACAGTATTTGCCGTCCATCACAGCTTTGTAGGCTTGCCTACTACCTAGTGTGCTATACGGTATTTGTCTCTTACAAATGGTGACGCTGACTTTCCGATACCCGGATGTAAGCCAGATCATGACAGAGCGCTATACACAAAATGCATTCATATTATTTTTCTTCCGTCTAAATTCTGTCTCTTATGTGCACATTTGGTTTCCATTTCATTTATCGTAATAGTTGAATATGATTGAAAGTAGCAAGATGTGTTCAGTCTTATTAAAATCTTGAAGAAAAATCAGACAAATGTGGTCATTTGTATCCCATTCTTTGCCCAGGTCTTCCAGGTATCCGTGTGTCGGACCTCCAACCTCCTATACCTGAACCCAAGGCAGACTTAAATCACAGGTAAGGAGGATCAACATGATAGACATGAGGGTGCACAAGTGCTCCCTCACTCAGTTGCAAAGAGAGAGTTCGGAGGGGCTTGAACATGCTGCTGTGCATAAACCCAATTTTATCTTTGCTCTTACAGGCCTGTCCCAGAACTGGTGACAAGTTGTTCACATTGTTGCTTCAGTGGGACACAAACTCAAAATCTCCTGGTTTCTGTTGCAGACACCTCAACTATTCGACCACAAATATTAACCCATAGTCCTGTACTAGATTGTATTTTTTTCTGTGATGAACCCACAATATCAAACAGTGCGGGAATGGTTTTTGGCGGTACAGGAATAACAGGCAGGGCAGATTGGTGTGGCACAGGGAGTAATGCACAATTACTTTGTTAAGGCAGTCTCCCATTGAGCGAGTGTGGATCCCCGAGTGGTAGCAAGTGCCGAGGGGGGGGGGGGGGTCGAAAATACTCGCAAGCATTTGCTCTCACCTGATGCGAGTGACTGGGAGTAGCATTTTGTGAGTTGTACCGAGTTGCGTGTGGAAGCTGAGATTGTGGAAAGATTTAGTTCTTCTGGATGCAGAAACTGAACTCGCTGGCCTTGCGGAGAGCAAGTTGCGCTGTCCCACAAGGGAGTGACCCTGCGTAGTTCCTTGCGAGTACCCTGCGAGTACCCTGCAAGTATTTGCGGAACTCGGCAAGTTTTGAACATGTCCAAAATCCGGCGAGCAACTGCGAGCATTCCCTGCCAGCTGCGAGTACCGGCGAGTGCTTGCGGGTATTCCCTCTCCAACGAGGCGAGTTCCCGACACTCGCTGGCACTCGATACCACTCCCCACTCGCCCCGAGGGAGACTGCCTTCAGTTGCTGATTACAACTGAAAACAAAAATCAGTGATGCATGGTTTCTGTCTCATGTCTGTGATAGTAACCAGTTGGAACAGTATGAGCGCAAGTTGATCCAGGTCGCCGAGATGCACGGCGAGTTGATGGAGTTTAACGACTACCTCAGCAGGCAACTCAAACTGCGAGAAAACATCATCCAGAGACTACAGAACGAGCTGATAGACCTCAGAGGACCGGTGAGTATTTCCCTCTTTTACCCCACCCCCCCCCCCCCTGTCAGGTATTAACCCCGCCCACATTTGGAAGCCTGACGATTTTCGCCCTTTCTTGGGAGGTTTTAACTTCTACCATTCTTTGTGCAAATTTCATATCTTTTGTTCTAAACAAAGGGGTTTCAGATATTTCTGACACAAACAAGCAAGATTTCTTCCTTCGTTTTTTTTTTGGGGGGGGGGTGTTTTGGCTTGTTCTTTTTGTATGTATCACATCAACATCTCACATAAGCATTTTTTCTCAGTTGTTGTTTTGTTTTCCCCAAAAACAGTTACCTCGTGATCAGACAGCAGTTGTTGGATTGTTAAACAACGGCAGTGACAGGTAATTACGGACATTTGGTGTCTGAAAAGCTTAAACTTTAAAATCAATTTACGTGGTTTCAATTTGAATTTCCTTAGAGAAAAACTGCCATGTAAAATATCACTGAAAGTTTAAGAGCTATCATAAAGATTACAATAGATACTTATGTGTCTTACTAGTCATCGTTCACAGGCTAAATTCAATTTTTGTCCAATCTTGATAACTTTACAAGAGCTGTTTTATAATCTAAAATATGCTGCATCCTAATAACATGGCTATGGCCAGCGGTAACACATTTTATTATTTTTGTTAATTTTATTTCTTTCTGGTGATGCAACCAACGATTCCTCAAAAGCGCATTAGGCACTGTAGCTCGCAAGCCTGAAGAAACCTGTAGAGAGGAGACAGTAAGAAGAAATTACAGTTTTAGAGGTGGGAGGAAAAACCCCAGAAGAATATTTGGGGAAAACCCACGGAATCAGGTAGGGACTAAAAACTCAGTCCCCATGTGGTCAGGGCAGGAATCGAACCCAGGCCATAGCGGTGGAAGGCGAGCAAAGTAACCACTGTGGGAAATGGATTCAGCCGCTCCTATAAACACATGTGATATTTTCTGCTGTGGTAAAGTCATTCTGACACAGCCTTAGCTAAAAATACCATCTGAGCATGTTGTGGAACTCAAGTCAGCATTTATTCAAATTCAAATTAAATTTCTCTTTTATTATCTTGTAGTGATTCCCTTTCGTCCAATCAGCGAGCCTTAGTCAACATCTGGATTCCCTCGGCTTTCCTCAGAGGGAGGGGCAGCGACGCCTACCATGTCTATCAGGTATACCCCCTCCCCCAATGTAAGCCCCGCCCACTAAGACAGAGCTATAGACAGGTCCTCTCAAGTCAAGTCAAGTCACAAGCTATTCAAATGAACCGTGCCACTCCTCTGTAATAGACCGATCCACTAAGCCCCTGCCCTGAGCGGTTTTGACCAATCACAGCAGCGATTCATATCCGACATGCGTGCACAAAATGTCCGACGTGCGTGCACTTGCAGTGGAGAGGCGCACCTGGTGTTGCCTATGTGTGCAGTGGTCGGAGCACAATGGCTCCGTCTATTGCTCAACCTGTTACTGGTATAAGACGTTCGACTTGACTTGTGATGGACTTACAATGTAAGTACAACTTTGCTTTAAAGACATAGTCCATCATTTGTAACTTGTGCATTTTGTTCGTTTGTTCGTTTGAACAAAAGTGTTCAAAATCTAATGAAGGATACTGAACAACTAACCTGATGAAGTTTCAGCTCAGCTTCAGCTGTATATTCCGAGAAAAACAGCATTCTAGGATCTCAATTTCAAATCAAAAGTTGCTTAATCATGTTTTAAATTGTTTTGAATTGCAGCTTTACGCGATGTTGCGCACTGATTCGGCGAATTATAGCAACCGCGCGCGCCTGTGCGTCGTGACAATGCTTGCGCGCGCTGCGCCGAATAACAAAACGAACTACTAATTTAAATTTTCCTACGGTGCTTCTTAAGACGCACTGTTGGAAATGCCTTCTTTCGTTGATTTTTTCAAAATGAGAGCTTGCCAGAAAGAATAATTTCACAGGGAGTTTAGTCCCCTTACTATCTTTCAACCAGTATGTTTTTCAACAATAATAACGCCAGTTACTTTTTTGGATAGCTGCAAATGATGGATTCCGGCTTTAAGATAAGCCGGCCTCAATCTAACATACCAACCTGTCCAGCATCGGTGTATGTTCTGTGTATCAGTCCCCCTTCAACAGTAAACAAAATTTACGATACACCTCTGTAAATCATCCGAGAAGTCTTTTAAGAGGCAGGTTTGACTCTTTTTTTAACCCTTTCCTTACCATGGGCGACTTTTGTCGACAAGAAGTACCCCCCTGCTGATTCCCATGGGCGACTTTTAAAAGTCGACCAGGAAACCACACACAAAACACCCTCAACACAGATATATTCACTACTTTTCAGAAAGGCGGCATGTTGATATGTTTGGCCGTCCATACATCAACTATATACCAGCTGAAAGAGTGTTTTCGGATCATTCTAATGGTGTAGATTATTTATAGTGTTACCATTACAAAAAAATTGAGAAAAGTGCTTCAGAAGTATCCACGCACAATTTGGGGTATTGAGTGCCATTTGGTCATGTGGTGAAATGGCTTGCAGTTTGATAATTTGGACCAGATGAACAAAAAGGCATAACTTTGTTATATTTGCACATATGGACTTAATTTTTACATCACATAAAAGAGTAAGGTTCAAGGAACAAACTTTACACACAACACCTATGATTTTAATCACTCCTTGGCCGTGAAAATCTGGGTTGAACAATGTGGTAATGAAAGGGTTAATACAGCATCATTTTGGACTTGTTCAGGATCGCATATTTGCATTAATAAAATTGAATTTAAAAAAAACAACACTTGTTTATTTTTTTTAGTTTTATCTATATTTCAAACCCCACACAAAAGCATCTGGTCTTGATAGAAGCATCACAATTTTGAGGATTAAAGGGGTGTTTGATAAAATAAAGTAATTCTGTGATAGAAATATTTGCAAATACTTTATGTTTCTCGAAGATCTACGTCCGTATCCGGGATGAGGAATGGAACGTCTACCGGCGGTACACTGAGTTCCGTGAGCTGCATCTGAAGATACGCAAGAACCACGCCATCGTCAACACCTTTGATTTCCCGCCCAAGAAAGCCGTGGGGAACAAGGTCTGTTTTATCTTTGTTGACTTATTGCCACTGTTAAACCTGGCTCCACAACCCCAGGCTGGACTCGAACCTACAACCTGCAGAATTACCCGCAGACTACAAATGCAATGCTCCAGGCCACGAGGCCACGGCACTCCACAGAATCCACCCCTGTTTAGAAACCCAGTTATCTTTCTTTGTAGCACACACCGCTATAACACAAACTGCCATACATTCAGATATCCCAAACATTTCTTTTGGCTTCCGAATATAATATACGATTAAACCGAGCACTGGCAGCCAAAAAATGCTGTAACGAGTGAGAAACTATACCGAACAATCTTTGGTTGACCTCATTGTTTTTATAATTGATATAGATGTTCAGAAGTCATAATGCCAAAAGTGTAAAGGCAATCGTCCTGGTGCTTTCCTTTCTAAATCTTACAATTCCATGGTTTGGAAATAGTCCTTATAACTACTTTTAAATTTCATTCACCTGTTTTGTTTTGCTGTCTTTACCTAGGATTCCAAATTCGTTGAGGAGCGTAGGAAGAAACTGCAACACTACATCCGGTGTGTGGTCAACTTCTACGTCGACAACTCCAGCGAACTGACTGAGAACCCGTGCAAAGAAAGACTCCTGAGTGTCCTGCCGTTTTTCATGTGAGTATTGTACTCACTTCCCTTGTTAGGATTATTATTCAGTACTTAAGTTGCGGGGCTAATGTTGAGCGTCCAATCACCAACTGCTAAATTTGACCCTATAACGTCAACTGTATTTGTTGACGAGCATGCATGTACAGGGTGAGTCAAAAAAAGCGGAACCCAAACCCCATATAGTATATTTCATATTTAAAAAAATATGTAGCACCAAAAATAATAATAACTGGAAAGCCAATTTCATAAGCTACTTTTAGATGAAAAAAAATTACTGAAATTGGTCAATCCGTTCAAAGAATATCACCATTTAAACACAATGACCCTAAAACCTGTCTCGTCCAAAAAAATGCGATTTTAAGAATCGTCATCACAATTGTCTTCAAACATCACCAGCGATGACATCTTAGTTTAAACGTTAACAATGTGCAACAAAGTCCTTTTGAAGGCCCGTCTTTTCAAAAAGTAGATTTTATAAATCATATTGTTTGCCTAACCAGGGTTGTCAATCAAAATATTGTGTACTACAGTTGGTGACAGTTGTTGAAACAAGTATTCTGTGTCATTTTCTTTGTTGTTCCAAACAGTCAAAACACACAATAAATTTTTTTTTTTGCACGAGACAGGTTTTAGGGTCATTGCGTTTAAATGGTGATATTCTTTGAACGGATCGAGCAATTTCAGTAATTTTTTCATCTAAAAGTAGCTTTTGAAATTGGCTTTCCAGTCGTTATTATTTTCGGTGCTACATATTTGTTTAAATATTAAATATATTGTTTGGGGTTTGGGTTCCGCTTTTTTTGACTCGCCCTGTATGATATTCCTGGTTGGAATATGTAAAGTGGCACTGGAGAAGGGTACATGGATCGATCGGTCTATTGCTAAGAACTAGCTTTGAAATAAACAAAAAAAACCATTCACAACTATTTCTGACTTCCATAAATTATCTCTTTGACTCTAGGGATGAGCCAACCAGGAAACTGATCCGATCGACCAGCGTGTCCAGGCCCAACAAGCTGGTAGCCGGCCGGAAACCGGTACCCGAAACACCTACTTATGATGGATTATGAGGTATCACAACATTACCTAGGACAGCACAAAACCCTGTTTTTATACCACGTCATCTTATAGATTTTAACCGTGAAAAGGAAAAACATTAGGAAATTGTCCAGATCTGTATCTTACTGTACTGATCTATGTTTTTTTAAAGTTTTTGTTGTCGGAACATATTTTGTCAGAAATATATATTTTTTAATGCTTTTACAATAATGTTTGCAAATCTTGGTTTTTAGCTTTTCCATGACATATTTTCTTGGACAATGCATTGGTGCTCAGGCCTGATTCTTACTACAGCATCAACTATATCTCGATGTGTGTCAAGGTTCGGAAAAGAATGCAACTACAACGCAAATGTTTTTAGTCTTCACACCTATTTTCTTTCAATAAGCCAGTTCATATCTTGATAAAGTAGTCTATTGTCAAAGGTCATTTTGGGATAAAATCGCCGACGTGATGATACCCAATGTTACACGAACACCCGTTCTGCTTGTAATTAGCATGGGAGCGTCCCGCGCCGGTCTCCGTGCATATTCATGCACCTTTGATGAATATTTGAATATCCAAAATGACCCTTGACCCATATCATTGTGCGCATGCACAGTTGAAATACCGACATATCTTATCCGCTCCGTTCACAAGCACCCCCTCACCGGCAAAGGAAGTACAGTTGGGGGTGACCGACTGACGCCATCTTGCCTGACTGCAATTCATTTGCCGCGAAGCGCGGCCACTGCGTGTAAATAGAACAAATCCCCTGGTGTACGTGCGTCACACACAAGGAACGGTGCGCGTCAACCAGTGAAATGTCTCGCCCATGGGGCGTCGTTGTTAGGTAAAAGGGCGCCCTCGTTTGGTAGCGCACGGAGCTCATAGGAGGTCGCTGATAAAAATGCCTGACTTTCGCCGGAGACTGGTTTTGATAATAGAAACCTGTTACCGGTAATGTACATGTATTGCAATCATCGTGTTTTTTAAGCAAAGCATTGTGCATTGCTTTTCCAGAGCTACCCAATTAAAGGGAATATACGACATTTGCAAACATCGAAAAACAAAACCACCACATTTTTACGATATTACTAGGATGTTGGTAAATGACAGTTTAAAGCATCCTGTAAAATTATGGCACCTGGTGTGAAGTCATTTTCAAGAAAAGTGGTATTTTTGTATAAATGTCCAACTATTTTTCAACTACTGCTCCTTGCAAGTTACCATTTTTTTTTCCACTCCAAATTTTGTTTGCTATTGGTTACATGTTCATGAACGGGTGCAGGACAGCTAGACTGGTTCCCTTACCTTACAATTTTTCGGCATCTATAAATTGATCCATTTCATCTTGAATGGAGTCAGGGAACCAGACTACTTGAAGATTTTTGGTTTTCTTGGTTTTTCCAGCATTTTCGAACACAAAACTTCAAATATGTCAGTTTCACAATATTTGATTGATTATACTAAACCCTCAAATAGTTCATTTCTGAAAATTACAGCAAAGGCCATGACGTACATTCCCTTTAAGGCAAAACTGATTTCAATCCAAACAAACACCAAAGTGACTAAATGTAAATATTATGATATCAATATTGGGAGGTTTTTACAATTTACATGTAATGTATTTGCACACTTTCCAAGCAAAGGCAATTATGTGGTGTTAAAATTTCTCTCGTACATGTAAATGAAACCTTAAAGTCTACTTTAACCCTAACCGAACTCAACCCATCAAAGTCCAACAGCAGGTTTTGTTTAAATCTGTTGGGATAGGTACAGTACCCCTAAAACTGATGGTCTTTTACACTGGGGTTGTCATACCTCCAGAAACTAAGTCCAACAGTGTGTGTGTACAATTTCCCATGTGGGTGTTGGAATTTTCCTGAATGGGTATGGTTCCTAGTAAATTAGGCTTGGGAGTTAGGGCTAAGCACTAGGGAAAAGAGGGGAAAAATGTTGCTTTTTGTATTAAAAACATTTTTCTATTAAATATTTTTTATTTTAGACTAAGTTGGCGACCAAAATTACGAGCCACTTTTGAGGTAGAACCAGGCTTCTGCTCAGATAGTACACACGTACATCGGGCTCCTTCGACAAGCGTCTTGTATTTATAATAAACACTTGCGGCAAGCTTGTAAACACGGTTCCACCTCAAAAAATGATTTGTAATTTTGTTCGACGAATTAATTTAAACAAAGGCAGGGATGGGGTTTGGGGTAGCCCCCTGAAGTTCCAGACCACAGAACCAATTATGTTGATAGTCGTGTGTGTGAAATCTATTCATTGATTTTGTATCATAGTGACAATTTCATTTCTTACAATCGTTGACCATGCTTGTTAAATTGTAGAAAATGTTACTTATTGACGTAATCCCAGTATTGTGTTTATACTAGTCAGTATAATAATAATGTGAAGTGCAATGATACTTGTAGACTGAAGGATGCTATAGGTTGACTCGATCATACTGACCAGCCAAATTTTAATCCTAAAATATTCTCTTACTGGGATGCGAGACTTTGCCTTGCCCATGAAGCAGGACAAAGTCACAGGCAGGACAAAGCCTGGTGTCCGGTATATTTAGGTCTGATAATCATTTCTTATGAAGACTTTCGTATAATTCCTTTGTCTGTTGAAAGAGTGGTGAGCAATGCAAAAGGCTTGTATGCCATTGTGATACCATAATATATGTTCATGAAGTCTAGATAAGTTGTCCACCTTCAATATCTTAAAACAAATCATTCATGAAATAAAAAATGCCTTTTTTCTCTCCATATTAACAAATATGAGATAACCTCGGAAGTTTGATATATTGATCTTTTTTTTGGGCCTATTCCTTCAATGTCAAGATTGCCATGGTTTAGAAACAATTCTGTATATACGATCACACTCTTGTGTATTTAACTAAGACAAAATCTGCTATTATTGCTTTACAAATGCATATAAATTTGGGCTTTTATTTCTTGTTTGTGCCCAAATTTAGCAAATTTATAGATTTTCTTCAGTATTATTATTTGTTATTTAGCCAAAAAATATATATATATTATTTGGGATGGGGAAGAAATTTGGATTTTGGAGAACACATTCTTGAGAGAGAGTTTTTTTTAATTTAAGCGTTTATATTTTGGCAACTGTCTTGTTAAGGTGTAATTTGTTGTTTGCTTTATTGCGCTTTATTGTGCTCATATGCTTTTTGTTTATTTTATTATTATTATTTTTTGGGGGGGGGGGTGTGAGTTTCTAAGAGGTTGAGGCAGTTGCCGAACAAACTTTTATTCAAATCAATCTTCTTGAAAGTTTCGAACGTATTATACTTTGTTGTTTTTATACACATGTAAGACATTTTCTTGAGTTAATAATTAGCTTATGATGTAAACTTGGGTAACACTAAAAAAAACGGCTGAAGATATTGAGCATATATAATACAGATTGTCCTTTTTAAAATAAAAATAAACCCTTTTACTCACAATATTAAATTTTAAAACAACATTATAAGTGATTTATTGTATTTTTGTGTACTGTGTACACTTAAAAAAAAGGTGGTTTTTTGGACACATTTTACCCTAATTATAGGCCTCAAAATTTGTAAAACAAATATCATTTTTGTGCACTGTCTGCTGCAGTGTACATATGGCCAACTAAAGACTTAATTATGATTAAATATAAAGTCTTTGTAACTACATGTTTATCCTGTTTCTACATTTTAAACTATGTGATGTTTTTAATACAACTAACATGAATTTTGTGGGGAGAATGATTCATGTTTCTGAGTGGGTTTTAAGGTGTGAAAATGAAATTATGCTGACTTAATCAATGATTAAAAAAAACCACGAAACTTGTAAACATCTCAGTGTGCATTTGTTATTTTTGATGTACATGTACATGGTTTGGAAATCAACAAACGAGTTAAATTCGAGGGTTTTCTTCCATTTTGCCTAAACCAATGTTCTGTTAACCTTCTCATCAAGGCAATTCTAGTAAGGAGCTCACAAGATTAGTATTCTTGTATTCTTGTACATGTGTTCTTGTAATTTAGTATTCTTGCATTTAAATAGAGAGTTATAACCCTCAGTTTCAAAGGGTTGGACTTCACGCCCCTAAAATCTGAGATTTCACAGGCTTGCGCGACAATAAACTTATTCTAATATTACACAACCATTTCATCATTTGGGCAAGTAAAAGGGAAAAAACAACAATTGGAGATTATACAATAGCGCCTCCAAGAGTTGACCTTCAGAAAACGGAAAGAAATGAAGACAGTACCACTCACTTGAATGGGGGGTTATAAATTGAGCAAGATAAATTGTTGCATGTAAAGAAATTTCATCAATGTTCACCTCCACTTTAAAGATCTTCCGAGTTAAAAAAAATAATAACAAATAATTTTCTAAGTGTTTTGATTAAACTTTAATCTAAATGAAAGAAATATGACAAATTCCATTTTCAGGATCGGCGTGATCACCCCCTAAAACGTTTTTGGTTCCTGCGACTATTGCCAGGTATTGCACGTCCACACAACACAAGACGTTGTACAATCTGGCGTCTAAAAGTCACTCTTTCCTGCGTTTACTCACCGGAATATCCTTTCAATTACGCTCCGTCCCTGGGCATGAAGATCGTTTCGATGAGTTGCATCATCTGATGGGTGGATATAGGAGATTCCGATGACAGTTTGAGACCCAAACCGATGATGCTTCTGTTACCGAAAGCTCGTTTGTCACGGACATAAAACGTAATCCCAAGTTGTTCATGTTGCACATTGGCATTGCAAGTTCATGATAAACATAAGTTTAACTTTTTTTTGCTGTTGCATTGCCCAGTGCAGTAGAAGTACTTACTTGGTGCTGATACCTCATATAGAGTGTGTTTACTTCGCAGGAGATCTGCCTGGAATAATTTTAGGTTTTTTTCAGTAATACTGTAGTGAATCACTGAATGTTACAAGTTTTAATCAAGTTAAAGTTGACATGTAATCATTTCAACATTACATTGGATGTGATAGTTTGGAAGGACGTCTAAACAACGCTTAATCAGAGAACAAGAAGTGAACAGCACTATTCGGAGCATCCTGATCAATCCGATCATCAATTTATTGCCGAACTGTTGCCGTTTTGCCACAGACCTGAGAAAAAACTTCCATGGACATTTGCTTATTGGAGGATTTGAAAATAGAGTCACCAGGTTGAATTGTTCGGTGAGTTTTATGTTTAACTGTTAAAATGTGATCATTTGTCTGTTGTGTGGAAAAATGTGTGCGCAGTTGCAAACATATCTTAAACAAATTTTGAACAAGTTTTGAAATGTTTTTGTTTTGATTGTTTTGTTTTCATTATTGCAGAACTGTGTGGATACTAATTTAAATTTTTAACATAGGGCCTTTAAATTGCTGAATCCACCATCAAGTGGATCATTTGCAATCACTGAAAAATAGACCTACCAAAATTTCGAAAGACATTTTTAGTTATAGGGATTAATAATGATAAAGGTTTAAAAATCTTATAAAAATTAACAGGTGGAAAAAAAATAATGAATTCATATAATCATGGAGGTAGATTGTTTTCTTAACATTTAGTATAGATCTATCAAACTTTAAGTTCATCATGCATCACGTTAGCTTTCATCAGATACCTTCCAATACTATAGCTCTTTGAAGTGGAAATTGAGATTGGGAAATGATTTTATTTTTTAAACCTTTGATA
Organism: Patiria pectinifera; assembly: GCA_029964075.1. Taxonomy (NCBI): domain Eukaryota; kingdom Metazoa; phylum Echinodermata; class Asteroidea; order Valvatida; family Asterinidae; genus Patiria; species Patiria pectinifera. The sequence goes on from CM057146.1 coordinate 3,398,083, forward strand.
CACAGAAATATATCCTTGACAATTGCCATAGTAAGGGTTCAAATCTTGATGCGTGCATCATGTTTAATCCAGATTAGGACCTGGAGTGCTCTGAAACGTGCAAAACTAAATCAGGCTAACGTTACTCACTCTTTAGCCGGCAAATTTCTTCAAAAATTCCATTGGGCAAAGAAAAGGTCCTCAGCTTGCTCAGTATTTCACAAACCGAGTTTGCAGACTCAATTCAATTTTTAAACTTAAAGGAGATGTTTCTTCAATATTTTGCACATGAGAGGGAAGTCAAGTGACTTCAAAATGAGGCTAAAGACTAGACTGGTACATGTCCAACCATGGTCCAACTGTTTGAAAAGACTGACCTCTTCGTTCAGTGTCATTAGTGTGGTGGCTGACTATGGAGAAATGTGTTGTAAATGTAGAAACCAGTTCCCGGTTCATAGCACGTTTGTTTTTGGCACAGTTGATTGATGCAGTACTGAAGCGGTGTTGGTCAGCTTCAATCCTCCAACATTATGGTTGCGGCAGTGCCAATGACATTCAGAAGCAGTGCAGCTGATATCGAGCATAATGCAGGGCTCAATTATTATGCATGACTGAACATAAACAATGCTAGGTACAGGCTACAAACCCGACTATCCTCCAAAATCAACCAACACTGCTACCATTCAGCCTCAAGCCTCCAAAATCCTCCAAAAGGAGGATTTGGGAGGATTGAAGGGGGTTGCAGGCATGCACAATTTGCTCGGATCAGCTGATTTCCTCGTTTTTTACTTCCCACTTACACCATTGAAAATTGAAAAATACTGTACAAAGTCATGTGAAGCTTTAGAGTTTACCTTGTGTTAGGGGTAATGCATAATTTATGAAATTATTATCAGAAAATAAATAAATCATTTAGCTGAATGACAAATCGCCCTACGTGCACTTTTAGCCCTGTCATGCAACGACTTGTGCAGTTATCCTGAGCAGAATAGACATCCTCAGTGCTACATGTGTAAATAAAAGTATAGAAATGGTGCATGTGACAAACATGCAGAAGGCAAGCCATACAAGCTTTCAGTACTGCGAAGTGCAATGAAGTCATTCAATGTACATGTAGATGTCTATACAGACTCACACTGCACCCATGGATTTCGTCTGGGTTCATCCAGATAATGTGACCAGAAACCACAACCCTAATCCAGGTTATTAAGCCCTTGGTCAATTCAGCTCATCAATCCATTCAGTTACTTCCCTGTGAAGACTTGGAGGTCTCCTATTGTTGAAGGGCTATGGCGAAGTGGCTGAGTGCATGGCCAGGAGGCTGTGATGTTCAGTGGTTTGCTTTTTGTGTGTCTTTATGGTTGTGGCTGGTCTTCTATTTGATACATGAAGTTAAATCAGATTGGAAACTTTGCATGGAGGTAGTGCAACTAGTGAGGGTTTGTGGTCACACCATGTGGAAGAACCTCTCTTGAGAAGATGCGTTTTTCTGAAAAGAACCGGTTGGTTTTGAAATTCGATCCCATCAGTATGCTCTGAATGTCTTCAAGGGAAGCCAGACAGTAGATGAGGCTGCATATAGGGCTGGATGATTACTGAGGCGTGGAGTTGTGAAGGTTGATTACTGAGGCGTGGTGGTGAGGATGCTTGAGACGATTGAGACTGTTCGCTCCAGCGTGAAGTTGTTGTTGTTCAGTTGATGTCATACATACAGTGCATGTACACTTCATTACTGGCATGACTGGTGATGCAACTTGATGAATCCTCGATGGTGTATGTGAAGGTGCATACCTATGTTCCCCAATACCGATGTTTCCCGAAATCCCTACCAATATACCCTAACCCTAACCCTAATCCTAAGGATTTGGGGGAACATCGGTAGTGGGGAACATCGAGTAGATCCCTGTATGTGACACCCTTGGTTTCACTTTCAGTGATACTGGTGCTGGGGGAAGTTGGACAATTGAAAGAGTTGGGTTGTTTCCAAACTGGGACCTTGAGTGCAGAAAAACATGCAAAACAAATTCAGGCCAACTTTACTCACTCTTTAGCTGACAAAAAATCCCCCAAATTTTCATGAGGCAAAGACAAGGTCCTCAGTATTTCACAAGCCAAGTTTAAAGTCTCAATTCAGTTTTTATGTAGACTTTTCTTGCACAATTTGCACCTTTGAGTGATGTAAAGTGATTTACGAAATACCTTACTAGGATGTTGGTAAATGACAGTCTCAAGCATCTTGTAAAATTATGGCACCTGGTGTGAAGTCAATTTCAAGAAAATGGTATTTTTGTAAACATTTCCAACGGTGGTCGGCCGACCAGCGTCGGAAAACCTAACTATTTTTCAACTACTGCTCCAAATTTACCATTTTTTCAGTCCAAATTTTGTTTGCTATTGGTTACATGTTCATGAACGTGTGCAGGCCAGCTAGACTGATTCCCTTGCCTTACAATTTTCCATCATCTATAAATTGATCCATTTTATCTTTTGTGGAGTCAGGGAACCAGACTACTTGAACATTTTTGTTTTTCTTGGTTTTTCCAACCTTTTGAACACCAAACTTCAAAAAATGTCAGCGTAACAATATTTGATCTATTATACTAACCTCTCAAATAGTTCATTTCTGAAAATTACAGCAAAAGCCAATGATGTACATTCCCTTTAAGACTAGATGATACATGTACAACTGTTTGAAAAGACTGACCTCTTCGGTAGTCCACTGAGAGAATGTGTAGAAATAGATAAGTACCAGATGTTCTTTTGACACCATTGACTGATACAGTACTAATGGGATGTTGGACTGGTTGTTTCATGTGCGAGTCTATTTTCTTGGGTCGCATGTTTTTGATAGCTTGAGATTTGGGACTCTCAATCACACACAGTATTGAGATTCCCAAATTTTCGGACTAGGTCGTTCCATTGTCAATGGTTACGGATGGATGATCACTTCATAATGGATTTGTCGTGATACAAAGATTTTTGTTTCAATGATTCTATTTAACATTATTTTATCACTCTTTATATCCACATCGTAGTAAAGAGACCCAAACCAACAAACGTCAAGATGTGTGCGGCAATCGTCACCAACTTCCTGCCGGACTCGCCCAGTCAGGATAACCTCAAGTCCCCGACGACCCCCGACATGCCCGAGGGCGCTCATCTGTTTGCTCCGGACAGCTGCGAGCTGACCAATGGGGAGGCGGACCTTATGCACGGCCTGTCCAACAAGGTAAAACAAAAATTGCGTGAACCTTAATTTGCTGATGAGATTGTATAAATTTTCAATCCTAGCACGCTGTCATTTCTATCACTAAGGCCCCCTTCAGGTTTCATTACATAGGAAGCAATGCAGAATTGGACACAAAGAGCGCCACCTTGTGACGCTCGGGAGCGAGGTGGCGTTTTTTTTTCCCACTGGAATTACAGGTTTACGACCTCTAGGACAATTTTCTGTTCAATTTTACCAGACATGCCAGAGGTAGCCATGTCATTTTTTTTGTTCCCCGCTCCCAAAACCACCCCTAAAACAATTGCCATTCCCTGGGCCTAGGTCGAAATGTAACACCCCCCCCCCCCCCCCCCCCTCTCTATGTGAAACAGACCCACAAGTTGTTTTTACAGTTTTTCTCAAGTCCGAGTTTGAAGCCAGTGCAAGTCTGACACAAATGCTTGATTTCCATAAATATTTCTACAATCGATCCCAGTTATAGGCCACAAGGACGTCTTAGTCAAAATTACCCGTGGGATCACAAAATATAATGAGCTCGCACACAGTCATTTACAGGTAAAGACATTGTGCTGGCTGTAATGGTGAAAACATTATGCTAGCTGTTGTTTAGATATACGCTGTCATAGGGAACTGCCCTATGACTGCTGTGTAAATTTGTACAACAACAGGGTGTACAATTGTGTCTCCATTCAAGGGGGCCTCAAAAGTGTACAGTGTTTATGTGCCCGGATGCGTCTATAGACTGATCCCTCGTCCTCAAATAGAAGCAAGTAAAAACCGAATGAATTATGGATAATATAATAATGAAAATATGTAATGCAAATTCGGGACAGGGAGGGCTAAAGATTGCCATACATGTATGTGAATACAAATGAGGCAAGTCATTTGGTTTAAAGTTTTATTTTCATTTCACAAAACAGTTAACGGGAATCTGTATAAAGAATTAACAAAAATGATATGAGGGATCCAGGTAAAAAGCATATATGCTTGTACCAGTACATTGTTCAAGACCTGGAGCCGAGTGATCACAAATTAAGTTAATAAATTAACATGTACATACACTGGGCTACACAAAAAATTGCAACCAGCCTGTTCCAACCTCAAAAGTAAACAGGGAAAAATTGCAAGTTCAGGAATTAAGCTTTTCCTTTTCATAATTACTGACTTTGACTGGAGCCTGTTTTCAATCCTGTTCATGGATCATTTGTAGCTTCAGTGCATTTTGCATCAAAAGCGTTCTGATTTGTTCGTATAAAACCACGTCAAATCATTTGTAATTACCCGGAAAAGTACCCACCAAATCAATGACAGATCCTTACCCAAAGTGAAGATAGGACTGGTATCAAATACACACCGTACATTGTGAAATTATTTTGCCTGAAATGGTTTTATTGTTAAGAAAACAAACAAAGGTGTTATTGAGTTAGGTTGCCATCTGGCACACTGTCTTATATACACATTTGCAATAGAATCCAGTTGCCATGGTTACAAGAACCAAAATGTTGTGCACACATTTTCTGCTTTCTCAAAATCTGCAGTATCCACCAAGCTGTAACTTCAACATGTTGCTTGTAATGTACCCTTCCTCAGATTTTGAAAAAAAGTTGTGCTTTAAAAAAAAAACCTCCAATCATACGTTTACGAAACTACTGACCGGACAAACTAACAATTTTAAGTGTCGCACTGCTTGCGAATGTGTCAACTGTCTTCCACAATGCACTGCGAAAAATAGACTCTCTGTGGCCTCTTGGTGGCGCACTGTATTGGGATTCGTTCGTATTGCCCCGTTCTTTCATTCTGACAAATTCTTGTTTACCTTGTCTCCTCTCTACAGAACAAACTAGTCAGCCCGAGCACAGAGATGTTTGACCTGCTACAGAAGCAGCTGAAACAACGATTAGATGACGGACAGGGAGAGACCATCTATGAGATAGGACAGGGAGGTAAGTCTGCTGGAAGGGGGGGGGGGGAAGAGGGGATGAAATTAAACCAAAAATGCTTTGACGATAAGTGACAAGAAAAATCTATTTTTAATTATCACATAACCCTAATCTTTCTCAATCTTCCAAAATCATCCTGGTGGTTTTGGAGGATTGTGGAAGATTGAGGATGAATGGTGTTTGACGAGGAGGAGGAGTTTGGAGGATTGAGGATGAAAGCATTTTGAGAGGCAGGACTGTTTGAAAGATTGAGTCATTCATTCGAACATAATTGCAAAATTTTGGAGGATTTTGTAGGATTGAGGATGGTTCCTAGCAAAAAAGACCTAGGGGGTAAGTGTTAACCCTAACCCCCCAAAATCGTCCCAAATCCTCTTTTCACAATGCAGAATTCAACGGATTGAGGGCCTTTGAAAAAAAAACTTTTTTAAAACTTGTTGGCCCAGAAGGGTCTGTTTTGTGCAAACTTAGACTGAGCACATCCATTTTTGATAGGACAAATGTGATAATCGGTTGGAAAATGTTTATAAATTCACTGTCGTCTTCCTCTCTGCTTTTGAATCACAAATTTTAAAAAAAGTTATTTGTAGAGTTAATACATAACAGCATATGTACCGGGTAGGTCATTCCATACAATTTTGGGGCCAATACTGTGACTTTCTGTGTGCCTGTTTACACACCTGAACTGTAATTTGCCACGCAACTACCAATAAAATTGACTTCAAACTATTTTTTATTTGTTTGGCAGGTACTTTGCTTGACATAATCGCTCATAGTAGGCATTAAGTTAAACAATGTGCCCTGAATTTACAAAATCTTATATCAGATGTAATAGGGACACCAAAAATAGACCCCAAATTTATGGAATAACCCATCTGCACACAGCAAGTGTGTGTACATGTATACAGTATTTGTGTTGTCTAATGTCTATGACAAATGTTCTTCAGCGTCTATCACCACCCGCACATTTTTATCCTCTAGACGAAACCGTTTTTTGAGAAAAAAATCCTTTATTGCCTTGTGCTTTCAGAAACTTTTCACAGCCCTGAATGACACATTATGATAAATGTCTGGATCCAAAGGTTGCGGAGTATGGTGCAATGTACTGGATGTGTGCCAGACTGAAATGGGGTCATATCAATGAAAAACTTGCAAATGCAGTAAAGAAGTGATACTGAATTCTTATTCTTAGAATAAGCTTTTAGTGAATTCATCTGCAAAATTCCATTTGAAGATTGTTTCAATGCAGTTTTATTATATGAATCAATTTTATTTTTTAATGTTTAGTTCTTTGACTTTTTTTTAATTAACCAAAACCGCCTAGCCCTTTTTAGCTAGGAACCATCCTCAATCCTGCAAAGTCCTTCAGTTGCCTCCATGTACAAAATTGAATTCACCCTCAATCCCTCAAAATCATCTATTATTTCATGAAAATGTTCAGTGGATGGATGACCCCTGCCTCAATCCTTAAAAATCCTCCAGAAGCAGTGCAGATGATATTCAGTATAATGTAGGCCTCAGTTATGCATGGCTGAACATAAACAACTCAGCTAGGCACAGCATACGACCTCAATGCATACTCCAAAATCAACTGAGACTTTTTTGCTATTCAGCCTCAATCCTTAAAAAAATCCTCCTAAACCGCCCGGTTGATTTTGGAGCATTGAGGAGGGTTGGTGTTAATGCTTTTGTAATTGTGTTTTTAAAAGCCAGATGTAGAATAGATTTTTCAGTCTCATCACCTTATAACTGCATCTTATTCTACAAACTTTTCAGCCATTCCGAATCAATTGAATAGAAAGTTGTGTGCTCTGGGACAAGCTTTGCGAGACTTATCTTGTTTTGTTTTCCTCAGGCGATGGCAACGAGGGAGGCCTGAATCGCGAGGACATGGACGCCTCCATCGCCACCTTAGACTGCCTTGCCAAATCCTTGGAGGCTGACGTGGTCTTACTCAGAGAGCGACCTCTGGAGACGGGATACGCTGCTGATTTCCTGGTCAGAAAGCGTGCCGAAGAGAGAGACTTTGTCGAAGTTCGGTACGTGAGGAACTCTTGAAAGTTTGAGTTTTGCTTAGAAAAGTGATTTATAGTTCATACTTTTTAGGCAAGTCATTCACACAGAATTTCTGTCATATTACAATAGTTAGGTTGCTAGTAGGCTTGTGCGGTATTGGATTTTGAGAGGCCACATTACCCTGCCACAAAAACATGACGGTATTTGGTATTATAGGGTACTTTTCCATGTACTGCCCCAAATCGTCCTGCCTGTTAATGCCTGCAGTGCCTGAATCCACCGTAGAACTCCATGGTTTTACGAAATCTTCGGGGTTAAATACAGGGTGAGTAAAAAAAAAAACGTAACCCAAATGTCGGGACCATTGTTTTAGTGAAGTTCTGAATGTAGCACTTTCAAAATCTAGGATATAAAAGCTCAATTCATAAAGCTTTCTTTTATTGCATGAATCATTCAAATCACTCATGTACTCTTCAAGTTACAGACTTTTAAACACAAGCACCATTTTGAAGTTCTGTTCAAGGATCACAAAAAGGTAAGTGTTCTTTCAGCAAAACGAAAACAAATCACATCATGCACATAGGGATGGGATGTGTGTAAATTGTATTCGTTTTGCTGATAGAATGCGCACCTTTTGTGTGATCAGTGGACAGAACTTTAAAACGATGGTTGTGTTTAAAATTCTGTAACTTGAAAAGTACATGAGTGATTTGAATGATTCTTGAACTAAAAGAAAGCTTATGAATTGGGCTTTCATATCCTAGAATGTGAAAGAACTACATGCAGAACTTCACTAAAACAATAGTCCCGAAATGTGGGTTTCGTGTTTTTTGACTCACCCTGTACAATGTCATACAATGAAGTTCAGGTGCTGATGATTTAAGTATTCCAACATTATCATGAGCATTATACTCATCCTTTTATTTTCTCTCAAAACATAATTTATTATAAACAAACTGGTAACATGAATTAATCCTTAATTTGTTCTCTGTTTTTTTTTTTTAAATGTAAAGCGTTGCAGTGGTAGGGAATGTTGACGCCGGTAAGAGCACCCTCCTTGGTGTCTTAACCCACGCTGAGCTGGATAACGGCCGAGGGCTGGCCCGACAGAAACTGTTCCGTCACAAGCATGAGATGGAGTCTGGACGGACCAGCAGCGTGGGCAACGACATCCTTGGATTTGACAGCAAGGGGAACGTCGTGAATAAGCCAGATACTCACGGTAAGGACAAAGCAGATCTGAAGTCCTGTACAATGCCCAAATTGACATGTTTGACCCAGCTTACATAGAAATGGGCCCAATTTCACGGAGCTGCTAAGCACAAAAGTTTGCTTAGCACCAAAAGCCTGGCTTATAAAATTAGGTTACCAGCCAAAACTTGTGATTTTCATGCTGAGCAAACAACAGAGCTGAATACTAATCACAAGCAATATACATCACATGGAGTTTTGGCTGGTAACCTACTGTTTATAAGCCAGACTTTTTTTGTGCTAAGCAAATTTTTGTGCTTAGCAGCGCCGTGAAATTGGCCCTTGTTGTTATTCATTCTGCACTTATGAATCTGGGCATGTGGTGACTGTACACTCATGAGGTGCCCTTCAATGGAGAAACCATTGTGCAACATTGTTGCATTCAGACACATGGGCAATTTGTCTAATTACGGACATACATTTTGGACGATTCATGAATGTGCATGATTATAGTTGTAATCATAAAGTGGATTTTGATTCTGATAAAAGATATCAGTTAGACACTACAATGATTTAAACAAGAAATTATTCGTCCTACTTTGTTGCTGAAGTAGAAATCGGCTCAAAACACCATGGTTTCGGACGTACTCAGACAAAGCGATTTTTTGTTTTTGTGTTCTTATTAATAAATTTTTCATTTAAAATTAACAGCTAAACTGTTGAACATTGTTAGAAATAAACTATATTTCAATAAAATACAGATGACAAGCTTCAAATTGATAAACATGTTTCATTTGTGGCTTTTGTTTTTTTTTTCATGTTTTTATATTATTTTTTAATAAGGGAATAAATGTGTGCTCCGGAGGTTTTTATCACTCTGTTTAATACCACTTAGAGTCTGGGTGCTGATAATTATCAGCACCCAGACTCTAAGTGGTATTAAACAGAGCGATAAATACCGACCGAGCACACATTTATTCCCATTCATAAATACCTTTTCGGTAAAAAAAGATCAAACAATTCGTTCAAAAAATCCTGATTTTGTTCAGCAAGTTCACTTCATGCTTTTTGAAACATCCCTCTAGCAAATTAATGGGATGTTCAGCTGGCGAGTAAGATGTAAACAACCCTTTTATGGAGATTGACGCGCGCGTAGCATGTTCTGCGCGACATGGACGCCCTGTCGCGCAGAACGCACCTGGGGCGTTGCGTTTTGAATTTAGAACTTTAAAATTCTGACTCGCTGGTAGTGTTGCGCATGCCTACGTGAGGACTGTGAACGTTCAACCAATAAAACGGTAAGAGGCACTGGATTTTTAGGAGTCCACATTTTATGTGATACTGGAAAAGTGTTTAAGACCAGCTAGCCATGTCTTTATCATCCGTTTAAGACCGGCCACGTGACGGGCTCTCGACCAATAGGAATAGCTAATCTGTCTGAGGTATTTATGAATTGAGGTTTATAATTCCATGGAATTGCCCAACTCGGAATCAAGAATTATCATTTGGAATTATGTAGTTGATGATTTTTTTTATTTTGCTGTTGTACATTATTCGTCTTGACTTTTTTCTTGTTAGGTGGCAACCTAGACTGGCTGAGAATATGTGAAACGTCATCCAAGGTCATCACCTTCATTGACCTCGCGGGTCACGAGAAGTATCTCAAGACGACAGTGTTTGGAATGACGGGACACGCACCGGACTTTGGAATGCTCATGGTAACTGTTTCTTTGTAAAATCTGGCAAGGAAAAATGTTAGTCAGTGTTTAGGTTTGGTAGGATTGGTCCATCGTTAGTTTGGGGCCAAAAGAGTAAAAACACCCAGGATTCCCTAACCACTCTGGAAATCAGGGAAACTTTGAAATTTTATTTTCATTTTTCTAGTCAAGGAAAACTCGGGGAATTTTGGGAAACACAAGATAAAGGGAAAACTCAGGGAATTCAACAGAAAATGGATATATTATTATATTCACATGCTACCACTCTGTTGCATATGGTGAGGAAAGGATGGCTATAAGGGGAGAAGGGAGGCCACCGCCCCCACCCCAACCAAATCCTGGCCTCCACTACCCCTTTTGAAAAACCCTGGAACTACCACTGACTGTACTTGATTTTTTTTCCAATGGAGGAGAATACTGATTGGCCATTCCAATGTTTGTCTTTATACAGATCGGCAGTAACGCAGGCATCATTGGCATGACCAAAGAACATCTCGGCCTAGCCCTGGCACTGAGCGTGCCTGTATTTGTCGTAGTCACCAAGATTGACATGTGCCCACCCAACGTCCTGCAGGAGACTATGAAGCTGCTGCAGCGCATCCTCAAGTCACCAGGATGTCGCAAGATCCCTGTGCTTGTCAGTACGCAGGATGACGTCGTCATGGCTGCAACTAACTTCAGCTCCGAGAGGTTTGTGCCCAGCCCATCACAATTCAGTCGCAAGTCCATCACAAGTCCATTGCTAGTCCATCGCAAGTCACTTGCAAATCCATTACAAGTCCATCATAAGTCAGTCACAAGTCGAGCATAAGTCAATCGCAAGTTCATCATAAGTCCATCACAAGTCAGTCACAAGTCTATCACAAGTCCATCACAAGTCATCACAAGTCCATCACAAGTCAAGCATAAGTCAATCGTAAATTAATCACAGGTCAGTCGCAAGTCAGTCACAAGTCAAGCATAAGTCAATCGCAAGTTAACTACAAGTCAGTCGCAAGTTAACCACAAGTCAATCGCAAGTTCATCATAAGTCCATCACAAGTCAGTCATAAGTCTATCACAAGTCATCACAAGTCCATCACAAGTCAAGCATAAGTCAATCGTAAATTAACCACAAGTCAGTCGCAAGTCAGTCACAAGTCGAGCATAAGTCAATCGCAAGTTAACCACAAGTCAGTCGCAAGTCTATCAAAAGTCAATTGCAAGTTCATCATAAGTCCATCACAAGTCAGTCACAAGTCTATCACAAGTCCATCACAAGTCATCACAAGTCCATCACAAGTCAAGCATAAGACAATCGTAAATTAACCACAAGTCAGTCGCAAGTCTATCAAAAGTCAATCGCAAGTTCATCACAAGTCAGTCACAAGTCAGTCACAAGTCTATCACAAGTCCATCACAAGTCATCACAAGTCCATCACAAGTCAAGCATAAGTCAATCGTAAATTAATCACAAGTCAGTTGCAAGTCAGTCACAAGTCGAGCATAAGTCAATCGCAAGTTAACCCAGGGATGTGATTTCTCCGGTTTTATCCGGAAATCCGGTTTTTTGGGCCTCAAAAGTCCACCAACGTGAATCGTGTGAATCCGTTGAGAAAATAGGGGGGTAGAATTTTCTAATTAATTATTCATAATGAGTTTTGCTTGCCGAAATATCCGAAATTTACTTACGGACATAAACTTCGTTGATCGATATGTATGCCGCACACACATATTGAACACCCAATGTGAGAACGAAGTTGAAGACCATGCGGTTGCCATTAGTGCGATTATGTGATTTTTCGCTCGGGGTCGAGGTTGTGGTTATGTAGGTCTAGTTCCTGTGTCGGTACTCGAGATGCACGTGTTGCGCTGGTCAGGTGTTCAGACGAGTGCAGCATGGTACACTGGTACCCTTCGCGTACTAACAGAATCAATGCTATGATGAAGGATCGGAACCAGTGACTACTGCAAGTACTCACAGGTTCGTGTTCCGTGCGGAATCAATCGGCCGAAGTTGGATCGTAAAAATAGTAAAACAACCATCGATGGAAAAAGAGGATTTCTGAAAAATAATTCACAGAACGTGATCTTCATTTTCTGTGTATGTATTTTCCATTGAAATGACGAGATTGCAAAACTCGAACCTGTGGAGAAACATCGTAGCGTGTTCCTGCAGTCCGGCAGAATTTTGGGCCACACGTACGGGATGGGCCGTTCACAGTGCAGCAATCCACACTGATACCGCGCCGGGCCGGCCGGGTGTACGGCGCTACGTATGGCCGGCCAGACTGAATGTTTGGGGCGCTAGGGGTCATGATGTACGTTAAGCATAATTGTGGCATGACCCACCTCAAATATATTTTTAAGTAGGTGAGGCAAGTTTTAATCACTTTTGATGGCTAGTCTTGATAATTTTTGTGGCGCAAATGAGAACAATCCAGGCACAAAATACATGAAATATAAACGATTCCTTGCTTTACTACAAATATAGAAATGGTGAAATAATTTTTCCCAACAATACTACCGACGCTATTTTGAAAGGCATGTTATCGGAAGCAGAAGTGATTTAAGTTTACAATTTTGATTTTTTTTTTTACAAAAAAATTACAAGATCTCCTCTGAAATGCTCTAAAATGCACCAGAAAGCTTCTAAAGTTCAAAATTTTTCGGGGCCCTTAAGCGGGCCCCGAACCCACGCCGTGGCTTCGCGGGTTGTTGTATCACAACAAAAATTCCCCCACAGGTTTGAAAAAATCCTGGGGAAAACAGCATGGTTCTCAACTTTGAGTACAGAAAAAACTTTATTAGAACAAGAGTACATTTTAACAAATAAGGGAAAATTCTTCATAAAATTAAACAAATTCTGCTTCAGAATTTCAGAGGAAAGTGCCCAGTAATTGCCTCAGATTGCACCACAGAGCATCTAAAATCAAAAATTTTCCGGGGCCCTTAAGCGGGCCCCGGACCCCACGCCGTAATGGCTTCGCGCTTCGCGCTCGCCGGGGTTTGCACTTCATGCATAAAATTTTCAGGTTTTTTTGTTACAGACCAATCACATCCCTGTTAACCACAAGTCAGTCTCAAGTCTATCAAAAGTCAATCACAAGTTCATCATAAGTCCATCACAAGTCAGTCACAAGTCTATTACAAGTCATCACAGGTCAAGCATAAGTCGATCGTAAATTAACCACAAGTCAGTCTCAAGTCTATCAAAAGTCAATCGCAAGTTCATCACTAGTCCATCACAAGTCAGTCACAAGTCTATCACCAGTCCATCACAAGTCAAGCATAAGTCAATCATAAATTAACCACAAGTCAGTCACAAGTCGAGCATAAGTCAATCGCAAGTTAACCACAAGTCAGTCGCAAGTCTATCATAAGTCAACCGCAAATTCATTATAAGTCCATCACAAGTCAGTCGCAAGGCTATCACAAGTCCATCACAAGTCATCACAAGTCAAGCATAAGTCAATCGTAAATTAACCACAAGTCAGTCACAAGTCTATCAAAAGTCAATCGCAAGTTCATCACTAGTCCATCACAAGTCAGTCACAAGTCCATCATAAGTCCATCACAAGTCAAGCATAAGACAATCATAAATTAACCACAAGTCAGTCGCAAGTCTATCAAAAGTCAAACGCAAGTTCATCATAAGTCCACCACAAGTCAGTCACAAGTCCATCACAAGTCAGTCGCAAGTCAACACAAGTCCATCACAAGTCAAGAATAAGTCAATCGCAAGTTAACCACAAGTCTGTGGCAAGTCTATCAAAAGTCAATCGCAAGTTCATCATAAGTCCATCACAAGTCAGTCGCAAGTCCATCACAAGTCCATCACAAGTCAATCACAAGTCCTGCAGTCCCAAGTCGCGTCGCAAGCTGTTCAACGGAACTGTGACAGAAACAATATATTTGTGTTTGTTTCTGCAGAGTGTGCCCAATCTTTCAAGTCTCTAACGTGACCGGGGAGAACCTGCCCTTGCTCAAGACTTTTCTCAACCTACTGTCCACCAGAATGCACTGTGACATCACCGAACCGGCAGAATTTCAGATCGATGAAACGTATTCAGTACCGGTAAGTCACAATAACGACATACCCTATCATCAAGGCTTGCATCTTGTCCCCGAATCCGCAGATTTCCTCATTTTTTACTTCTCATGAATGCCATTACAAATTGAAAAACACTGTACAAAGTCTTGTGTGGTTTGGAATTTCCTCGTTTTTTCCCCTAAATTCCCAGATGCATGCCTGATCATCAGACTTTCAATAATGAAGTTACAGGCTGGTATGAGGTAAAAGCTCGTGGTAAAAGAGACCGCCAATAGGATTTGGTACCATCATTATTCATCAGGTAGAATTTGTGTAGGGTTAAAGTAAGCCCCAACGCAAATTCCATTTTATGAATAGTTTGGTTGCAGTACCCGCTGCTATATCAGATTCCAACCAGCCAGCCCACCCCGGCGAGCTCGGTGGTTGAGTGGTAAGATGGCTGCACTAAAGCAGGAAGTTGCGGTTCAAATGTCGTATTACCTCAAAACATCAGGCCTCTAACTTTTTCAAAAGAACACATTGCATGGCCCTTTAATGCTTCTATCCATTCTTGCCTAAGACAAACATAACTCTTGTGTTTCATGCAGGGAGTTGGAACTGTGGTATCAGGAACAACGTTAAAGGGACTGATCCGTCTGAACGACTCGTTACTCCTGGGTCCTGACCCCCAGGGCAACTTCCAACAAGTCATAGTGAAGAGTATCCATCGGAAGCGCATGCCTGTACGGATGGTCAAGGGGGGTCAGACTGCGTCCTTTGCTCTCAAGAAGGTGGGTATTAAGTATTTGAATGCACCTTATTTTTAAATGACTGCAGGCGATAATGACACCATATTGCACATGCCAACAGACGTGACTCCAGATCATTGACATCAGTTCACATGTTGCTATAATTCAAAAGTAACTTTTTTTACAATTGTTAAAGTTCTGTTCTCAGTGCTATTTTTTGAGTTTCATCCTGGGAAAAAAACCAAAGATTCCTTTTCTAAATTGATATCTTTCTACCAATACAAAAGTTATTCACTTTTGAATGAGACCGAAAAAATCGGTCCAATTTAGTATGTAGAAATACATTTTCGAATTATTGGCTGCCAGACAATAATTCCGTTCTCGTGGGGTAGGCTGGTTCCTGCCCCACAATCAGTATTGATAATCTACGGACTGGGAGCCAGTCTGTTCGCAAAGCGGATCTGTTTGTGCCCAAAAAAAAAATCCTATTCCCCCCCCCCCCCCCCCCGAGGGTTGCTGAGGTCCAAAATATGAAAAAAAAATTGAAGAATGCAATGTTTACTATAAGATTAACAGCCAAAATATCATGCCGTGTATATTGCTGTTGGCTGTTTCCCTGCCAAGTTCAGCTGAGCGTGAAAATTTGCTAAGCAGTATTTTTCTTTTTTAATTGAACAAAGAAATTGGCTGGAGCAGGGTTAAGACTTATGCCCTCCGGATTGCTGTTCAGATGCCCTACTAACTGAGCTATCCAGCACTATGTTGGCATGCACCCATTTTGTCTGTCTTTTTTGAAAATTATGTTTTTTTTGTTTTTGTAATTCCCATCTATCAGCAAATCAAGCGTTCCCACATCAGGAAGGGCATGGTGATGGTGTCACCGCAGTCCAACCCAGAGGCATGCTGGGAGTTTGAGGGGGAAATTCTGGTTCTACACCATCCGACGACGATCAGCACACGATACCAGGCTATGGGTGAGTGACATGCGACATAAATGAAAACTACTTACAAAAAAAGAGTTAGCACAGTCAGTACACTTATAGACTGTTATCATGTTGCAGCCATCATGATTACTTCCCATTCAAATCAACGTAACCAAAGCGAGGCTGGAAGGAAAAATAGTCTGGTTCTTTTTTGCACAAAAAACACTATCATTCAATACTGTTTTTGGATACAGGGAACAGGAATCAAATGGTGGCAGCATGATAAAGGTCTATTACAGCTTGGGTCGCCCAGTGCTCTGGACAAGTTTCAGCAGTTATATGTAATTTTGGAAATATCTCCACATTTGTTTTTTCCCTCATGGATTTTAACTTTGAAGTTAGTGGAGTGCAGTGTGAGTCAAAAGGGAAGTGACTGAATATCTAAATGATTTGTTTCCCTTTAAAAGAAATTAAATTTGATACATCACTGAAGCACAAATTAAACAAGTATTTTCTTCCACTCATCTGAAAAAAAAAATAACTGAGATTGATCCTTGCTATCAGAAGTGAGGCCTGATTAACTAAAGCCGGCCTCCGGTCGACCTTGCGACGACACAGATCAGTCGGCGACTGACTTTTCAGGAACAAGCTGTGTCTGAGCTACGAACGTCAGGAACAAACTCAGTCACCGATTTTGTGCGACCTGAGTGTAACTGCGATGATATTAAGACGATCGGCATCAGTCGGCGCTAAAAAAAAATCAACAGTTGCAAGAGTAGAAAATTGTCAACTTCTGCGACGTGTTCCACCACCATTATGAGATTTCTCTGTTTTGTGACCTGAGCATAATTGTTGTGTTTGATGCCGACGGTTCCATCGTGGCGCAAGCGAATCGTGGGTCGACCTGAGGCCGGCTTAAAAAAAACTCATTTTTACAGCTGTCCATGGAATGCTAGTGCTTTGAGGCTATCTTCTTTCTTTTTGACTCGCACTTTATTCTAAGAGACTTCTTACATGTACATTAAATTGTGCAACACAAACAATTTTTGTGTGTGAATTGCATCATTCCTTTCTGTTCTTTTACAATCACTGTTTCTTGTTGTTTCCGCAGTTCATGTCGGCAGTATCCGGCAGACAGCCTCTATCATCTTCATGAGTAAGGAACACCTCCGAACGGGAGACAAAGCGCAGGTCCGCTTCAGATTCATCAAAAACCCGGAGTTCCTCCACGCGGACAGCCGAATGGTGTTCCGGTGAGTTGCCATGGTTACCAACACAAATTATGCTATATACAGAAACCTGATCAAGGTTGCATGTGTATTGATAACAGTAATAAAACAAATAGGCATTTTCAGCACTTAAGCCTTTAGCACTTGTGATAAATTGCATTACATTGTATTTATTCCTCCATGTATCAATA
Organism: Patiria pectinifera; assembly: GCA_029964075.1. Classification (NCBI taxonomy): domain Eukaryota; kingdom Metazoa; phylum Echinodermata; class Asteroidea; order Valvatida; family Asterinidae; genus Patiria; species Patiria pectinifera. Next base: position 3,415,260 of record CM057146.1, read on the forward strand.
AAACCAAAGAACGCTTGGGTGGTTTGGGGCGGTATGAGGAGTAACAGGCAGGATGGTTGGGGAAGGTACTAGGGCTAAAGGGTTCAATCAAATCGCCCAGCTAAAGTACACAACTAAATGCTTTAGTCATAAATACCTCGGAAAGTTTATCCAGTCCCATTGGTCGAGAGCCTGTCACATGGCTGGCTGATCTTAAACACTCTTAAGTGTCACATGAAAATTGGACTCCTATATATGAAATCCAGTGCCTCTCATCGTTTTATTGGTTGAACGTTAACAATCCTCACGTAGGCATGTGCAATACTACCATTGAGTCAGTATTTTGTAGTCCTAAATTCACAACGCACTCACCACAGCTGCATCAGTGGGACATCGCGCATGTACGCGCGAAGCGTGTGCCAATCTCCATAAACGGAGTTGTTTACGTCTTACTCTCGAGCTAGACACTCTTATTATATATATAACTAGAGGGGTGTTTAAAAAAATTGAAGTAAAATTGTTGAACAAAATCGTTGTAAAGTTTTAATTTTGATTTTTTTTTACCGAAAAGGTATTTATGAATGAGCTCGGCTCGGGTAATCATATCCTCTGAGTTGCTAATTCCACAGTTTAGGTTTTGAATATTTTTCTTTGGATTTTGAGTGGTGTTATTATTAGAAAAAAAACAAAATGCATGAACAGCAAATGATCCTATATGCCAACAAACTTGACCATTATAATGATACTGTTGGTTGCCATTCTCTTTCCAGGGAGGGACGGACAAAGGCAGTCGGCCGCATCACCAAGACCCACCCCCACGTCTCTCTGAGTGTCCTCAAGAACAAACAGAAGATGGGCAAAGGACGGGGCCAGACGGCGGGGCCCAAACCCCCCGACAACGTGCCTGCCAGATACGGCGGGGGTCAGGGATCGAAGGGCGGACGCCGGAGCCGACACAAAAAAGCTCGGGAGACGGGGGAAGATTCCGAGGAGACCAGACACTACCACGAAGCCGCGGCGTGTGCGTCCACCTCTGGGACTGAAGTATAAAAGCGAATTTTAAAACGAGAATCACAATCAAAATTTTAAAAATGTGACTGTCACCACCAAATGGCTGTAACTTAAAGTCCAAAATTCCACTTTTTGTCGTAATGCATAGTTGGAAAGAGAATTCTGTCAGCTTTTAAAATGACACAATACTCAATGTATTTCTACTTTTTAATTCAGATGAAACTGTAAGATTTTTTAACCTGCTACATAAGTTTTTTTGTACCGACTGCACATTTATATTGCTTGCCCGCCCCCCCCCCCCCAAAAAAAGCGAAATGCACTTTTTCAGGAATTTGTAAATTATTTCAAAACTGGAGGAGACTGCTTCAAAGTATTCAGTTTTGAAAAAAAATCTAAACATCCAACCCATTTTTTTGGGCAAAATTGACGTGTGCAATTTTACAGCCAGTTGGTGTTAGATGGTCACAACTCAGCTGTTTTGCATAAATTTAAATAAAATTCAAACTGTTCACTGCAACGTTGTAGTAAACAAAATTCTTGTTTGTAGGTTTTTCATGTCATGCAGTAAAGCTGTGGATTTAACTCTTGATAAATAAATCATGAACAATCAGTGCAGATGCTGCATCATTGTCGCAAAATTGCCAGCACATCTGTCTTTTCAAACAAAAATATGGTACTTTTTGTTTAACTAAATCAACAAAATTTTAAAACAAAGTTACCGTTACGTCAATTTCCAGAGGAGTTTATGCAAAAACAATTGACATATCGTAGCTTCTGAACTTGCCAGTAACAAATCTTAAACGTGATATTGGAAGCAGTATGGTGATGCAAATACAGTAATGTTGTGACAAGGACAAATTTAGCAAGTTTTAATCAGTCATTTTTACGATCATCTTAGCCGTAGTTAAATTTTCTGTGACCGTTTTAATACCTTTTATCCGGAATTTTATCACAATTGTGCAAACTGAATACAATTACATATCAGTCCAGAATAACTTCTTAATACGTTACTCTTTTTTTACATTTTAATCATAACTGTGTAAAATATTCCTTCTTACCTAAAACATTGTTTGTCCTTTAAAATACAATGTATATTCTCTCATTTGCATATTATCACTTGTTAAAGGCCCTGCAACAAAATTTCAGTATGCTACCCAAAATCTTGAAAAGTTGAACTGGCATTAAAGGTAAAGTAGGCCATTTGTCGTCGGTAAATTTTTGTTTTTCGTTTGAAGCAACAAAAGTGCTAAAAATCTAAAGAGGGGCGTTTAAGAACTAACCTGATGAAGCATTAGCTCTGTGATGCTGTTTATTTCGAGAAAACACAATATTCTGGAACTCGATATCAGTTCAAAAGTTTCCGAGTCCTGACACAATCCCGAAAACAGCATTCGGGACATGATTCTCATTCAGCCAATTGTTGCTACGTGATGTCACACACTGAACCGACGAGATTCTTGCTGATAATAGCAAACGCGCGCGTGTGTGTGCGTGCGTCATGTCAATGCACTTGCACCCATTCACGGATTGGCCCAATTACAAACCAACTGCCAACAGCTATTTCCAGAAATGTGTCACTTGACACATCTTTGGGAACGACCTTCTTTTGATGTTTTCTTCAAAATGACAGCATGCCAAAAGGACTAATTTCACAGGGAGTTTAGTATTATTACTTTCTTTAAACCAAGTAAACTTTTAACAATAATTTGGTCGGTTTAATCCTTTTTGGATAGATGCAAATTGTCTACTATACCTTTAAATCTCAGACTATGGATTCAACATCTTGTTACATCAGCTTGTTGCAGTCAGATTGACCATCGCGTGAACATTGTTTTCTGCAATTTGTACATGTATATTACAAAGACTTCATCACTGCGTCATACTGAACCTTTTCAAAATTCGTTTTTAATGCAGTGTTACATGTGAATAGTAAGGTCATGCCTAATTACTTGTACATACGACTGAACAATTTTTAGACCCTTCGCTTGCATTTTAAAAATAAGTGTTAATAGAATTTTCTTTTTTTCCCCAAAATTGTCATTTGTGCAGCTCTTAATATCCTGTAGTGTTTTAAATCATTGATGTAAATTAGACGCTTAGAACAATGGCAGTTTTAATTAAAACTTTGCAAGATGTCAGAGGATTATCACTCTCTTAGTGTGCATTTTATTTATTCTTAAAACTACAGAATGACATTCAATTTTCTGTCTTCTACATGTAATGAGAATGTATGCTTTCTTGGGACTTGTTCTTTTTGCTTGAAACATTCTATGTATTTTGTTTTCTTTTTGGTGTTTTATTCCATGTTTTTTGCCTTTTTTTTGTAGAATTAGTAAAATTTGTCCCCATGCCAAACCGTGTGACTTTGTTTTGATAATTTAAAGCTTACCCTGATGTCTTTTATATTCCTGTCTTGTCCCACATCTTGAAATTCCACTCCAAGGCATATAGGATCATTTTCTTTTCAATTCAATTAATTTATTGGCCATTTAAAAGATAAAAATGGAAAATTTACATGTCTAAACATTGATGAAAGCTCCAAAACAGAATACTAAAAAATACAGTTATAATGATTTAACTAGATTTACACATACAATTTTACAGCGAAAAAAATGTATTAAATATGTTTAGATAAACCGTCAAAAATAAATAAAAGGCCTTAAAACCTTAAAACCATTCAAGTGTAACCAAACCAACAAAGAAATTAAAACCGAGTAACCAACAGATCACCCCGCCCCTATCGCTGCATCGACCCCCTTTCCATTGATTAGAGCACAAAATTATCTTACATTTTAAACTGTATAGAGACTGATGAAAGATAAGTTAAACACACATTAAGAACCAATCAAAAACACCACATTCGCCAAAACTGCCCAAACCACCCCCGCCCCCACAAGCCTCAGGATAAACATAATCAGTAAAAACACATTAAGAATCATTACAAACTCTTACTGACAAAGGCACAAATGAATTTAATACATTTTGTTTGTTTCCAATAATAACACCACTCAGAATCCAAAGAAGACTGTTCCAAACCTAACCTGTAGAAACTTTCAGCTCAGTGGATGTTACATGTTTTGATAAAACAGTGAAAACAATGCACAAGCTTTGGATTACACGTACATTTACTCTTCATTTCCAAAAATCAGTCACATGACTGATCTTTGGAAATCACCTACATTTCTTGATTTCTTCTAAATGACAGCAAGCCAGATGGAATAATTTCACGGGGTGTTAAGTTCCAGTACGATCTTTTATTCAAGTAAAATTTTTGACAATGGTTGGGTACTTTTTGGATAAATGCGAGTGATGCTACATGCCTTTAATATTAGTTTGTGTGTCGAGGCATCCATGCTCGTTCACAAAATTTGTCAATTTGTTTTTGTAAACAGGCCAAAGAGTTTTGTTTGGGATTTGTTTGCTTATTTGTTTGTGCATTTTTTAATGTTTTGGCGTTTTATAAAAGATTACATTTTAATAAAACTCTTAGCTTGCAATTTTGTCAAAAATCATCGTGTTAATTAGTGCAGTTGGATGAAAGAATACCCCATCAATATTCTTGAAAAAGAGCAGATTTATTTCTTTTATTTTGTTTGAAGCCTCAATAGCTTATGTTGGGCTTTAAAAAAAAAAGGAGGAATGTTTCAAGCAGTGGTGTATCCCTTTAAAATAGGTGTATTCAGAAGTTGGACTTCTACCATAGAGCTGTATTACTGTAAATAGCTCTGTGACTTCTGCGCTTCTACCCACACAAATCATTATAAGAGTCCATCAGTAGAGGGCGCTAATCATCCAATAAAAAGATAATGGCCGTAGTTTCTGGAAGTGGGAATTTTACACCTGCCCACAAGATTGATTTCGATCACCGACACTTGTCGTTTAGCCGTGTTGGGATCGGTTCAAATGGAGCGAGAAGGTCTGCGGCGAGTAAATTGTGAGAAAGACAAGGCCAGGTAAGCCCAGGGGGCTGTCACGACACGATACAGAGTCAAGAAATACGGCCAGAAATTTACACACATGATGAGCGCTGTGCGGGAGTACGAGTCGGCTGCCCCGCTGGCCGACATTGAGTGTATTCAGCATGGGGAACGCGTTGGGCACATGAGCGACGATCACCCCGACGATCGACACTATGCGTGGCGTGGTGACTCTACCCTGCCCAGGTCTTTCAAGACAGGGGTGGGTGGGGACGGGAGCTTTGCTCAGGGGAGGGGCTATGATTACGAACAGGAATATTGGCCCAAGAAAACTGCAAGCCTTCCGCGGAGTGTGGCGAATGGCGTCAACAGGACACACAATGTTCGGGAGAATTTTATCGCTGGGAGTTTACGGTCACACGGACTGCAGCAGACTTTGACTGACAGCAGACCCAATGTTGTAAGTTATAGCGACGAGCATGTCGTCCGGCAGAACATGAACAACAGTCCTGACCGACGAGGGTTGAACGATAATGTTAGATCACTCTCGCCGAGTTCGAACACATCAAGTTTGTCGTCGCCAAAGCAACCGAGTTTAGGAAGTCACGGCAGCATATCTCCGAGCAACTCGCTGAGCCCACACAAGAAGAAATCCCACAAACCCTCATTCCGCGCTTTCGGCAGCCTGATTCAGAAAATGATGCGGCAGATCCGCAACATGGACGAGTCCAAAAGCCCCGTCGACGATACGAGAAGCGTCCACACAAATGACGACTTGGACAATCAAGGCGTGCATTTATCACCCATCAGCTCCAACCCGGTCAGGCTAAACGGCAAAGTACCCGGACTTGCGGGACTCAGAAACCATGGCAACACGTGCTTCATGAACGCCATTGTTCAGTGTCTGAGCAACACAGATATGCTTGCGGAATACTTTGTCCTCGAGCAATACCAACAAGACATGCGACGGAGCAAGAAAAACAACAAGAAATTCGGTACGAAAGGCGAGGTGACGGAACAGTTAGCCCTGTTGATGAAATCAGTCTGGTCATGTCAGTACCTACCCCAGCACACCACGGAATTCAAACGCATTGTGTCCAAGTACAGCGGTCAGTTCCGTGGAAATGACCAACACGATGCTCAAGAATTTCTCATCTGGCTCCTGGACAAAGTGCATGAAGATTTGAACTGTGCTCCAAAGAAGAAATATAAACAGGTCAAGGTACGTAAAGTGGTAGCTCCGTTACATGGGTCTCGGATGCTGGGTCGCCTGATTTGCCTCTGTACCAGTATCCTTGGCCCCTATGCCACTTGCTTAAAAAAAAAGCTAGATAATTTTTTTTTTAACTGGAACGTAAAGCTGCAATATATATTGCAGCTTTATGTTCCAGTTGGAAGAACACTAACCTTGTCATTAACTTACAAACATTTTTCTTTCAGAGTCAAGGGGGGTTAACAGCATGTGTTTTTCTACATGATTTTCCAAATTTTTGCTGCCCAAGAGGGGTGTTTAGACCCCCTAAAGAGACACCCCCCTGCCTGTGACAATGGAGCTAAGGAGACAGAGGCAGTCCAGTATCTGGGTCCCATTTACAAGGCTATTTGAGTCAAGAATATTCTGATTTTAGTTTTTACTTGAGAGTCTTTCCTTTCACTCTAGATCGTAACACTCTTGCTCTAACCTAGCACCACTAGTGTGGCCGCGATGTTGCTGCGCTGTATCTCTGGCCACACGCCAGGTTGTCCATAGCCCCAAAATGTGGCCTATTTACTGGACTTCCTCCGTAAACATAGGCCACACACTGACCATGTACAAAAACGTGTCGACGGAGCCAAATTTTGATTTTCACATTTAGGCTTACTTTGTAGGTTTTTTTGGCTTTAGAAGCATTCTCACCCTCTATAAAGGCTAATCAGAAAGTGCTGCCTTTTTCAGATGTCTAATTTTTGTGAAATTTCATGTTGAAATTTTGATACGAAAACGTGTAAAAATGAATCTGGAAATTTCACGAAAAATGGACATCTGAAAAAGGCAGCACTTTCTGATTAGCCTATATAGAGGGTGAGAATGCTTCTCAAAAAAACCTACAAAGTAAGCCTAAATGTGAAAATCAAAATTTGGCTCCGTCGACACGTTTTTGTACATGGTCAGTGTGTGGCCTATGTTTACGGAGGCAGTCCAGTAAATAGGCCACATTTATGGGGCTAGGTTGTCCAGTACTACTGAGGAGTTCATTCCAAACACTGGCGCACCCTTTTTTGACATTTCTGTTAACATACCACTGTTTATGGTTGTATTCTATGATTTCTCATCTTTTGCCCTCTGGGTAGATTATATGTAGGTAGTCTTTCTTCAAATTTTTCGAGAAATTTAGCATCTTTCTGGAGTCCACATGCGCCAGTGTTTGGACTAAACTCCTCAGTAGGTTGGGAAACCAGACGTGTGGCCTAACGTACAGCGCAGCAATACTGAGGCCACACAAGTGGGGCTAGCTCTAACGTACAAATTGTTTTTACTGCATGGCCTGCATTGCATGCCCGTCTCAGTTTCAATAGCCATGGATGTACCTTTCCAAAATGAAGATACATGCCCTTGGCCAGTATAAAACAAGTATATGTTTAAAACTAGCTAGGGGCCTCGTCGCCAATATTAATGGTGCATCCAAATCCAGGCCCCTGGCCGGTTTTAAACGTTCTTGTTTCAGGCATGAGATTTTTTTTTCAGACTTTTGTCTGAAATCAGACTTTCTGAATCTGAGAGAAGACATTAACAGTTTAGAAAAAAATACATCATTCAGACCTTTCATTCAATTGTCAGATTTTTTTTAAATTGACAAATATTCCCGTCAAACACATATTTATTCCTTGAATAACTGGGTTTTTTTTTAATAAATCATATTTGGCCCTCAAAGAGTTCAGTTCCCTTATCCATTTTCTCGGGTAAAAATTAAACAATTAAAACAGTAACTGCAGGCATTTGTACATACTCTACACTCATCTCCGAGTGATATTTTAGTTCATGATTTTTTTTTCTCATTTAAGTCAAGTCCCACAATCTTGTTCAGTCTCTGTCCCATATTTTTTACACATCTCTACCGTCTGCCTGTTTTGATGTAAGTTTACGGACATTAGGGAGGTTTCGCAAGCGAACGGATACGCTTACACTTACGCTTAGCTATCCGTATCCGTTTTTTAATTTACGTGTAGCGAGCGAGATATGCGTGTCGTCTGCACGTTTAGCGGATAGTGAGTGGCGTATGACGTCATACGTGCAGACGACACGCATATATCTCGCTCGCTACACGTAAGTAAAAAACGGATACGGATAGCTAAACATAAGTGTAAGCGTATCCGTTCGCTTGCGAAACCTCCCTATTAACTGCACATGTACACATAGTGCAGTACATGTTATAAAATGTATGCACATTGCCCAGTGTCTGACAGTATGCATGGGCGCTGAATATTGCGGTCCCCTGTAGTTATTAAAACAATCAATCAATCAAATAAGTCCGCCGCTGAACGAGAATATGTAACTAGCTTGGATCTGTAGGGGGAAGCATGCTGTGATGATGGATGAGACTGGAGCCCATAGATCTGTATGCACCCAAGGTGCCCAAGCATGATAACGCAGTACGTGGAGCGTAGTGAGAAAATGAATGTTCTTTTCATTTGAATGTCCAAACAGGCTTGGGAAGGGAGGGGAGAAAAGGGGCAACATTTTATACTGGTGATGCTATTCATAAATATAATACTGTAGCAGTGTGTGCCAAAAACGTGCAACATTTATTAAACAAATATTGGTAGTTAAAACTGTTTAATGTTTTTACTTCAATGAAATTATATACATTAAAGCCTGACTATTACTCAATTCCCTCCTTTTTACCCCATTCCATTTGGGTCCCAGGAACCAGAAATACAATCAGTTAAAGGGAATGTACATCATTGGCTTTTGCTGTAATTTTCAGAAATGAACTATTTTGAGGGGTTAGTATAACAGATCAAATATTGTTACACTGACATGTTTTGAAGTTTTGTGTTCGAAAATACTGGAAAAACCAAGAAAAACAAAAATGTTCAAGGAGTCTGGTTCCCTGACTCCACTAAAGATGAAATGGATCAATTTATAGATGTCGGAAAATTATAAGGTAATGGAACCAGTCTAACTGGCCTGCACCCGTTCATGAAAATGTAACCAATAGCAAACAAAATTTGGACTGAAAAAAAAATTGGTAAATTTGGAGTAGTTGAAAAATAGTTAAGTTTTTCCAACGGTGGTCGGCCGACCACCGTTGGAAATGTATACAAAATACCGCTTTTCTTGAAAATGACTTCACACATGGTGCCATAATTTTACAGGATGCTTTAGACTGTCATTTACCAACATCCTACATGTAGTAAGGTATAATTGGTAGTTTTGTTTTTCGATGTTTGCAGATGTTGTATATTCCCTTTAAGTGAAAAGGTGTAAATTTTACTTGGGCCACTCTCACCTGTGATGTCGCCAACTTCAGTGCCTATTCAAATTTCAATGCTTAACCCAGATTCAGCATGTCCAGGTGAGAGTGGCCCTTACCCTTACATGTATGTATTTCTGGATCTAGAGACTCAAATGGAATGGGGTAAAAAAAGGAGTGGATTGAGAAATAGTCAGGCTTTAATTAATGTAATAGGCTATATAATTTCATTGAAGATAAAAAATTGGAACAGTTATTTGTCTTCTGAATCAGTCATGTGGTTGCGAAGCGCGATTTCTAAAGGTTATGTAACACTTCATTTTGAATGAAACTACATGTACACAGACATGTTCACGTTGACGGGTGAAATCTTTGAAAATTAATTTCTCCAGTTTGGAAGACCATATCTTCATGCAACTTTCAGGATTTATTTCCCTTATAATAATCCAAGTATGTGCTAAAAATCGTTGTGATATGTTCTTTACTTTTCATTGAAATTGGAAAAATAGGCCTGGCTACGTGCATTTTTGAAAATTGTAACACTGGCGTTTGCAATATCTGTCAATCTGTTCAAGCCTCACGAATATAATTACTAAGGTTCCTATCCATTATGGTGTGCAGTAAAAATGTGGAGAAAAGTCTCCTTCACGAGTTTTTAATTGATAAATATGAAAGGCCAACTCTATTCGTTTAAGATTTACGTCAATGTAAATGTAACTGAACTGAGAGTCAATCAGCGACAATTAATTAATCCCCTTGCTTTAGCAATTCAAATTTAAATTACACGTGGGCTCAAGCATCAGAATGGGTGCTGGTACAGTTGGATTCATTAACCAGGAAATGATCAATACAATGAATATTTTAACTGGTGTGCCATAATTTCCCGCAAACACATTGTACATTGTACATTCGCATCATTGTCCTTTTGTGTAAATATGCAACAGCGAGCGTTGGTTCGGTTTGATCACAAACAAGGATGTTATGACTCATGTCCAATTAGCTGCTTAACCTTGATGCTCGTTTAGGACTGCACTGTTTCTAGTTATAGGAAAATCACTGCGTGAACTTGGTAGGAAACAGTTCAGTGACAGAATATGACTACATGTACTTTCCTTGAAGCTTGAGGTTTTGTGGTCTGACGGAATCAAAAACATGAACCACAGCAACTTTTTTTGCTGGAATGGCTCAATTTTTTTTTCAAGTCAATGTACACTGTACAATACAGGAATAGACATGAGACATAATGACAACACGCTTTGTTTACATACACATGTGCATTTTTTTTGTGGGAGCTTGTGGCCCTGTCCCCACCTGGCTTCTATAAGAATACATGTAAACAAAGTCAGTCAGAATTCACTTCCACACTTCCCCTGCTACATGTAATTATGTGCTTTTGACAAAGGCTATCACCAGCATTCAGATCGTATGTTAAGCAAGCACTGTGGCTAGTCAAACTGGGTCAACAGACAAAGCAGGCAAGTTGTGGCCACAGCTGTTTTATCACTCACCCGGAGTCAAAGCATAGCTGTATCAAGTTACTTAAACAGACCCAGCCAGTCAATCCTGCCTTATGTGGGCTGGGAATTCTTAACTGTTGAAAACAGTCACTCGATTGATTTTGACTAAAAGGACTGCTTGGCACAGAATGTATGTTTGCATAGGAGGGTGAATAAGCTTTCTTTTAGTACAAGAATCATTGAAATCACTCATGTACTTTTCGAGTTTAAGGATGTTGAACACAAACTCAGTTTCAAAATTTTGTCCACGGATCACATTTAACTGGTACGTGATATTTCAGTAATATGAAACCATGTCGTATCAATGAAAACGATATCAGAATAATCCTATAAGTCTCTGGAAAGCCAAACAAAATTTAATGCCCTTTTGTATTGTTTAAAAAACTTTATTTTAAATTATATTTTCTCGTGAGTGTATCTGTAATGCCAGTGTGCATTTACTCCATAATGGATATTTGCATGCGTGTATTCATTTCCGCTTTAAACCCAGATTCAGACACATTTCCCGTAACGAGTAAGATCCTTGCCTTCAAGGTCCGTACCTCATTTATTACTGCTCCGAATCGCAATCAGCACGACCATTAAGACACCTGCCCCCGTACATGATGTGATTAGTCCAGCGCATTCCTTACGCTGGTCGCAGTGAAAGGAATCAACTATTTATTTGGTGCGGCTGTGTTTCCAATTTGGAAATCTTTAGCAGTGGTCATTTGAAGGCTAAACGACCGATGGAAATCTGGAAATTGTGAATTACTGTGATTGAGTTGGCACTGCCCTGTGAAATTATTTCAGTTTAATGGCTAGAGGCACGTTAACATTGGTAATTACCAGGAAACAGATTTAATGAGAAAAACCTTGCTCGAACCTTTGAACGAACTAGGAATTTTACAACTTAGGCCAAATAGTCATGCCTCATCGAGCATGCGTGAATATCTAGTGAGCGTCCAATGTAAATGTTGAAAGAAGTGGGATATGTGCCTAGTGTTTCTTTAACCCTAACCACCCCAAATCCATCAAAATCCATCCCCCCATTTTGGTGGACTTGGTCCAGAAGGCCTGGCGTGACTAAATATTGATGGAGTACCGGTACATGATGGACTTGGGCCTGAAGCAGTGCTACAGTATACGATTGATTTTGCCTCTAGAGCGTCCTGTACTGCTATTGTATTGTGATAAAAGCCATGTGTAGCAAGTCCATGAATGTCAACCAGTGTGTCAGTGGTGGATTTCATTCTGTCATGTACAGTTTTGTATTGGAAGCACAGTGATTGATGGATTTTGATGGAATTGGCCCAGTTCCTTGTAAAAGATGCTAGGGTTTAAATGTGCCACTCGCTCTGCCCAGTTTGGAAGTTTGTTGCCAACTTCTCTTCTGGGGCAATGCAAAATGTCCTCATTTTGAAAAAGGAATGGCTTGTCTTGAAATTTAACTGGAGGCTTCGTTTTGGAGGCCATGGGTGGCTAGTGAGTAAAGTGCTCGCCTCTCACCCCTGTGGCCCAGGTTCGATTCCCAGCTTGGACCAAATGAGTAGAGTTGTTCGGTTGAGTCTCTCCTGTGCCTTGAGGATTTTTCTCATGGCTCCCAGGTTTTCCTCCCTCCGCAAAAATCAACACTTTCGATCTCTGGCTGTGCTCCGTGGTCAGACGTGGATCGTATGGTGGCAGCCTAAGGTGCCTTTACATGCCTTCCGTTCAACCATGTCATAGCTGCGTCCTTCGCAATTCAGCTTCAGAACTGCGAGTAAGGATGATCAGCCCCCAAATTATTATTGTTATTATTATTTTTTTGAGAACAAGCTTGCCCTGTCCTCTTATTTGAACTTGGCTTTAGAACCCTTTAGTGACAGCATTTTTCTCAATGTACAATGCTGTACATGTACATGTTTGTAGACAATCTGAGCACATGAACAATTCTATCACGAAGGCCCCCTTGAATGCTGAAAGCATTGAGATAGCTATTGTTCAGATAATTCATTAGGGGACAGTTGCTTTGTGCAATAGCATGAACAATGGTTTCTCCATTAAAGGGGGCCTCATGAGTGTACAGTAATCATGTGCACGGACTAGTCTATGATATCATGCACATAAATTCTAAATTGAGGGAATTTTTTTTCAGATACAGAATTTGCATGAAACATATTTTTTAGTTCAAAGTAAGATACTTAAACTATGTGGTAGGATTATTAATAGGTTCCTCTGCTTGTTTTAAAAATAAAACCCAGAAACTTAAAAATGCTGACCATCTGTAGCCACTTTGGGCTTTTCAGTTCTTGCTGGTTGCTATGGTGCATTGTAAATGCAGGGGTGTGAAATCTCAGCTTTAAAGTTAATTTCAGCTTTTTTTGTTTTGTATTTCAGCTTTTCTCCCCCACTTGCTGTGTACAAAAGTATAGGAGATTTCGAAAGTTCAGCTTTTTTTTTTAAACACCTTTTCCAGCTGTTTTCAGCTATTTTTATCAGTAGTCACTCACACCCCTGTAAATAAAAAGTTGTTTAGTAAACATTTTTTGATGATAGATTTTTTTTTTCATTTGTGTTTGATTTGAATAGAATCGTCACAATAAGAACGACGAGCTCCTGGCGGCCGAGATGCTAGCCAATCACATGCGTCGTAACAACAGCTTCATCCACGACCTGTTCCAGGCGCAGTTCCGCTCCTCCTTGACCTGTCCCCACTGCGGTCGCCAGAGCAACACCTTCGACCCCTTTGTGTGCGTCTCGCTGCCCATCCCGCAGCGCACGACGCGCGTCATGGCCGTCGCTGTAGTGTACATGGACCGTGAGCCCCGGGTGGTGCGTGTCGGCGTCGTGATGGATGTGGGGGCCACCGTGGCCGATCTGAGGGCAGAGGTGGCGCGGCAGTGCAGCGTGGCGGTTACGAGGGTAAGTATGGCAGTGGCCAAATTGCTTGTCTGGATTTACTATGGACTCCATGTATGAAGAGTTAAATACCCCGGATTGGACATTTTGGGAGACATCCCCATAGACTTGTGCACAAAATGTTTCAAACTTAAATGTGCCCTAACCCAATATTCCCTTGTCTTTTTTCCATGAATTTCGGTATGTTTACTAATTAGACCATGAGCAACAAATATAACCTAATTGCGACTGCAAAATTGTGCCTCTAAAGGGGGGGCTGTGACATTAGGGAGACATGAAAATGTCTCCCTAATGACCAATGTCTCCCATCGTGCGAAGAAATGACGATAACGTGTCTCCTTAATGGTACCATTACATATAATAATGTGTATTTATAAAGCGCACATAGGCTATATCACCATTATTGGTGCTCAAGGCGCTACATGGTACCATCATTAATACCCTGCTTATTGGGCCAATGATACATTCCAAATACCATCTCAACTCCCTGGGTAGTATACAGCTCCATACTGCCATTTTGGTGCAAATTAAGCAGCTAAAAATCAATCACGATAACCATCTCTGCCCTCACAGGTGCCCATTTACTCCTGGGTGGAGAGAAGCAATGAGTGACAAAGTACATTGTGTACCTTGCCCAAGGGCACACGCACCGTAACCCCAGGCTGGACTTGAACCGACAACCTGCAGAATTACAATGTACCCGTAGACCACAAATTCAAATACATGTACCGGTAATTTGGTTTGAGGGTGGATAGTCCATATTATCTCCCTGTGTTATTGAAAGTTGACAAGCTTGCCTCGGGAACTAGGTCGACCACTTCCAGTACAGAGGGGAGCCTATATATCGACTATCCACCGAAAACAAACCATGTTAAATTTGTTTTACTTTACCTCATCACACCAGGTACATATTCACCAAAATCTTTGTTGAGTTACCCATCAGTTTTTGTGTATGTTAAACCACGCTGTAAAATGCCGTCTAAAAGCACCTAAGGTTTAAATTCTACAGTGGATCTTTTTGTGGCTGAGTACTCAATGCTATTAGGGGAATGAATTTGTGACGTTGCTTTAAGTATTCATGCTGTGAATTTGCAACATTTAAACAAATTTCAACCACACGTCTCCACAAATGTTTCATAGCGTCAAATTTGTTTCCTTGAATCATCAAAGGGCCTTCTCTGACCTGCATTTAGTTTGAACTAATATCCACTCTGAACACACATGTGCCCATGGAACCTCTAATCTTGATCAGTTTTTAATTAAATTTATGCAACCGTAGCTTAAGATAGTAGTTTGTGACGAGTTTTCTCATATTTAGTAACGTTGGAACATTGATCATCATGCCACAGTCGCAACTTTTGAATGTCAAAATGCGACAGGCAGTATAATACCCAGCGCCTCCGTCACCAAATCTAATGAAAATGTTTCTCCCGTGTTCAGCGAGTGGCTAATAACAGGGCGCACGCTGTCGATCACGGCAACACTCACAGCCCTCAAACTGTCATCAGTTTTTCATTGGTGTACATGTACATGTATGATTTGTCTTTTCGTTCTTGAGACAGCACTTGGAAACACCTGCATCAATTCACTCACAGACAGACTTGTGATACCGGTACATGTGTGTGCCGTGTGCGCACCTACATGTAGTGATGTACATGTACATATGCATTTCGTCCATTGCTAGACTCTCCTCAAGTCGTTGTGGCGGTACTTGTACTTATGACCCTCAGGCGACTAGCATCATTGATATGGATCTGTGCACAAACAGTACTTACAAATAGATGGTGCTTCGTGACCACTATAAAGACATAGTCAATCATTTGTAATTTGTGCATTTTGCTCGTTTGAAGCAACAAAAGTGCTCGAAATCTAATGAAGGATACTGAACAACTAACCTGATGAAGTTTCAGCTCATATTCAGCTGTATATATTCCGAGAAAAACAGCATTCTAGGATCTCAATTTCAAATCAAAAGTTGCTAAATCATGTTTGAATTGTTCTGAATTGCAGCTTTACGCGATGTCGCGCACTGATCCGATGAATTATAGCAACCGCGCACGCCTGTGCGTCGTATCAATGCTTGCGCGCGCTGCGCCGAATAACAAAACGAACTACTAATTTAAATTTTCCTTCGGTGCCTCTTAAGACGCACTGTTGGAAATGCCTTCTTTCGTTAATTTCTTCAAAATGAGAGCTTGCCAGAAAGAATAATTTCACAGGGAGTTTAGTCCCCTTACTATCTTTCAACTAGTATGTTTTTCAACAATAATTACGCCAGTTACATTTTTGGACACCGTAGTTGCAAATGATGGACTCCAGCTTTAATACAAAAGCCCCTGTGGAATGGGCATATACATGTAGCCTACTGTAGTTTGCACGCTTATGGCAAGACAAATTTAATTCTGAATGTGCACAAAGCCACAGCGTCTTCACGTAGTGCCAGATGCTGTCGGCAATGCGTTCGAGTGTCTAGCCCAGTGGTCTCCCCCAACTCTCTCTCCTTGTAACCATCGACCGGGTACCGGTACTAGTGTACGGAGCCCACACATGGGGTTAGAGCTGTTCATTGGAACCGGGTACCCGAGTACCCGACCGTTAATGTCAGGAACCAGTTGCTGATTATGGGATCGGGTACCCATAGCCAACTTTACAAACAACTTGGTTACTTCTCAGACAATGAAAAAGAAAGTTTTTGAAATCATTTGTGGGGAATTTTCAAAATGAAAAGCTGGCCACATGGCAAAACAAAACATATTTCACATTTATGATGCCCGCGAAAGCTGCACTTTATACACCGTAAAGCTACATGTATAAAGCTCACTGTACACACTCGTACCGGTATCTTGCTGTATTGATGAGCCGATGCGGTACATGTAGTATTATCGTGCGGACCTTTGTAAACAGTCTCAACAGCAACTTCCAAGATTTGAATTTTGGCATGTTTGGTGTTGGGTTTTTACGGGTACCCGGGTACCCGTGTGTTTTACAATCGGGTACCCGGTTCCTGTACTACCCTTAAATGCACACCCCCACCGGTACATATGGGGTAGACTCTATGAGAACTGTAGATGAGCGTTACAGCTACTTATGAGGGCCACTGAAGGACATACCGTATCATGTGCACCACTTCGAGCGCATGTGGGTTACTCCATGAAGTTGGAATAATGCTGATAATGCTGAAATTACTCTCTTTGTTATCAATTTGTAAAAATTTTAGTCTTTCAAATCCTTCAAAGTAACATTTTCCTCAAAGGATATGATGTTACTTTTAAAAATAAAATCAAACTAGGACTGTATGTCCTCAAATAATTTTTATTGGGCAATATGTGTGCAAAAACCACTAAAAATGTCAGTAAAAAGTGTGACATATAAATTAACAGAAACACATGTGTTTTTATTTTTTTGTGTTTTGTTGCAAAAATGCCAACTGATCAATCCTTTTAAGTAATTTACTATTAGATTAAAGTCATATTGACCCATATCTATGCATAAAATTGTACAAAAGCTGCTTATGTTGATATTACATGCTTGTGAAAATTCTGTTACCTACATGTATGCTACATTTGGTGTCCGCATTTTTTGTGTCCTGTAGCATACACGTAGGTACTAAGGCTTGCTATCTCCATACAGTACACTGTACCTATGCTACAGGATTTTGATTTTAATATGTTCAACTCACTCCAAGTTGGGTTTTTAAAAAGTTGAATTCTCCAAACTTGCTGCTGTTTATAAGATGCCAGAAGAAAAAGTATCATTTTTTGAAATGGTGTCCATGTAGCAGGTATTTTCAAACTAAAGAAACCCCTCAAGCAGAAATACCTCCACACATATTGACACATCTTAACCTTTGGTAAATAGTAATTGGATGGATATTCAAAATAAAACATGCTTCGGAAAATTGTTCTTCAGCAATTAAGATTTACACGTATGTTCCAAAATATGCGTGGTGTCCAAATGTAGCATAGGTAGAAAATGTAGTGTAGGTAAGAGAGTATTCCTTGAGCTGTGAAGCTATGATTGTAGATAAATTATTGTTTTAATGTTAGAACCAAGAAAGTGGTTAATTACAATAAATTAATAACAATCAGATACAGAGGAACTCTATTTTACATAAGGGTTTGCTCCTCTAAAGTGAAAATTGATAAATAGGACACGGTGTCCATGTAGCATACATGTAGGTATTGTTCCACACTCTATAATTCATACATACACGTACATCCAAATTATGCATCCAAAATTCAGCTTCTGTATTCGGTTTGCATGTCCACTGCCATAAAACACGATTTAGCCATTTTTTGCTTAATTTTCAGTTAACTACTGGATAAATTGTGCTGTATTCTACCTATTTACAGGACACGGTGTCCATGTAGCATACATGTAGGTACAATTGTAAAATTGACACATTGTCAGCCATATTTCTCAGCACGACGAGCAAAGGCTTACATTTTGAACATCATTTTAGAAAGGTGGTTCACTGACTGTGTCATTTACATGTAAGTCAAACTTTTACTCATAAATGCTATTTTAGATCTCTTCTACCGGTAGCTGATTTGGTTACTTTTTCCAAACAAACACAATCTTGTCAAAATTACACAAAAAGCCTCAATTTACAATGGGTTGTATCAACTTATTTTGAGCATCTGCTGAACCATTTGTTTTTTCCTTTGATTATACTCTAAAAGTTAAACAACAAGAAAACTGACAAATAACCTAACCCATTAAAAAAAAATTCAGAGCAACTGTTTAGATTTGGTGTCCATGTAGCATAATTTCCCATCATGAATATAAAAATCAACCACAAATTCAGTTTTATGTTTTGGGGAAAAAGCATACTATTTCCTAAAAATGTAGTAGTTGAGCTATAAAAAACAATATTCAGATCAACATTTGGGAACTTTGACCCAATGTCACACTTTTTGCCCGAACTTCGTGGAGTAACCCATGTACATGTATGATGTGGAGATTTTTCGTGATAAATTTGTAATAATGCTGTGTACCAACCTACACTTGCAAACATTTTGCCTTGTTTTTGTCAAGTATACAATGTACTATCATGTTAAAAAAAAAAGAGAAAAAAAGTGTTTAGTAAGAAAACCTTTTCCCCTTAAGTTCATTTGACTTACTACCAAAATCTTTAAATTGACAATTTCAACAAATTCAATTTTTTAAATACCTTTTTAATTTTAGCAGTGGGCACATCTTTGTTCAATATCGTTCAAATATACACATACGCATCATGTTTACGTATCGGTATGTTTACATTTGTATGTAGCCATCTGTACACAGTAAAGTACATGTAGGTACATGTACGTAAAACTAGTACAGAAGTACATTGTACTTGTATATTGCCAACAGTACATGTGGTACAGTAATGTTGTGACATTCATGTACATGTACATAAAAATACATGTAGTTCCATGAATAAAATAGAATAAAGTGATGCCTCAGAGCTTTGGAATTCCCAGTGTAAACATGGCCAGGCTTTTATATGAGGTCATCCACTGAAGTAGATGGGGACAAACCAGACTCTGATAACGGGATAGGATCATCTCCTGTCAAAGTTCAGAGATGAAAAACAACGTTATGAATATGTTGAGATGATGTTTGAACATTTCTGTAAACATATTGTTTACATTCATTGCATTGTTATTCAAGGGTGGATCGGGGGGGGGGGGGGGGCCATGCCCCCCTCCTCAACGAAACCAATTTTTTTTTATGTGACATCACAATAAAGGCAGGCAATGAGTACACCACCATCTTTTCCTCAAAAAACATTGGTTAAAGTGATCAGAAATTGCCTCAGATCGCACCACAGAGCATCTAGAGACAAAAATGTTCTTACTGAGCCGATTGCGACGTCGCGCACTGATCCAAAGAATTATAGCAACCACGCGCGCGTGTGCGTCGTGCCAACGCTTGTGCGCACTTTGCCGAATAAAAAAATGAAATGCTAACGGAAATTTTCAACGGTGCTTCTGTACGCACTGTTGGAAAGGCATTCTTTCAGTGATTTCGTCCAAATGACAGCTTGCCAGAAAGAATAATTTCACAGAGAGTTTAGTCCCCTTACTATCTTTCAACCAAGTAGGTTTTTCAACAATTACACCAGTTACTTTTTGGATAGCTGCAATTGATTGATTCTGGCTTTAAAGATGGAAAGTAAATTGTATTTCCCCTTTTTTTATTTCCTCGTAGATTGTTCTGACAGAGGTCTGCTTTGACGGCTTCTATCGTTCCTACCACGACAACCTCCCATTGAGCGAGCTGCGGGAAAGTGACAGCGTGTACGCTATAGAGACCCCCCACATTGCCCAGGCCCTGGCCTCAAATACGCAGATGCAGGAATACGTGCACGTCCACTGCAACCGACCCGTCCGAGAGGTCGTTACCATGGTGATACTCAACCAACAGGGCATCGGGAAAACCGGTAGAAGGTAAAATAGTTTTGTTTTTAATTTTTTAAAAATTTTTTTTAAACCTCATTTTCTTCAGGAGGGGGGGGGTGTTCAAAATGTTCTTTAATTGGCAGTTCTGAGAAATTGGCCCAGGAACCAAAATGAAGTCTCCACATTGAAGTAAATTTAAACACTGCATTTTGATTGGCTGTTCCTACAGGTTTGGTCATCCAATAGCCATTGAGGTTGACCGTAGTATCACCAATCAGCAGCTGAGGGTTGTCATCCTAAAAAAGATGGGCTGTAGTCACGTGGACCAGGTCCTGACTAAGGTACGTGTACCTCTGCGTCTTATCTCATTTTCTCCATCTTTTACCTGAATCTGTCAAGAAACACCAATCTTCTGAAGGATTCTGAAAACTTCAGGCCTGTGTAACTGTTATTCATGAACAGCAAATGAACTTAGTGCGCACTTACACTTTCACATGCTCACACTGGTTTGCATGCACAGTACATGGTTTAAAGTTTGCATTGACCAATTTTCATTTGAATGCTCATAAACCTTTAGCATCTCCAGGTGCCTGCTTAGCCAGGGACTTTCTCTTTAGGCCTTTTCACTCCATCGCTTTGCCTACCCATGTTGAAATCAACACAAGTGCACCGCGAGTGGAACTATGTCCCATTGAACGCCGGTTGACAAGGCTGTAGATTCTAGATTTTCTACCAGAGTGGAGCCTCACAACCATGGTCCTGGGCCCAATTTCATAGCGCTGCTTAACAGTTAGCAGGAAAATTTTGCTTACTAAAGCAGAAAATCATGCTGCTTAAGCACTATTTCATGGCGTGTTTGTGCTAACAGTCGCGCTCGCAAGGAGATGTCTAAATCTCTGTTTTTGAAATAAGGTCCAACATGGAGATTTTGGATTGTGTTAAAGGCCCTTTTGTCATTGTTGAGAGGACACTTGAGCATGTTGCCTATGGAAGTGAAATCTAAAGCCATACCGGTAGCATGGGCCCAAAACATGGTATTACTTTCTTTCTATGTTCACATTTGTTTTCCCTTTACAAGTAACTTTGGAAACATACCCTCAGTTATTTGGCTCTTGTCACAGTAATGGACATTTGGACTTAGTAATGAAATGGTTTATCATCCTTCTTCACAAAAGTTAACTGTTGGACCCTCCTCCAAACCGCACCAGTGTTTACCTTTGGAAAATGTGTCGTGGTTATCGCACGGACATTAGAACAGGGTAAACTGAATCCACTCTGAAAACTAGGCCAAAAATTCCTTTAGCGATCCTCTGATGTTGCCTGCTATCAAAACGATTATCTGATGTACCCTCCTCCTTGCTCCGTTCTTTAGAGCGTCTTCTTCTCAGCTTTCTTGAAGGCGTCTTCAGATCAGCTTCCTCCAGGGCACTCTGTGTGTTTATTGACATGTCTCAGCTGACTCGTTAACATTGCAACCCAAAATAGCACAAAGGAATTATTCAAGCCAAATCCCTAAGCCTGAAAACATGGAACACGACTTTGAGACACGCCAGCGATGTGCATCCCTCATCATACCCAGGGCGCTAATAACTCCCGTAGACATTCACACATGACCCACATATGACTTTGTGATGTTTAAAAGCCTACCGGTACCACCGCACGAGACTTGTTTTCTCGCCGCAAATTGGATCAATACTGTCAAAGGCGGTGGGATTCTCGGAGGGAATTCCGGTGTTGACAGTGGGCCCAAGCCTCAGCGATCATACAGAGCACTCTGAGAAAACAAGGCCAAGACAGGATTAAATGTAGATTGCTGGCGGCAACGCCTTCTGTGCAGATAGTGCGGAGGAGTGAGCTGTTTTAGTCAAATGAAACAACATGATACGGGCAGGTGTTGGGTTTCCCTGTTAAAGTGCAGTTCTGTCACTGTGCTAATTAAGCGTTTTTGTTTGTTGAAGGAGAATGGGTTTGTGTAGGATTTCATGATTTTCGATGGGTTGCAAGGAAAAGTTCATTTTCTTTTACAAACAACCCAACAAACAAACAAACAAACAAACAACCCACCCCAACCTATCGATTTGGACATTATGTATGGACATTGCTTTTGTACATATTTAGTAACTTTGTCAGTCAGGAACTTAGTTGGTTACAAATTAGATAGCAATTCCAGCATGCAGTAGCGAGTCTGGGAGGGGGGGTTGCACCCCTGCATCCCCCATAAGCATAGGCGTACCCCCCCCCCCATATTTTGAAAAGACTTACCTTTCCATTCAAATGCCCTTTTTTCACCGGCACTTACCCCCCTCCCCCCCAATATTTTGAAAAGACTGCCCTTTTCCATTCAAATGCCCTTTTTTCACCAGCACTTACCCCCCTCCCCCCAATATTTTGTAAAGAGCGCCTTTTTTTCACAAGTGCCCTTTTTTTTCTGCACAAGTGCCCTTTTTAAAAGGAAGTGGTGCCCTTTTTCCATCGGCCGTTCTGGGTGCCTTTTTTTTAATTCGAGCATGTATCGCCCTGAAAAGCACCGTATATTGTCCATTAGTGTGCACAGTCGTCGGTTTTGAACAGCGCCCCCATCGACAGATGGTACCTGCCCCCTCCCCCCTCCTCACTTTTTTATTTTACAGAGGCAAAGTGTCCGGAGAAAAAAATTTGTCTACATTTCATCACGAATGTGCAAGTGCCCTTTTCAAGAAATTTTTAACCCCCCCCCAATAAAAATGACCGTGCTTCGCCACTGATAAGTAGTACAATAATATGATATTTGGTACACAGTGATAGATAATAAAGTAGCAAATTAAATGGCAACATTAAGGTATAAGGTTAAGCAGAATATTCTTTTGTGCCCTTATCTATGGTCAGACAAACATACAATCAAGGTACCCTGACACATCTTTGGAAATTACCTTCTTTTATTGTTTTCCTCAAAATGGCAGCAGGTCAGAAGGAATAATTTCACAGGGAGTTAAGTGTCATTACTATCTTTAAACCAAGTATGCTTTTCAACAATAATTTGGTCAGTTACTTCTTCTTGGATAGCTGCCAATGGTCCACTCTGTCTTTAAAGTTCCAGGGAGTGTTGTTCAAGTGTTAGTTTCAAGAACGACACGATATTATCAGCATAACTTGAGAATCATTATTTTGCAGCTAGGTAGCGTGGGTGCCAGCAGTGGCTGGGGAGTAACCTGCGATAACAGACGCATCTCTTTCTTTCTTATCTATAAGATCTACATCTGTTTATAATATCTCATCTTTACATCTTACGGTATATCTTTCTTATCTAAAAGATGTACAAGTATAATCTTAATAATATCATTTAGTACTGCACTTTGTTACACTGTTTTATACAAGATGTGGCATTATGCAAATAACTGTTGATTGAATGATAAATAAATAAAAGTTTTCTTTCGGAAAGTGAATTTTATTCAGGTCGACTTGAGTCACTCTAAATGCATTTTGGTTTGGATGTAAGATTACTTCGAATATTTTGTTTTTTTCATCTACAAAAACTGTACTTTGATCCCTAGGCCCGAGTACAGTCCCAGCCTGTATTATCATATTCACGTATCTTGACATTGATTTCATCGACTCTTTACTTCCAGGGTCCCCTTCTGAGGGTCGGGGTAGTCACGGACGCCAAGGGCTCACGACACTTCTCGACGCCGGACGAGACCAGACCGCTACACGACCCCGTCATCACAAGGTACATGTAAATGGGAAGCACCTCGTACAGTAAAGGCCAGGTCTGAATGATAATGGCTATGGCTAGCATTAATACACGTGTCTATGGGATGTGGCTTCGGCTGCTTCCATAGAAACATGTGTGATTACGAGCCGTAGCCTTGTAATTTAGACATGACTTTACTATCATGCACTCAACAGACAAGGCAATATATAAAGATGGAGTGCTGTATCAATAAGACTTTGATCCTATCTTCTTGTTGTGCATATTTTTTAAAGATTATCTGTAAAATTGATGGTTATGGGCCTGTAGTGTGTCAGTGCCGATGGAACTATTTTGTAAACAACTACAGTTGTAATGGCTTGTTTGCTATGGGCTTTCCTGTGCTTCAAATCATTGCGTTGTTCGGTCATTATTACAATTTTGGTCAAGTTCAGTCCCATGTTGACATTTTGACCAGTTCAAGAGTTCATTGATAATCTGGACCACTGATATTCCATTTTGAATGATTCTGAAAAAGTTTCCGGTAAAAATGCTTTTGACTGTTAAAACTGTTTCCCAAAATAGTCGTTGTTCACATGTTTGTTGTACATGTATGTCTGCATAAGAAGACTGCAAAGGGAAAAAAAAAAAGTTCGTGGAATTTCAATTGATAAAACTTAATGCCTTTTTATACAAAGCTAAAGAATTTGTACGTTTTTCAAATGATGTTTTTAAGGCCTTAAAACAGAGAATTATACCATGTACACTGTAGCTTTTTATGAAAAAAAAACAGTTGTACAAAAACCTTGATGAACGAATTGAAAATACATAAATACATTTGTAAATTTAGGATGACAAAATACCATGTTTATTTACTTTTTCGAGTTATACTTTTATGGTAACAACCGATGCTAAGTCACCACGATCGCTAACTATAGTACAAGAATCTTTTCCCGACTGATTTGTTTAGGTTGTTAAAGGCTACAACCGAAGAGGGAGGACCGTCGCACATCAAGGCAGTAATAGAATGGGAACACGACATCCGATTCACGTAAGTTACTCTGTCAGTCCCCACAGCCATGTCCGAAAGGCTTGAGCTCTGGGCTCCAGCTGTATCATCCTAAGCCCCTTTAGGAGCTCCATCCTTGTCAGTTACGCAGCTACAAAGCCTTGAATTTGAAGCCGCAGCCTAGCCAAAGCCCCTTTTCCAAAAATTGTCATTCAGAATTTAAGCTGGGGATGGACTGAAGCCAGGAATTGAGAAATGTCTATTCACAAGAAATCGTTTGCAAAACCTTTAACAAAAGTGTCAGGTGGCCGTTTTAGTGAAAAACAACATGTGCTGCAAATATTGCATGTCATTCAACCAACCTATGTTCTGTTTTTTTTGTTGTTTTTCTTTCTTTCGGGATATTTGTAAAGCATGGAAGGATGTTTTCAGTGGATTGTAAAATGGATTTTCATGGATTTTAGGATGAACCTGTACTGTAAAGTATATTTAAATAATACATGTACATTGTGTAATGAAAACAGTATGTACATTTACATGAACAGCAATACTAATGCAGCTGTATATGAATGCCCTATTAACATAGTGTTTGTTCAAGCTTTGTATATATACATGTACACATGTAAGTTTGTGCGCTGAACATGGACACATCTATCATGCCTCAATACAATAAATTGAGTTTGCAGTATAGTAATTATTTGGATTATCGACCAAAAAGACATCATTTCTCATAATGTTAGAAAAATACTGGAGCCAAATTACTATAGGTTTTCCCGGCCAAGTTAGCAGATTTGGCGGCCAAATTAGTGACCAAGCACCCATTTTCGCACGAATTTGAATGCACGTTGAGATCAACATTCAATTACCTAAAAACACCAATCAATTTCATATTAAAAGCATGCGATTTTACATGTAAATCATGCAATTTCAACAATAGGGCATTCAAATTAAAATTGCACAAACGAGCATCCAAATTCGCCAGAGCTTCCAGCTGTGTAAGTTTGGTCGTTCGAATTCACCATTAAGCAAGCATTGTGTGTAAAGTAAGCAAAGTAATTCAAAATAGGTCCATGTCGTTCCGTTGTTTGTTAGAATAAGATGGAGTGCTTTTGTTCCAATTTGGAAACATGGGCGTCGCGAGGGGGAGGGCGCTTCCCCTAAAAAGGGGGAAAAACAGGAAAAAAAATTGAAAAGAAAAAGAGGCGCGAAGTCATATTGCTGTAAATTAAATGGGTGGGGGGGGGGGGGGGAATGTCCGTGCCCCCCTCTAAAACTGATAAATCGAGAATATGATGGGAAATACAGGCATTTTTTTTGGAAATATGTTATGCCCCCTCTGGAAAAAAATCCTGGGGACACCCATGTTTTGAAATATATATATATATACTGTATATGTATACTCAGTGTGTTACCTCCCGAGTGAAAGTTTGAAAAAATCACTCGGGTGGGACTCGAACCCACGACCTCCTGCTTTCTAGTGCAGATGTCTTACCACTCAACCACCGAGCTAACGGGATCGGTTGGCCAGTTCGAATCTGATGTACATAGCAGCGGGTACCGCATTTATAAACTATTATAAGGAGGTAACACACTGAGTATACAGTGTTTAAAAACGTCGGTGAAGGGCAAAACCTAATTTGATTTATATCACCCGGCGCAAAAATTCCATCTTACATAATAATTTAGGATGTGTTAACATGAAAATGTCAGGTCTTAAAACAAATTTGAACGCCTGAAATCTAATACGAACCATGGGAATGACAGCAGGATGCTACGTCGCTTCAAATTGGCCAGTATCAAGATGAATTTGAATGTTATTTTTGCGAAATTGGCCGGGAAAACCTATAAATGAGAAATGCAATACAGAAGTCTACAGCTTGTTTATTAATCTTATAAGTAGCAAAAACTATAGTGTGACAGTGTTTCAGTGTTGGATCGGTAAAAGCTCACTACATGTATGTTCTGTGTAACAAGACCCTGTCATATTAGCATTGACAGATGGTTGTTAAGTAACAATGTACGTACGCACCCAATACTACCCAGCCATAAACTCTAGTAGACCTGGCGTCTGTGTGTGTGTCTGTGTATGTGTCCCATTTCTGAATTCCCCCAGTGTGACCCCTAGGCAAACAAGCTTGGATGTCGGTTTTTATCTCTGGAACTTCAATATTTGGCAATTTGAGAGATAAGGAGATATCATAAACAGATAAAGACTGACAGCAATGTGTCAGTTGTGAAGGCGTGCAATAACATGTAGCATATGCTTGCAGTTTTCTATCATGTGCCTTTTTTTTTGCAGAGGAGGGAGTTACAATTTGTTTACAGTTTTTTGTGTGCAAGATACATGCAGCAAATTGGCAATGTGGTATAGACCATTATCATGTTGCGGCCATCTTGATTTTTTTCCATTCAAATCAACGTAACCAAAGCGAGGCTAGAAGGAAATATAGTCTGGTTCTTTTTTTGCACAAAAAACATTATCATTCAGTACTATTATTGGATACAGGGAACATGACTGAAATGGTGGCAGCACCATAAAGGTCTATTATTGGTCAAGTACCAGTAACGCCCATTTCAGAGTCAAGCCGAACCAAATTAAGAGCGACTCAAGTCAACCGGAATTGAGTTTGGTTAGGGCTGTCCATTTTCGTATAATTTAGTATTCGATAACTCAAAATGTGTTTGACCGAATATTTGGATATTCGAAACTGCCAGCTGCAAAGTTGCATGCAGAGTGCTCCAGTGAAAATTTTCGTGTGGTGATCGATATAGATCGTTTTGCAGTGAGTGTTCTGTTAAGGGCTTTAACCTGTTAAAAGGATAGAAACAATGAACCGCCGTCAACAAAAAAGTTAAAGTCAACAAAAAAACATGGCTCCTGACACGTGGCTAGTCTCTGAAATTAGCATAACCCTTGTTTCGTGGCTCCTGGCTTGTGTTTGACGGCAGTACATGTTAATAGAAATAGCAACAACTTAAGTGTTGACACCTGTCTTTTGTTTATTCAAAAATGGCCACAGATTTTCTCAGAGAGTTTTGAGTATCTTCATTGAAGAGGATGAGAGTGTACAGAGACAGAGATTGGCCCATCAGCAGCCAGTCAAGGCATCGCTGGCTGACTGCATGGATCTCTACACACAGGAAGAAAAGGTAGAGTACTCCAGATTGTCATGGGGGTGGTGGTGGGGTTGGGGTGAGGGAGGGGAGGGGGGAGCAGGGACAGCCTATC
Organism: Patiria pectinifera; assembly: GCA_029964075.1. NCBI lineage: Eukaryota > Metazoa > Echinodermata > Asteroidea > Valvatida > Asterinidae > Patiria > Patiria pectinifera. The sequence continues at coordinate 3,443,309 of CM057146.1, forward strand.
AGCAGCCGGTCAAGGCATCGCTGGCTGACTGCATGGATCTCTACACACAGGAAGAAAAGGTAGAGTACTCCAGATTGTCATGGGGGTGGTGGTGGGGTTGGGGTAAGGAGGGGAGGGGGGGGGGCAGGGACAGCCCATCAGCAGCCAGTCAAGGCATCGCTGGCTGACTGCATGGATCGCTACACACAGGAAGAAAAGGTAGAGTACTCCAGATTGTTACTTAGGATGGGGGTTGGGGTTGTGGATTTGGCCATTATTTTTACATGTACATGTGCATTGATTTTTTGAAATTTTAATTTTTGTATTGTCTTCTTTTTGTTGGTAGCTTGGGCCAGACAATGCCTGGAGTTGTCCCTTCTGTAAGAAACTCCAGCAGGGTTCTAAGCGGCTTAGCCTGTGGTCGCTACCTGACATCTTGGTCATACATCTCAAGAGATTCAAGCAGGTGAGGAAAGGCTGGAAACCAAGCTAGGAAATTAGAGGGATGTAATAGGGTCAATCACGTCTTCACTGGCAACCACAAGTCAAATCACAAGTCAGTCATTAGTCAAGCTTTGATGTGCCTACAACACATCTTTTAAAGATGTAGTCCATTTGTAATTTGTGCATTTTGGTCGTTTAAAGCAACAAAAGTGTTCAAAATCTAATGAAGGATACTGAACAACTAACCTGATGAAGTTTCAGCTCAGCTTCAGCTGTATATTCCGAGAAAAACAGCATTCTAGGATCTCAATTTCAAATCAAAAGTTGCTGAATCATGTTTTGAATTGCTTTGAATTACAGCTATTCGCGATGTCGCGCACTGATCCGACAAATTATAGCAACCGCGCCCTTCTGTGCGTCGTGCCAATGCTTGCGCGCACTGCGCCGAATAACAAAACGAACTACTAATTTAAATTTTCCTACAGTGCGTCTTAAGACGCACCGTTGGAAAGGCCTTCTTTCGTTGATTACTTCAAAATGATAGCTTGCCAGAAAGATTAATTTCACAGGGAGTTTAGTCCACTTACTATCTTTCAACCAACTATGTTTTTCAACAATAATACGCCAGTTACTTTTTCGGATGGCTGCAAATGATGGACTATAGCTTTAAAGAAATAATATAAAATCGTGGAGTAAAAGTGTTTTTAAGGAAAAACAATTGGCATCGTTCATTTTCACGACTCCAAAACAGTCAAAACTTGAGAGGCCTGTTTCTCAGTATTTTACTCTTTTGACATGTCAATAAATGTGAACTTTGAACAGGCATAACTAGTCAACAGAATGTCCAGTATTGTACGGAGAATTTTGCATGGATCTTCAGTCCAAAATAATGAATTGTTCTTTTCTCTATTGTTTTTTCTTTCCATGTCAGCTGACTACCAGTCGCATCAAGCTCAACACCCTGGTAGAGTTCCCCATCCACGGTCTCAATATGTCCCAGTACATCGCACGCAGGCAGCAGAATGCCCACGCCGCCTCGCTGAACGCACTGACTGGGTGGTCGCCATGGCGACACATCCACAGGCGACGGACGCATCACGTGACGGAACATGTGTATGATCTGTACGCAGTGTGTAACCATATTGGCAGCATGCAAGGCGGACACTATACAGGTATGGTTACAGACTAGACTACCAATTTGTATCAGAAATATTTAATTTAAAGGAAAGATATAACATTGGCAAACATCACAAAACGAGATGATCAAATTATCACGAAATACCTTACTGGATTGTTAGGGAATGACAGTCTAAAGCATCCTGTAAAATTGTGGCTCCTGGTGTGCTGTCATTTTCAAGAATAATAGGATTTTTCCAAGGCCGGTCGGCCGACCAGCGTTGGAGAAAACTGGCTTTTTTCACAAAACTGCTCCTAATTTTTCTTAATTAGTTATTCCGCATTTTCTTTGCAATTGATTACACACCTGTGAAGGGGTACAATTCCCCAAAGTCTATAAGTTGCTCCATTTCATCTTAAGTGGGGTCAGGGAACCAGACTACAAGAACATGATGGGTTTTCTTGGTTATTCCAGCATCTACAAGCCCAAATCGTGAAGCAAGTCATTTATATTTGCTATAACATACTAATCCTTCAAATCCATTTATTTCTGAAAATTGCAGCAAAAGCAAATGTTGTACATTCCCTTTAAATGCAGCTATGGCAGTTCACTTCAGGGTGCCCCTCTGAAAAAAAATAAACCCTCAAAAACACCCTCTTTTTCACAGCTTTTCAAAAAAACATTGCAAATACTGATATTGGACAGGTATGAATCATTAGCTCTTCAACAATGAAAAATCCCTCCAATCGGAAAATATTTGCTGAGTCATGGCCAATTAATAAAGTACCGCAATGAAAATGAGGGCCAAAACTTGCATCCGTGAAAGAGGCTACCAAGTAGAGGGCAGAGCAAAACAGTATTTAAATAGTCCATTTCTTCACCAAAGAGAAATGACCATTGTTGTAAAAAAAAGAACCAAACAAATAAAGAAAGAAATATTTAAACATTAAAGAAAGCTAAACTACCCTCACCCCAAATCCATTACATTCCTGACCATGGACAAAATGAAAAAACCGGCATATTTTTTTGAATTGGCCATAACTCAATAAAAAAAAAAATGTTTTTGAAAAGCTAGTGAACTAAACTTGTCAAATATGTATCAATATTTGAGATGTATTTTTTTTAAAGCTGTGAATAAGGGGGCACTTTGAGGGTTCTTTTTTTTTTTGGGGGGGGGGACATCCTATTGTTCACTATTGATGTGTAAATGCAAAGAAAAATTCCACACCTCTTTGTCTTCTGCTTTGGCTTCAGTGAGTTCTGTACGTACACTTTTCTTATCAAATGTCTCTGATATAATATGATTATGAATGATTGTAAAATGTTTTAAGACGTTTGAATACAGCTGTATATAAGCACCACATCATTATTGTCATCATTGATTTGTTTCTACCAATGTGTCTATCTTCCAGCTTTCTGTCGCAATCCTGCCGACAACCAGTGGTACAACTTTGACGACGCTAAGGTCACCCCTCTAGCAGAGGACTCCCTGGTAACCCGCAACGCCTACATCCTGTTCTACCACCGCCGGGCCCTGTCGGGCACCGGCAGCGCTAGTACCAGCTCGAGCAGTTCCACGTGCTCCTCGGGCTCGGACCACTGGATCTACCGCATCCCGGCCGTGAGGCAGCAACAGCAGCATCAGCAACAACTGGGGTCCAGTCAAGAAGACGTGCTGTCTGAGGCTTCAAATGATAATAGCCTGTCCTCGGGCAGGGAGGGGTCAGGGGAGGGGGGTAAGGGAGGACTGAGAGGTGAAAGGTCACAGAGTCTGGGCAGGAGGAACAACTCGCAGGATGATCTCAGCGATGGTAAGTACTTTAAGTCTTTCTAAAAAAGTTTTTATCTTGATAACTTCAACTGTTTGTTGTTTTTCTTTGCTAACCAGTTTAAGAGTTTTGCAGATCCATCAGATTTGATTGTGAGGTAACAGGTTTAAATCCAGTAAAATATTCTTCGTCAATCCAAACTCAACTGTCAGTACTTTGAAAATAACTACACAAATTAACCAGAAGCCACTGCCAGGCTTTGTAGGGTTTTTATTGATTTTTATGATCCATGGCAACAACAGTGTGGACATATCCTATATACCACAGTCCATATCACACTCCGCATATCGCACTATTCTACGATGCATGCGCCATTCCTCCTGCACGCACATGTAGTAGGATAACCACTGAAAAGTTCATGTACAGCATGCGTATGCTGTGCCATCTTTGCTGTGCGCCAAGTTTGCTTGAAGACAAATTTATTATCCCACTCATGCTCATGGAACACGGAAAATATAGCGCGTCACTGCGTCTGTGTCCCATATACCACTCGGCCTTCAGCCTTGTTGCGTGTGGGACACAGAGGCACTACATTATCCCATGTTCCACTTGCACTTGTGGGATAACTAATAATACCCCCTTTGTGCAGTTTTCAAGTTTTAATTTCACATCTTGTTTGTCTGACCAGCAGAGGACTGCGGCGGTTTTGCCTGCCAGCAGCGGCCGTTTGTCCGTGGAGTCTTTGCCAGCGCCACCTTGCCGCGTTCCCTTCACCAGGGCATCAGGTACATCGACAGCGACGCCGAGAGCGTCATGACGGAGTCCTGCGTATGATTGAAGTCCGATTGTCCCATCTGACAAAGGAGGTAGTTTGTTGACAAAGAGTGTAATTCAACTCTCAGTCTTGTTTCTTGAATGTGAAGATGTGGTTGAGATGTCTGTCGAAAGTCTTGTCAAAGGTTCATACTAAATGCAAATGGGAATGCGAGTCGGACTTGATTTCACAGAACATTTGTTGAAAAATTCGCAGATGAAGGAGTGTGTTCAACAATTACGAACTTGAAGCGCGAAAGTGAAATTTTCGATTGTCTTAAAGGAATACTTTTTTGATACATCTGAAAAGGCTTCTAGTATAGGACACTCTTAATGACGGCAATCTCTCTAGAACTGCAACTGCATATTTTACGCAATCAAGCAGCGTTGAAAATGTTCCAAACACGCACGCTTGTTGCTCGAAATGTGTTTGAAATACGACGCAGCCAATGTGCGTTATGCAAGTTGACGCTCAAAATGCTGATGCACGTGGCTGGTCCGTAGGAAATGACGTCATTTGAACCAGACCTATTGGCTTTGCGAGAATTGTAGAGTTTGGTGCCATGGTATATTCTTAAAATTAAAAACTTTCCTTTTTAAATAGGCATATATGTTTTAAAAATCCTTGAAGATGAGAAATTTGTGGAGACGCCCACACAGTAGAGTGTATTCGTTGTCAAAAGTTCCATGAAATGCCCATATGGCTGAGTTAGTAACTTCCTGTCTGTTTTTAATCATGAAAAACAATTGAAATGTACATTCAGTGCAATTATTCAATAATGCAGATAAGTCTAATAGAAGTAGGGGCGCCCCCTTCAGCTAAGGTTGTGAACTTGTGATCCGAGCATTGTCCTCTTGACAAATTGTAGAGACTTTTAGACGAAAGTTTGCACAATTTTCTTTCCTTTTTTTTCCAGTTTTGTAAATACTTCAAGATTGCTTTCAGGAGACTTGTACTGAATTGATTTGCAAACCAAAGAAATGCAAATTGCTTGATCTTTCCTACACGTACATTGGCTCATCTTACATATTTTTATCTGAAGCACAGAATAATTAATATTAAGATATTTCTTTCTTTCATTTTTATTTTCAGATTTTTAAAGCTCAAGGTCACACGGTTTTCTGACATTTTGTTTGTGGTTTAAGTATTGGGGTGATTTTTAAACAAAAATAATTTCAAGCCTTTTCTTAGTAATAAGTGCTTTTCGTGTTTTATTTTTTTGAATTATTTTGTTTTACTTACCGCAGAGTTCACAATGCTAAACAGCTGTAATCACAGCAATGCCGATGAGATCGGCCCAAAGCGCCCTCTATTGTCATGCACATACCGGTAGTTGGATGGAACAATACGCACTTTAGCAAAAACACACACAAAAAAATTCCCATTTTGTGGTTCGTCTCTCTGAGTTTAATAAGTCAAACAAAAGTTTGTGTTCATTTCGTAAACTTTTCAAAAGTGTTTGCCACACAAGAAAATTTTTTATACAAACTGTTACCGTTTGATAGGTGGTGTAGAAAAGACAATCGTGAAAATATCAAATTATAAATTGTAAAAATACTTTTTATCAACAGACTTTTTATCTTATGAGCTTATTATTCCGAATTCTTTCTGTTGCTTGTGTGGTCATACACATTGCATTTCTGTCTTGACAATCATGCATTTTTAGTATGTTTTTAAATGGTTTTACCATCGTTTCATATCTTTCAAAGAATCAAAGGCTTTCAATTTTAAAACAAGTGGCAACAAAAAAAATTGGATGAGGTGGTATTAAATGAAAAGTATAGCTTTTATAGAGCGTGTAAGTCTTGCCACTCCACGTTTACTTTTTCTGTGAATGTCTTGGTACCAAATAATAATCAGGGCACTTATATAGTGTTCTTACACAAACTGGTATCACAACGCTTTACACAAGAAAACAATTAAAGTGTATAATACAAAAACGATGAAGGGAAATAACAACAACCTATGGGGCAATTGAGTCTGGAAGAGATGTGTTTTCAGCAATGTTTTAAAGTCAGTAAGGGAAGTGACATGACGGATTTCATAAGGAAGATTATTCCAAAGGTTTGGAGCAGCTGCATAAAAACCTTTTGTGGAGATTGAAGAACGAGTTTTGGGTTTAGTGAGGATTCTGGTAACAGAACTGGAACGCAGTGTCTAGCCACAGTCTGTTGTGTTTGAATTTACCGACTTGTTATCAATTGAATGGAAGTTGAGGTCAACAATTTAAAATTTACAATAGTCATCAATTTGCAATATTTTCAATATGTTGTAAATGGTAATGTTTTCTTTTCTTTTGAAATACCCATTGATTGCCCTTTGATGGGATGGGCCAAGTCAGGGCACAAAATAAATGCAAAAAAGAGGACGTTTCACAAGTTGTAGATCCTTTACATGGTGCCTGGATGTGCTGTATTCTCTGAAATCTCGCAGGTTTTTGAGGTCAACTTACACGCTGTATTTTGAACGTTGACTGGATGTTGGTCCCTGTGTCCATTAAAGAGTGCAGTATTTAATTTGTGATGATTTGGAAAGGTGATTGGCTACCAAGACATCACCACAGAGTTGACATTGTTTACAGTACATCACAGGAGAAAGAATTTAAGCTTGGAATTTTTTTTAACTGCAGGTAACTACGGTCATATTTGAAGATGTTTCCAATTGCATTAGGCCAAAAAAAAAAAATATTCGGTCTCTGGTCAGACCAAAGTTCCGGAATTGATGTGGCGACGCGGCTTTTTTTTTTTGGTTGCTTTTTTTCTTTTTTTTTCTTCAAGCTGGATTGTACAGCAAGGTGGGGTACTATTTTGCTTTTTGGTGTCCTCCATAATTTGCCTTGGTGCTCTCGATCATTTGCCTTGGTGCAATTTCCCATTCCTTGGTGCTCTTTGGTAAAAAAAATTGAGGAGGTGCGGCAATAGAGGGCGCTGTTGGAGCTACCGCGGAACATTTTGGGAAAAAAAAAAGATTGACGCGCATGGTTAAAATCGACGCGCGCGCTGACCAGAGACCGACTTATTATTTTTTTTTGGCCTTATTTTAGTGTGTGATACTGCAAAAAAGAAATTTGAGGATGCATAATCAACTGCATATGCGTGCAGTGAAGTTGTAAAGAGTTACTGTATTATATTTTCCATCAAAGAGCACATCAGGTGTTAATCCCGAGTTTGATACGTCAACTCAAGTAATGACCATTCAGTCATGAAGAAATCGCAACTACATCCATGAATAGGTAGATATTGATGTCGTTTACGTACTGTATATTTACATATGGGTCATACTATACACGTAAATTTGGGTCCAAAGTGTGACATTTTTCCTGTCCCTCTTACCTTGGTACTTTGTAGTTTGCTATTCAAGGTTCATTTAAGGGAAGATACAACATTTGCAAACATCAAAAAACGAAATGATCAAAATATCACGAAATTCCTTACTGAATTGCTAGGGATTGACAGTCTAAAGCATCCTGTAAAATGGTGGCTCCTGGTGTGCTGACATTTTTTAGAAAAAGTGTATTTTTTTTCCAACGCTGGTCAGCCGACCAGCGTTGGAGAAAACTGGCTTTTTTTCAAAAACTGCTCCTAATTTTTCATATTTAGTTATTCTGCATTTTCTTTTTAATTGATTACACACTTGGGAAGGGGTGGGTACAAGCCTGCTAGACTGATTATTTGACCTTACAATTCCCTAAAGTCTTTACATTTCTCCGTTTTATCTTAAGTAGGGTCAGGGAACCAGACTTTAAGAACATGATTTGTTGTCTTGGTTTTTCCAGCATATACAAGCACAAAACGTGAAACAAGTCAGTTTAACAATATATACCATAACATACTAATCCTCCAAATCGATTTATTTCTGAAAAATGCAGCAAAAGCAAATGTTGTACATTCCCTTTAAGAGATACAATTTTTTATTTGTTGGGTAGGTAGTTTGCTATTTATAATCACTCTCAAAGGATGACTGCATTAAGGAGTGCGTCACAATTATCAAATCATAGATGTCAGATGTAACAGGGACAGGGAAAAGGTGGACCCAAATTTTATAGAACGATCGACCCATATACATGCACTCTTAAAGTGTTAGGATAAAGAAATATCCCTAGTAATAGCAGTTTATTGTGACTGTGAGGTTGCACATGAATAACAACAGATAAAGTTACATGTAGCACTGTAAGACGAGACATTATGAGCATTCCAAGTAGAAAGCTTAGAAAAACTGCACCCCTAGATCAGAGAAGGTCAACGTCCACTACATACGGAATATTCACGTATCGAGACACATGTATTTGTCCTTCACACCTTCCCACATGTTGTTTGTTTGTGATATGACTGACATTTGTGGTGTTGTAGAATTTTCTGAGTCATTTCATTAACCTGGATGAAAACTATTTAAAAATAAAAACTGAGATGTCGTGGTTTTCAATGAGCAAAATTGAAGTCTCTGATACAAGTACATGTATACATCCGTGTCATTTCAAAATACACTTCAGAACTCATGCAGTAAAGCCCATCAAATGTCTAATTACCCGTAAGTAATCCAAATTGTACTGTGGTTGAGTACATATCTGATTGCTTGTTATGGCAGCTACGCCAGTAAGTACGTGTTTACATGCATTGTCAAATTTAGTAAGATGTGAGTTCCCTGCAAAAAAAGTCTATCGATAAACTCATATTGATGTAATTTAATTCTTAAACAAAAATCTAATTCTTTCAAATGAAGACTTTATTTCCAAAACGCGGTAAATATCATTTTGTTCCCTTTTAGAATCCCACTCTATCCTGGCTGCCCAAAGTCAGTTTCGACGGCCGTTGTAAAGTAAAACACAAGTAAAGAATACAACGGAGCGAAAAATAAAGTTTAGAAACAAATGTTATATTGTTTTAATTCACTTTTTATAAATGGATATATTTGTGATTTTTTTTTCTCTTAAAAATTCTCTTATATTCCTCCACATTGCACAATGGTCACTGTTGCCACATACAGAACGCATGAAAAGAAAATCTGAGAAAAGACGAAGAAGAAATGTGAAGTTTAGAAGAGAAAGGACAAAGTGCGGTTGTGGTATAGGGAAACCCATGCAATGAGACAGGCACCGAAAGTTTAAGCCTGGGCGGGATTCGAACCTAGGACAAAGAGGTGGAAGGTGAGGGAAAGAACCTCTGTGCTCATCAGAATGTCGATTTGATAGATACTACAAAAAATCAGGCATGGTAGTTTTCATATCTTGTTTGTTTTGTTTCCTATTTTCTTCATTGTCAGCATTCTATACTGTAGACATTACACATTTTTGTGTCTACTGGACACTTCCTTTCTTATATTTTTCTTGAGGGTTGAATTTTGTGCATTAATTGACTGTTGTTTACCTGAGCTGGGTTTTTTTAAAGCGTGTTTTCTCTGATAAGAATTTCAAACTTTGTCCAAACAAAAATAGGTCACAATGAAATATTAGTAATCAAGCACAATGTACTGGAGTGGTCTACACGTACATGTACAATGTATAGACCTCGTGCATTGAAGGTACGGCGGAGGGCGTTCTTTCTTATTTTAATTTAGTCACAATAAATGCACAAATGGTTTAATCATGCCTATCCATGCAGTACAAAAACATTTGCCCTCTGATCAGGTGTATTACTGAATGAGAGACTCGACCACTGCATAGGAGACTATCATCTTCATGCTCCAAACTCCATTTCCTTACAGTGGTGAGAAATTGAGTGTTCTCCTGGAGCTTGAATTTTAAGGAATCGTTTTAAGAGTGTTTATATCAGAGTGTTTGATGTTTGTATTCAGATAAACTGAATCTTTGACCGAGCCATTTTGCAAGGTGGATTTGTAATGTCTAGTATTCTGAGTTTGAGTGTACATGTATATCATATATTTCAGCAAATGAGGGTGCTAGCTGTTACGACATCTTTTTCTTGGTACAACCACTAGACAATTCCTGTTTATTAAAGCAGTTTAGTATTAAACTTTACTTAAATCTGAAAATATATATTGTATAAACGTAGTTTTTGAACTGTAGCAATGTGTACATCTTCACCAATAACCTTCAGTTCACGTCTGGTTATAGTTATACTATACAGCCGTAGCCGAGTAATTCGGAAACGGCTTAACATAACTACCTGGAAGCTTGCCCAAGTCATGTGCTTCTTTAGACTGGAGACTTCAAACCTAAAAATATGTTTGACATAAAAACAAGTCAGTGTACCAGACATTATTCAAATTTGTCTTGCAAATGGCTTACTGACGTGAATGTAGATTTTGAATCCAGCATAATGTATTGATTGTTAAAAACGGTTGTAAAAGTGTGCAGTATGAACAGGTAGCACTGCACATACAGTTTTACTATGCAAATCATGTAGTGGTTAAAACCATTGGCAACTGTTGCTTGGCAACCATTGCCTGGCAACCATTGCTAGGTGACTGTTTCCAAGCAACCTTTGCTTTAAGATTATAATGAAAAAAAAAGTTCTGTCAATAAGGAATAACACTAGAGAAAGAAGAAACTATTTTAGAAAAAGAAAAGTATTTTCTCTTTGTAAAAGAAAAAAAAAGCACAATAGGTATTTGAACCTGCAAGAAAATTGTATTTATGATCTTTCTGTAAACATAATTAAGAAGTTTTATCCAGAAATCTTTCAGGAGTTTCAGATTTTATGTGTGACATAGTGTAACATAGACGCCAGGCACAAAAGATGCTTCATGTGTACAATACAGAAACATTTTATTAAAAGTATCCAGTCCAATTGGAAGTCAATCAGTATTTGTATGTGTTCATTTATTTACACTAATTTTCCCAGATCGAAGATTTGGGGGAGGGGGGGGGGGGGCGTTTGAAGCAAATGTTGTTAATGTGTTTACTCCTAAACTAATGATTTCATTTTTCTAGCAGTTATATGTAATTGTAAGTAGCCAAAATATGACTTTTCCAAAATTCCTTGGAAATGGTTTACAGAGAACAAACAATATGTCATTACCCATGTTTTCCAAATAACACCAGAAATTGAGATAACCCTCTAATTTCAAATTTGACCAAACTGTGAATTTCCCAAAAATCCTTGCATATTTCTCAGGGACAAAAATATCATCGATTCCATATTTCAATTCAGAGGGGAAACGAAGAAAAATACCAAGGGACTAACATTGCATTTTAATTCAAATTTGACCATTTTTTTTTCTTTACTTTGTCTTGCAGTCAACATCTTCAAATCAATTTTGTTTCATTTCAAAATTACCAAGGAACGTCTTATAGAGTACAAACCTCAAAATGCATACATGTATGTTTCAAAAGGAAAGGGGTAAACATGATTAAATTTGGATATTAAATCAAATTGTTGACGTTTGGCCAGGTGTTTGGGGGAATCTTATTACTTTGATAAAACCTTCACAGTTTTCCCCATTTTATATAACATATTGTAATGAAAATAGCCCTTCATCATTACCTTCCTCCCCACCTTCTATTTTTGGTTTAGCCTGCCCCTCTCCTCCATCACACCCCTGTGCTGAGTGTGTATCAGTCCAGCCAGGCATGCAGCATCTTATTTGCATAATTCTATTGTTACCCCCATGCGCGTGGAATTTGAACTAGCCATGTGTGCTTCAGTCTGCTGGGTGCTGAGCTAGGGATAGGTTGTCTGTGGAGGGCTGTGCAGGTTTTGCCTGGGCGTGGCAAGGGAAAACTTTGATGTAATGACCAAGTAAGTTGTAGTGCATGACAACTTATAAGTTGTTTTCCTTGCATTTATTTCTACAAGAATTTCCTGCCCCTAAAATTAGAAGTGATTAGTAATGAGTAGTGGCCAGAAATAAGTAGACGGATGCGATCTGTCTAATATATTAAATTACTTGAAGCCTGAACATCTCTGTACAGTCGACTCTCGTTAGTACAAACTCTGTTAATACAAAATTCTGGTTATAACAAACATAAAGCCTTGGTCCCGACTGTGCATTTATATGCACAGTGAATGGGACGGATGTTCCTCTTAATACAAAATTCTGATATAACAAACAATTTGGCTAGGTTCCAAACGAGTTTGTTATAACGAGACTCGACTGTTTTTGTCTTGCTGTGGCACCTCACCAAGCTACAATATGAACAGTTGAACACAGTACACAATAAAAATATATCAATAGGTCCACTTTCATTTTCTTCACATATATTTTATTAAAATCAAAATGTGCTTTCAGGAATGCATAAATAAACATGCAAATTAGTTATTATATACACAGAAAATGCATGTGCTATACGGATTCAGAAATGTACACGACAATATTCTATAAATCTCTCATTCTTTGGGACTAATTTACAAAGATATCGGTTACACGAAGACGAAATAGACGAACCAAACTCAATAATGCACATTCCATAGACAGTCACATCTTGCATGATTCAGCTACTTCAATTTGAAGCTTCATTTGACAAATTACAGTACGTAAAAGTGCAGAATAAATAGAATAATTTTGTCATGCATTTTCCATTCTTCTTAAATGTCGATTTAGGCACCTTTTCGAATTACTTGTTTCATTAATTTTTTGTTATTCAGATTTTTTTGGTCTACATTCATTTCCTAATATTGTTTTTCTTTTCAAATTTCGTTAATAAAATCTCCGTCACCCTAGTTTTAATTTTTTTAAAAGAGGCACATTTTGGTAATATAATTTGGCATATATTGTTGTTAATTTTTTTTATTTTTATTTTTTAAAAATCCAAATCTAAATATGTGAATGGACAGGGTTAATTATGTGCAAATACAAGTGGATTCATTTTGCTAGATAAGTGGCCTACAAATCTAGCTAGAATTTCAGAAAAATAAAGTTACTAGAATAGAAATATTTCATTTTCGATTGACAAATGTAAGATCAACAAAATTAACTATGCAAGTAAGTTTGCCCTTAAAAATAACTTGAAGCTAAAAAAAAATCATATTGCTGTAGTTTTTATAACCCTGTTTGAAAAGTTTTATAGTGATTTTAAAGAAATACTTTGCAAAAAAGATGTGACTTTATGGATAGTATCCAAATTGCTAACTCTGGAAAGCCTATAGCTTCTGATATCGATGTGGCAGGCAAAATGTCAAGCACTATTGTGCATGCCATGGAACTTCATGTATACAGAAACCTGTCTCACTGTTTTGTGAAATTCTAACTTCCATGTCTATCTATTGCAGGTTTTCCATAGTACTGAAAAAAATATCATCCAAAATATTAATAATTGATGGACAATATTTAACCCAAATGCATTTTAAGTCCTGTTGCGTACATATTCTTGCTGCTGAGAACTATAATTTTAATCTGCCCTCATTCGATTTGTAATATAGAGGTTTGAAAGTAGAAAATGGGTAACAGTCAACAATACTTCTTAAAACGACAAAAACATGGGGATAATTTTCTGTGTGTGGTTCACTAGTGTGCTACAAACTGGCCAGATTTGAAAGGAAGTATTTCCAATAAAAACGATAAGTAACTAGTAACATGCATCTGATTTACTGGACATTCACAATTTTTATTTGGAAGTTTGGTTTACTTGATTCATCACCCATTATGTACACAGAAATTGAGTCCTCAGCGGAAGATCGAATTTGAAAAATTCTAAATCGGAACTGTTTTGTAAATGAAAGGAAATAGGTTCAGACGAATATGATGCAACAATTCAAAACGTATTCAGGGTGATATCCCTCAAAACTAATTTACCATTGTTTAACCTCCCCCCCAACATAGTAAAGCAAAGATGAAGTTGTTCAATTTGTGGTTTAAAACTGGCAATTTCTAACCCCCCCCTCTTCACAATGAATACAGACCAAGCTGGAACAGAACATTCAATCATTCACACAACTCACTCATTGCATGCATATAAAACAACAATGCACTTCACAAGAAATCAATAAATATCCTAATTTTTACTGGACTTCGATGGGTTGTTCTGCAGGCTCGGTGATCACGTTCTGGCTTGAATCGTCTTGACCCGCGGTGACCTCTACAGTATTGGGCGGGGTCGTAGGTCGTGGGTCAGCCTCGGCCGGGTTCGATGGCTGGGGTGGGGTCGGTGACCCCTGTGACCTCCCGCTCTGGGGTCGCGCGCTGGTCGGGCGCGTCTGTTGGAGGCGAGACTGCGGGCGCGCCGACGTCGGCCGGGAGGCCTGACGCTCCGGGGTGGATTTGGAGAGCTGGTTGTCATGGCGATTGGCCCGAGAGCTGGTCGGGCGGGGTGACCTTGCTGAAGGCAGCTGTAATGTGGCGAGAGAGCACGAGGAATTCAGTAATTAGCTGCAAATATGTGGATTACCACAAAAGTTCCTTTACTGATACAAATGTGAATTCAAGGGCCCATGTATTATAATTTTCATTTTGCCATTTTCAAGGGTGTCTTTCCGTTGTTTTATGCTAATGCAAATTTCCATATTCATGAGCAAAAGTGGCATTTTGGGCAGTAACCTCAATACTACAGCTATTTCAGTAGCAAAAGTTTCCAGAAGTTTGGATATTTTGTTGAAAATTTTCTTTTTGGTGATTCATTGTTGTCACCACATAACAGTGAGTCAATGAGTAAATTTGGAGGTTCACAATTTGAACAGAAAACCCTTTATCTGAAGGGTCTAAAATCACATCACGAGCGCCCTCGGTTGTCAGAAAAAAGCATGGAACTTGTTTAAAGAAGTGCACTTTTCAACTTTTCAAAAATATTTACCAAAATGGGATGTCTAAAAGTTTGCATCATTTAACCCTCCTTTTGCTTGAAAGGTCACAGACGGTCAAAATTTCCTTCCTCACCTCCTGCTATACTTTTAAACACATGCTGGTCACCAATGGTCAGATAATACAATGCTTTTGACCAGGCAACCCCGTCGCCCAAAGGGAAATCCCATTTTTTATTCAACAAAAAATGGCACATTTATCAAGACACTATCAGTCACTTGCAACAATGTTCTAGTCAGCAATACCATCACTTAACTGCACCTTTCAACTGTTGGATGATTTTTTAAAAAGTCAATAGCGATCAGCAAATGGCCAGCATCAACCACTATTCAATAGGTCATAGCTGGTCAAATCATTCTCATGGTTAGATACTCCAGCAGTCACAACTGGTCAATCTAAGAGGAATTTGCACAAAATATGTTCCCAATGAAAATTTACATCATGGTCCCTCGAAAGCACTGACAAAGTCATAAAACAGGTGACTAGCAATATATCAATAATGACATTGCATAAAGAGCACCCTCTATAAATAATGCATGGACAGATTAGCAACACACTCACTCTATGCGGTGCAATGGTCGGCAGTCTTTCTAAGTCGTTGGGTCCGATGCGTCCTTTGTAGATGTGACCGTCTTGACCCTGAATGTCCGCCTCAAGCCTGCTTGGAATAAAAGATTCATAAAACCATTATTTAGTAAAAAAGCCGTCTCACACTAAAGCATCAGTTTCAGGGGTAAACTATCGTCCTGAGATTGTTCAATAAAGGCGGGACTGCCAATTTTGGCTGGATAGCTCAGTTGGTAGAGCACTGGAACGGCAGTCTGGAGGTTGCAGGTTCAAGCCCCGCTCCACCATGTCCAGTCGATTTCTTTGTTCAACTTTAAAATTATTCTGAGATTGTGTTGAAATGTTATCTCAATAAAACCATGTACTAGAGCACAATTTGAAACTTGTACTAGAATAAAGTGTATGATTTTACCTTAGTTATACCTTGACAATATGACAATATTTTTGGAACACACTTCATTTGGGAAACACACATTACAAAACAAACGAAAAATAGCTGAAACTTTCTTTGTTTCTGTGGGTCTTTATTCATTAAATTCATTCATTTGTCACTCACCTCCCATTTACAAAATTATTCACGCTGCCTGCATCTTCCTCTTGTACAATCCCCCTGAGGAAGAAAAAAGAATATCAAAATGAATGCTCACCCCAAGGCTTATGGGTTGTCTCTATTAGGACTACTGTGAGTTTGCAGATCAACCAGACCCATTTTTATATAGACCACAACAGTACTGGCATTTAGCTAAAAATGATACTGTTTCTTGTCAGCAAGAGAAAATGACCCACATGTCTTGCCCATTCCATCTGAGATGTTAAATGTAAGCCCTAGGTATATTATAATAAAGGTATCATATGCTCTTTAATTTCATTACAGCATTGTTGCTATTAAAGTTTTGTGTAGGTCTTCATCAGTTTCAGGAAAAAAACTTGAATGTAAACTCTTCAAACCACAGATCAAGTTGGAGTCAACATTTGACTCATTTTTCCTTCACAAAGTCACAACTTTCATCAGCTGTGCTGTAATGATTTGGTAGCATACCAGTGTAGTATCGTGGTTGTAGTTCACACAAGTCTGTTACAAGTCGTGTCACAAGCAAATCACAAGTCAATTCACAAGTCCGGTTACAAGTAACAGCAGATGAGCAATGAAAAAAGAATGCCTTTGTTAGGTTTCTTTTGAACAGCACGCAACTTGACTTGGAAATTGGAGGATTTGTGATGGACTTGTGATGGACTTGTGATGGCTTGCGATGGACTTGTGATGGACTTGTGATGGCTTGCGATGGACTTGTGATGGACTTGTGATGGACTTGTGATGGGCTTGCAATGGGCTTATGATGGACTTGTGATGGGCTTATGATGGGCTTGTGATGGACTTGTGATGGACTTGTAATGGGCTTGTGATGGGCTTGTGTTTCACTTGTAATGGACTTGTGATGGACTTGTGATGGACTTGTGATGGACTTGTAATGGGCTTGTGATGGACTTGTGATGGACTTGTGATGGACTTGTGATGGACTTGTGATGGGCTTGCGATGGACTTGTGATGGATTTATGGGGATTCAACAAGTGTAACTTACGTGAGGTTTGCCATGCGTGTATTGCGTCTGTGTGGATAGGTCATAGTGTGACTACCTCCACAACTCCTGGTGGTTGAGAAGTAGTCTGGGACGTCAACATTCCCACTGTAGCAAAACAGGTCAAAGTTGGGTTAGGTTTTCAGACAAATTTACAATAAACACAAAGATGATTATTCATAGGTAAATATCTGGAACAAATTCAGTTAGTTATACTCACTTGCTAATGTGTGTACTGTTATTTTTGTTTAATAGTTGAAACTCTCTGATCACAGAGCATATTCACGGTCTTATTTCTTTTAATTTGAAAATCAAATAAGTTGTAAGATGCTTATGTACATGCTTTTATTGCATTGTTTTGTAAGCAAGCAACTTTGTATAAATAGTATTGACGGAATGAACTTAGCGTGAGGCACACTTAATTAAAGACTTATACCAATTTTTTAAAGTGCAAAACCAAATCTTTTTTGAAAAGTGGCAATGTTAATTCGGTATTAAGGTGATAATGTGAAGTTGGATATTTCAGAGAACTGCCAATATCCCTGATGTAGAAAACTGAAGATATACACCCTTTGAACACAGCAGCCATCTTGGATATATTTTTGCTTCATAAATACCTAAGACAGTTTACGCATTCCTATTGGTCGAGAGCCCGTCACGTGGCCGGTCTTAAACGGATGATAAAGACATGGCTAGCTGGTCTTAAACACTTTTCCAGTGTCACAATAAAATGTGTACTCCTAAAAATCCAGTGCCTCTTATCGTTTCATTGGTTGAACGTTCACAATCCTCACGTAGGCATGCGCAACACTACCAGCAAGTCAGAATTTTATAGTTCTAAATTCAAAACGCAACACGTCAGGTGCGTTCTGCGCGACATCGCGCAGAACATGATACGTGCGCGTCAATCTCCATAAAAGGGTTGTTTACATCTTACTCGCCAGCTGAACACTCCATTATTTTGCAAGAGGGATGTTTCAAAAAGCATAAAGTGAATTTGTTGAACAAAATCGGGATGTTTTGAACGAATTATATGATTTTTTTTTACCGAAAAGGTATTTATGAATGGGAATAAATATGTGCTCCGTCGGTATTTATCACTCTGTTTAAGACCACTTAGAGTCTGGGTGCTGATAATTATCAGCACCCAGACTCTAAGTGGTCTCAAACAGAGTGATAAAAACCTCCGTAGCACACATTTATTCCCTTATTATACACAAGAGGTATACTTATGCAGACCCCTGTGGAACAAAAGCACTGCACCCTCCAAGATGGCTGCTATGCAAATGGTCTATGGAATCCTAGCATGAACAGTATCCCTTTGTGATTGCACCACTCCTGAGGAGTGGGACATGGACACACTGCATGTGCGTAATTGTTTGCATGCGTAGTGCAGAAAGAACGCAGGAATAGTGGTCATCCATTTGCACCAACCTGAGGTGTTGTATTAAGTGCCAGGCATTCAGGGGCAATGCATTCAAGTTTCCCACCTAACACTATCTTGTAATCATTAAAGGTAATATACAACATTTGCAAACATAAAAACAAACCAAAAAAAACTACCAAATTATGATGAAATACCTCAATAATTGGCTGTAAGTGAATAATAGTCTCAAGCATCCTGTGAAATCATGGCACATGGTGTGCTGTCATTTTCAAGAAAAGTGGAATTTTTGTATCAATTTCCAATGATGGGAAAACAAGTGACTTTTTTTTTCAAATACTGCCCCCAATATAGTTAGTCCACATTATGTTTGCAATCGGTTACACATGTGAATGAGTTCAAGCCAGCTGGTCTGATTCCCTGACCTGACAATTTCCCGACGTAAATTGCTCGGTTTAGGGAACCAGACTACATGAAAAGCATTTTTTTTCTTGGTTTTTCCAGCATGTATTAACACAAAACTTTAAACAGGTCAGTGTATTGCTGTAAAATATTAACCCCCAAATCCATCGATTTCTGAAAATTACAGCAAAAGCAAATGTTGTATATTCCCTTTAAAGGATTATTTGTTCAGGGCATCCATAATGAGACACACTTGCTTTGGATTGTCATTGTGCTAGTTAATTGGCTTCACACAACACACACATTAGTCAATTTCTGTGCAGTTAAGTTGATAAATGTGGATCACTCATAAAAATCAAGCCATTTTTTGTTTACCTTCGAGTTGAGGGTTTTTGTTTATTAAGGAAATCGGTCATGAGACGGGAATGTCTGAGCCTCATGAGCTCTCCGTGGGGGCCGGAGGGGGTGGGAGGGAGGGGCATGGCTTCAATTTGGAGGTATTCGATCTCGGGGGTACTGGGGTTCAATGTCCTTTGTTATAGTAAGCAGCGTTTGGAGGAGAAAAGAATGCGAAGAGTTGAACAAACATGTTTATATTTCTACTTTCTTTAAAAAAAATCTTTTTAGATGTTGTCTAACCTAACTGCACCTACAATTACATGCAACCAAAAATACTTTTAATATTGACACCCTCCTGATACATTTGGTCTCATTTGGTTGTCTTTGATTGAATTGCTGTTAATCATTTTTAGTGAAAGGCAAAAAGCAAAGAATCCCCTTCCCATAAATTTTACAATGTTGCGTCCTTGGGTATCTCACCCCATCGGCCTCTCTCCACCAAGGAGTATAGGTGGGTACCAGCATTAACCTGCTATGGACTGGTATCCAATCCAGGGGGAATAGTAACATTCTTAGTGGTTTATGCCAAGGAAACTGGAGACAAACGCCGGCCTGATGGGCCATATTGGCTCATGACAGATTTTACTTTACTTTGATACTTGATACAAGACAACCATAATACCAAATGCATAAGTGGAATGTGTCAGAAGTCCACTAGGCCTAACTAAATTCATCCTATGATAATGCCGACATTAGCCTATAAGTAAATCTTTTTCTTTTCCTATTACAGTTTCATAAACTACCAATGACCTGTGTCTGTCTGGTTGCAAGTGGAGCTGGGGAACGTTCCTAATGAACGCCGGTCGGTCCTGCTCCCCGTGGAAGTGAACCAGGTAGGCCATGATGTCCTGCTTACGCTGCCTAGCTAACTCTTGTTCCTGTAAAGCCTTATCGTAGTGGAGAACGTTCCTGCCTGGCTTAGCCCTACAGTGAGGGATTTGTATGAACCCCCCGACCCAAGCAAGGCGATGGTAGATGAGAAAGAGTATTTGGTAGATGGTTAGTGAAACGGAATGGATAAGGATTAATAGCGACTGCCACCCTCAACTGCACGCAAAGAGGTGTAATAGTCAACAGAGTGGATTCAAAGTTAATCATGTTTCATTCAACAGTGATACATACTCTGAATTCCAAGAGACAAGCTATTTGAATGAATTGTGATAAACCATTCCTTTGAACTCCTGGTTATCTAATGGTCTGCGATCAAATTTGCTCCAAGCATGTCAGGAATTTGAAACGGCATTCCATTTTTAAACTGCTGTATCGGATTTAGTTCCGCTGATCTTGGCTTGGTTCAGGGTGACTAGTCACATTATATTTGACAAGTTTGGAAATATTTTACAAGTTTGGAAGAAGCAAAGTCAAATTACAGGCAGTATGAGAAAGGAAATACATTATGGAAAGGGTCGAGATGATGAGCAAAAGCAGAGGAAAAGCAAAGATGAAGATTCATAAGTTGTTACAGGAATGGGTAAACCTAGGCCCAACATTTATACAAATCCATACACTCATGGTACACCAACATCTTGATTATTTCTTCAGCACAGTGGCAGCTTTTGTTCAAACTAAATGCCTACATTATAACATCAACAAAGGAGGTGTAACAAAGGGTGCAACTAAGATGTGCACATAAGCAGGTTTTTGAATATGTGGCCTACCAAAGGAAAGGCTTTCAGATGTGGGTTTTGCAGGGGGGGTCAACTGAATCAATTTCAGGTGATAATTTGGATCAACTTGTGCCTCAAGGACATTGATAAAAATACTGTACTGCTCTTTTTCATCAACAAACCATGAAAATGGCAGACAGATTTACCGTTTAATTTTCTAGCTTTCTATGAAAAGCATTCCATAATCTGCCTTTTTTTTTATCTGCTACCCTACATTAACCTATTATTAACCCTGAAACTAACTCTCACTAATTGACACTAAATTCCCTTTCATCCAAAATAAAACACTGTTCAAGAGAAAGTTGCCGGAGAAAATAAAATCTCGATCTACTCACTTTTTCTGAGCTGCTCTGATTTGTTCCAACTCAAACGTTGTGTAAGGCCGGCCCGTCCTCGTGCCGGGCATGCCCTTGGATTCAGGTAATGATGCTAGAGGCCTGAACAGCAGTAGGAAAACAAAAAAGCAAAAGCTCACTTGTATGTTAATATTAATAAACTTCAAATGTGTGCGCAAATTTATATATTTTGCCCGAACTTTGAAGTCATTTTTGAGATATACTTCAAAGTTCATAGTTTTCTCAGACGTATCTCTCTCACAAGTCAAATTTCTGTCACACTGCAAGTTATCACTGTTGAAAAAAAATCATGAATATATAGCTGACCCTGATGTTAAGTGGGCATTTTGAGGCATATTCTTAGTGGATAGCTGTGTTGTGATTTTATGGATACTTGGGTCTACTTACGGTTGCGGCGTCATGTCCAGAGGTCTGTCACATGAGATACAGTTGAATTTCTGCATCAGTTGCCTGTTAAACAAAAAAATAAAACACCATTACAAAACGAGAAACACCTGTCACGTCTGTACGATGATCAACAGTGAACTAGAGTGGAAGGATTTGGTCAAAGAAGGCGTATCAGCTTGGCCATTCACTTTACCTTGAAATACAAAATGCAAAAGTATTACTTACAACCCTAACTCCCTAGCATGGTTTACTAGGAACCATACCCATCCTGGCAAATTCCAACACCATATGGGAAACTGCACACACATATTTCTGACTTTGTTTCTGGAGGTGTGCCAACCCAATGTTAAAGACTGCCAGTTTAGGGGTACTGTACCCATCCCGACAGATTCCAACAAAACATGCTGTTGGGGTTTGATGGGTTGAGTTCTGTAAGGGTTAAAGGGAATGTACATCATTGGTTTTTGATGTAATTTTCAGAAATGAACTATTTGAGGGGCTAGTATATATAGATCAACACCGACATTTTTGAAGTTTTGTGTTCGAAAAGGTTGGAAAAACCAAGAAAAACAAAAATGTTTAAGTAGTCTAGTTCCCTGACTCCACAAAAGATAAAATGGATCAATTTATAGATGATGGAAAATTGTAAGGCACGGGAACCAGTCTAGCTGGCCTGCACCCGTTCATGAAACATGTAACCAATAGCAAACAAAATTTGGACTAAAAAAATGATTAATTTGGAGCAGTAGTTGAAAAATAGTTAGGTTTTTCTAACGCTGGTCGGCCGACCACCGTTGGAAATGTATACAAAAATACCATTTTCTTGAAAATGACTTCACACCAGGTGCCATAATTTTACAAAATGCTTGAGACTATCATTTACCAACATCCTAGTAAGGTTTTTCGTAAAAACTTGGTAGTTTTATTTTCGATGTTTGCAAATGTTGTATATTCCCTTTCATGAAACTTAATACATTATATGACCAAGCTCAGGTTTATTCCTCTCACAGATTTGTGAAAAATCTGTTGGAAATTGCTCATACTTTCCAAGTAAGCTTGTGAATTTTCCCTGCAATCCCTTGGAAAACACTGAGTATACATCGTCAATAAAACTACGTTAGTGAAGGGCAAAACCCAATAATAAATTTTTAGAGAATTTTACTCCACACAGAGTATTTACAAAATTCTACTAAACTAGAAGATGCTTACTTTCTGAATCCAGCCGCATCGTCTTGCGTGGTGTCCACTTCCACCTTACGGACCAGCTTAGCACCTACTGACTTGATGCGGTTATCTAGGTAAGACTTGAGGGGATCCAGTTCCATCCGGTCCAGCTTGTTGTCAATGTCTAGCTTCATCTCACTGACGGCCTCCTGCCATGCCGAGCGCTGGGTTTGACAAGACCAACCGGGGAGAATGTTAACCGTGCAATGCAGGCACGTAATCGAAGCTCTCCAAAACAAAAATGTTACTTTGAGAATTTCTGCTTGCTTATGAATTATGAAAGTGGCCTCTGGTGATTAGTGAAGTAATTTAAAACCACTTTCTGAGACCAAAGGCTTTGTTTCAGAAGTCCCAAAATCACACGAAAAAAATGTTCTTAAAGTTGCATTCCGTCTGCTCTTCATCAAAGTGGGATTTTTTTCTAGCAATAAATGTTCAACTTCTTTTGTTTTATTTCAACCAAAAAGCGCTCCTTTTTAACTCTTTTGGATGTCCGCAACCCTCTGAAAAAAAATGTTTTTGTTTTGGACTCAAACAGATCCGCTTTGTGAGGAGACTGGCTCCCGGTCCATACATTATTGATACTGATTGTGGGGCAGGAACCAGCCTAACCCGTGACAATGGGAATTACTGTCTGGCAGCCAATAATTTAAATTATAAAGTAATAATTCAATGAACTAAACATGGGCTGATTTTTTTCGTATAATTTTTTTTGATAATTTTTAAGTAATAATTAAATGAATTAAAAATGGGCTGATTTTTTCGGTTGATGTCTCATTCAAAAGTAAATGACTTTTGTTAAGTTAGAAAATAGCATTAGAAAAGGAATCTATTTTCTGGGATAAAACTCGAAAAAAGCAGGGGGGAACGCAACTTTAAGCCAGTATTACATGCTGAGATTGATTTCTGCTCCTTCTTTTGAAACTTCATTTATCGTTTATATCTAATGTTGACAAATTGTTTTATGAAACAATTTATCGTTTATCTTATGTTGACAAATTGTTTAATTCAATCTCTTCACTTCAATAATGCTAGAAATTATTTTTCAGGGCATCATTCAAAAAGAACATTACGGACATTTCTTAAATAAAAGAAATATATATATAAACACTGTAGGAATGTCTTCTAATATCAACAATTTAAGTTCCTGTAGTTAACTCATTAAGTCGTTGTTTATCATAACAGACTTTTTCTTGCATAGCTGGAAAGGTACAGCCATCATTTTTTTACAAAGAGAATAAGTTAGAGAGTTTTACTTTTGTGAAACTGTGCAGATATGACGTCATTCATAATGAGGTAAGTCAACAGAGAATGAATCACTGAAATTCTCCACTTACATGTCCAGACAGTTTGTCCAGGACGTCGTTGAGATTGCGCGACAGTTCGTCCACCGTTCCCTGGAAATGCGTGGTGCTGACTTTGTTCTCCAGCGCTCGCTTGTCTGCTTTCTGTAAACCGAACAGGAAATTAGAGAAACGTGGTTTAAACGATCTTAAATTTCAACCGTCCATTAAAATGCCAGCTTAATGGGAATTTCAAAGTAACCATGGTAACAGTGATATTAGGTAATAGCACGTAAAAACAGATTAACTGGTATGTGTGCCTTGACTTTACGTGAAGTCTTCAGACTGACATGCTAGCATATGGCTAATTGGTATTAAAACTAATGACACATCTGAGTGACATTTGGCGATTCATTCCCAATTATTGAATTAAATTTGAAGCACTTTCATGTAGACCGATAAATTGGAGTTGGCACCAAAGTCCCCTTTGAAAATTGCAAATACCGGGAGGTAGGCCTGCAATGGAAAATATGTGAGTGATTGTTTCATTTGTACAAATGCTTTCAATGTATGCTCTGATTATTAGCTGAATCAAATAAAATATATCAATTCGGTTCTTAAACAAATACAGCAATTTGTAATTCCAATGCCAACAAGGAAACATATTTTGATAGTATGTTTTCAGTTGTAGTTTTAAAATGGAAGTCGTCGTCCTTAAAAAGAAATTTCATTTTTGAGGCACCTGATTTTGTTTTTAACTGTTTGAAACAATTTAAAAATTTAAGTCAAAAATAAAAGTTCTGAATTGCCTGGAAAAATAGGGACATCAGAAAGACTTGGGAATTCTTTTATAACTTTAAGTACTTAGTAATTTCAGACAAAAAGTAGTGAAAATTTGCAATTCTAGTAAATGTTCATAAAACTTCACAATGTAAATTTATTGAGGCAAGTTTTAGGGGGAGGGGATACATTTTCATGCATAAAATACACAGTAAAGAGAATAATGACGACATGAAAGTATGGTGGGTCTGAATTAACAAGTTTTTAAACAAACCACCCAAGAATTCAAACGTACCACATCGATCTCCATAATGACGTGCTCTTTGTCAGCCTTGTTCTCTTGTAGTCTGTCAACAAAAGTGTACAGTGCCTGGAGAAAGAAAACAAGTCAGGTTAGTTTGTTGTCACTAAATGTCAGTGGATATTTTTATTTGATGTCTCGTTCAAAAGTGAACAACTTTTATATTGTTAGGAAAATAGCAATTGAAAAACAAATTTTTTTATTTTTTGAGATGAAACTCGAAAATAGGAGAGGGAATGAATCTTTAAGTATGGTCCTTGTACACAGTGTCCATTGAGTGTTGAAGAACTGTTCTGCTTTTAGAGGGACATTTAAGCATAATTCTGCAAATAATTTTGTGGACCATACTCACATCGATATGTTTCTGTTTGCTGTTGTGCTCATCCACAAGCTGCACACACGTGTGGTTGAGTTTATCCACCTCGGCCTGTAGCTGAAGAATTAACTTTTGCATGTTGGTGATTACTTCACTATCCTAATGATAAAAGACCATGACAAACAACATTCAATCAGAACACAGATGGAGTGGTTGATAAAGTTGAAGTAATTTGTTGTCAACTTCTTGCGCACTACCAGCATGCATTTACTAAAGCGTGACTAAAAAATACACAGCACGTGTACAGTTTCACAATGCCTATGACCCGTTTGGCTAAATGTAGCATAGATTTTGTGCAATTAATTTATTGTGACAAATATGCCAAAGTAAAGGTAGAGTACATCATTTGTGCATTTTTTTTCGTTGGAAGCAACAAAAGTGCTCAAAATCTAAAGAAGGGTACTTAATAACAACTGATGACATGCTCTTTCCCATGCGTGCAGTGGGCGGGGCCCAATACAGGGTGAGTAAAAAAAACGAAACCCTAATGTTGGGATCATTGTTTTAGTAAAGTTCTGCATGGAGCACTTTCAAAATCTAGGATATGAAAGCCCCGTTCATAAGCTTTCTTTTAGTACAAGAATCATTCAAACCACTCATGTACTTTTCAAGTTACGGAATTTTAAACACAACCACCGTTTTAAGGTTCTGTCCACGGATCACAAAAAAGTTCAGTGTTCTTTCAGCAAAACGAAAACAAATCACATACGGATGTGTGTGAATTGTTTTCGTTTTGCTGAAAGAACGCACACTTTATTGTGATCCGTGGACAGAACTTTAAAACGGTGGTTGTGTTTAATACTCCATTACTTAAAAAGAACATGAGTGATTTGAATGATTATTGTACTAAAAGAAAGCTTATGAATTGGGCTTTCATGTCTTAGATTTTGAAAGTGCTACATGCAGGACTTAAATTAAACAATAGTCCCGACATTTGGGTTTCGTTTTGTTTTTTACTCACCCTGTACATCAGTCTATTGCTGCAATTAATTCCATGCTCAAAAAGTTGAGCATCAAAATTTTGGCAACAGGTTTGATATTCCATTCAATTCTAAGCAGTTGTGATGCTAGAAATTAGGATACAATACACCAATGACACAGGCATGCAAAATACCAACATAACATTTACTTCTCCAATGTCACCAAAAAAAACCTAATACAGCCAAAAAGGATGTGACGCCCAACATCAAAGCCTACCAAATCCCCTCCCGACCCCTGCGTCTGCTCTACTTCATGCAGCCTGTGGTCGGAGGCTAGCATCCCCATAGACACCTGGGCTTCAAGCTGTTTGCCCTGGCTGTCTAGTCTCCACTCAAGGTGTCCCAATCGGGAAGTGACCTTGCCGAGCTGCTTGCCCAGCTCCTGGCTCAGGCCCTGCGAGTGGCCCTGTAGTTGGTCTTGGAACTGTGAGTGCATGCTGTCAAGCTGGTGATGGTGAGTGGTGAAAATGGTGGTGGTGAAAAGGTCAGGGTGGTGATTAGCGTGGAAAGCAAAGAGAGAGAGTGAGACTAGCGCAGGTTATGTGGCAAGTGCAGTGAAACTTAGTTCCAAGCAGAGTAAACACATTTATTAACTGAAATAAGATTATTACTGGTTTTAGTCAGCATTTGTTTTTGTTTTTTAAAAAATACTTAGGACGATTGAAGATCAAGAATTTGTTTGCTTTTAATACAAGGGAGACATTCTGTTGCAGATATTTTCCCATAAATCAAGATTTATGAATTGGAAATACAAAAGGACTCCAACAATTTCAAATATCTTCTTAGGTAGACCTTTGGTACTTGATGAACTATCAACAGATCAGCAAATGCATTACAAACGAGTCAAATCAAGTTGACAGTTACGTCTATGTCTGCTGGGGCAATGCAAATTGTCTCCTTGTGGGTGTTGAATAATGAATGGTTTGTGTCAACACGTTACTTGAAAGCCTTGTTTAGACACTTTGTGAAGGAGTCAATCAGGAGTCTTATGACAAAGTCTGGTCATAACAGCGCAGAGTAAGGTTTTCATTACAGTTCATTTGAATAAGTTGTCACTTGACTTATTACTGCATGCTGCATGCTTGACTTATGATTGCATTCTGAGAACTTGAAAAGGTTCTGACATCAAGAGATACTACCGGTATCTCGGTTGCAGTAACTTGACGTTCAGATCCAATTTTTCTCCATTTGACTGCCTTAAGCCTGGTTCACACTTCATACGAATGCGAATGCGACCGAATTTGACGTCATGAAACATTCGCTGCAAAATTCGCCCGAGTTGAAATACGTTCAACTTTTACGAATTCGCAGCGGGAATACTTGCCACGACGTCACAAATTCGCTTTCGCTTTCGCGCAGAGTATGAATCGGGCTTTAGAGGTCGTTTAGTTGCAACCTTGAACCTTTCTACCAATATCCACTAACCCTGGCAGTGGACACAGCGCTCCCTACAGGCAGGTTTTTAGCCATGGCTACTATATCAGCAGCCAGGTCGGCCTGGGTTTGGGCCAGCTCATCCCTGAGCTGCTGGACATCCCGCTGGGAGGCGGGGACCATCTGGGATTGCTCACTGATCCAACGGTCGAGCTGGTCCATCTGTGGGAGGGAGATAGTATGGGCAAAGGGAATAGAGGGTGAGGGGTAAGGAGAGGGTGAGGGGTAAGGAGAGGGGTGGGGGTGGGGTAATGTGAGGTTTATATGGTCAGACGATATAGGTTTGGGATGAGGTGGGTAGGTAGTAGGTGTAGGGGTTAGGTGAGGGGGTATACAGGGCAAGGGCGTAAGGTACAGGGCATGGTTGGGTCAGTTATGGGGAAATGGAAAAAGGGATATGGGGTGTTGAAGTATGAGGGATATGCATTGTGAAGGGTGGAATGCGGTTAATTCAGATATTAAAAGGTTATTATTGAAAGAATATTATCAGTAAGATTTGAGGCTTTGCATGGTGGAGATACTGAATAATGAAAGGTTTGCAGAAACACCATGTGCGAATAATTTCTCAACTAAGAGAATGGTTCTGAAAAGAACCAGAGGTATAAACTTGATGTTCCGGTCAGTATGCTCTGACCGTCTTCCTGAAGACGGTCAGAGCATACTAACCACATCGTCGAGTTTATACCTCTGGTTCTTTTCAGCACCATTCTCTTAGTTGAGAAATTTTGCACATGGTGTTTCCGCAAACCTTTCATTATTTAAGAATATTATCAGCTTTTAAATTCAGGAACAGTGAGAATCAAGCCAATTGCTGTGCAAATCTCTCCTCTTGTGTATATTTCAGATGATTGTTATGGTGGGTTTCAGTCTTGTTTCATATCATATTTCTTATCAAATACAGCTTATAAATGCAACAGTGAATCCAAAGTTCGGTCAATCTGTTTCTTGAAACCAAGTGGATTTCCCATTGGCCTTGTTGTACAGAATGCAAAAGTTTCAGTAACTATTTAAGAATACTGTGGGAGTTTGATGAAGCCTGCAAATGGTTTTGAAAGAAAGTAGTTGATTGCATGCGGGATTTTCATTCCAGTAAAAAGTTGAGAAATGGAGGAACGACATAAAGCGAAATATGGAAATATTAGTTCACCTCAATCTGCAAGAGAAAGTGTATTAAAAGGTGCAATGGAGTTTATTTGCTAGAACCTTTGTTAAAAAAATATCAATTTCGATGAAAGTGCAGCGTGATGATATGCTCATGTGCAATTTTTTTGGCAAGATGTGTGTATGCTGTAGCAAGCTCATCAGAAACTTAGTCTCTGTGAAGCAAGAATGCCTGCAGTGCTCATAGCAATGCTTATTCACACAATCAAACAGTATAAATTGAAGATGTCATAGCAGATTTTTGAAGCCACAAATGTCGCCAGTACTAGCCTTTCGTACTAATGTTCATTTGTTGTCCGTCTATTACCTTTTCTCTCCCCTCTTTGAGTGAGTCCAGTCCTTCCTTCAGTTCCTCCAGCATCCTTGTCAAGTCCTCGGGGACATCCTTCTTCTCACCCAGCAGTTTCTTGACATCATCCAAGTCTAACTTGCTGTTCATCAGCTCCTGTTATGACACACCAGGGAGTCAAAGTTAAGATTGCATTCTCCGTCCTCTTCAACAAATTTAATTTTCTTTTTAAAATAAATTTTCAACCATGTTTTATCCTAATCAAAATCCTCACTTTATCGCTTTTTTGGTCATCTGCAACCCTCTGAAAAGTTTGTGTGTGTGTTTTGACACAAACAGATCCACTCTTTGTGAGCAGACGTGGGACGGGAACCAGCCTACCCTGCAATGAAATATGACTCTCCATCAGTGTGTTTACAATGTCAGAGAACAATCACGTTGAGAGAAAAAAAGAACATCCCGAGGAGCAGGAATAATTGTGTGTTACCTCTAACGTTTTGACTCTGTTCTCCACAGAATCATGTTTTCCTTTCAGTTCACCGATGTCTTTCAGAATGCGTTGTATCTCCATGGAGGGATGGGCGGCTGAGCCTGGACGGGAAGGGGGGTTGGACGGAGGTCCTGGACTCGGTGTCTGTGATAGAATGGACAAAGTCATAAACATGCATGTAAGGACTGCGATGCAGAGGTTGCAATCAAGTCATCACAAGTCATCACAAGTCTTCACAAGTCAATCGCAAGGGGTCACAAGTCATCACCAGTCATTAAAAAGTCAATCACAAGTCAATCACAAATCCTCACAAGTCATCACAAGTCAATCACAAATCCTCACAAGTCAATCACAAGTCATCACAAGTCAATCACAAATCCTCACTAGTCAATCACAAGTCATCACAAGTCAATCACAAATCCTAACAAGTCAATCACAAGTCAATCACAAGTTGTCACAAGTCAATCACAAGTCATCACAAGTCAATCACAAGTCATCATAAGTCTATACAAGACATTGTAAGTCAATCACAAGTCCTCACAAGTCATCACAAGTCATCATAAGACATCACAAGTCATCACAAGTCATGAGTCGTCAATCACATTGTAGTCAAGTGACTAGCTATTCCAACAAACTGTCAGAAAGCCAATCCTTTGCCACTGTTCATCCTCTGCCACTTGTGAATCCTTGGCCGACTTGTGATTCGACTTTGGCCGACTTGTGAATTAATTATGAGATAGAATTTACGTATTCCACAATCAAAAGTGTAATTTACAAAAGAAAAAATAGTGACTTGATTTGCATCCCAACACTTTCATATTCTTCAAAATCCACAAGAGATGTGGAGGATTTGGCAGATACAGAAGGTATAGACAAAAATAATTTTATACGATTTTCATTATGACAGAAACTTGTTGAAATTTGAGTTTGTTCATGTTGTTTGGTTATGCCACAATGCACTTTTTCTTACAAGCTTATACATTGGCAAAAGTCAAATTTGAACCACTTCAACAGCTGAACAGATGTTTGTTTGCTGAACTTTGTTGAAATTGACACGCATAGAACAGCTGGCTTTGGTGTCGGATATTTGTCCACAATTTACGTGTTTTGCTCGTTTGCCAAATTTGTTTTAACAAATTCCTGGTGTGAGTGTCGATCAAGTGTGTAACCAATAGATTGTCTCTAACTTTACAAGTTTAAAAACAGAAACTTACCCTGGTTTGTGAATATGAACTTTTGGTTGGCATCGTTTGTACATTGGAAGTCTAGAAACAACAGAAAAATGACAGTGAATTTAGTAACTTTCACACAATAGATGTACTACCGCTATGCCAAAGGCTTTGGAAATTAAAAAAAAAAAGCAACAGTGGAAAGATTCCTATATCTGGCCATCACTTGTCACCCTGTTTTTTTCAGTAAAAATTCAAATTTTTTCCCTGCTAATTTCTGTACACAATATATACATTTGGGGGATTCTTAAGGGGGAATAAAATTAAATTTTTGAAAATGTCGACAAATATTTTGGCTTATCGCAAGAATGTCACGGGGAAGCACTGTTGGCTTAAAAATCTGCAACAGTTTCAGGTCCTTTCCCATAAAAACAGTTCCCGCATAAGCAATAAACCGGACACAACCAAAACACACAAAAATAAACTGTAGCAATGTGGACCAGTGGTTACAGTGTTCGGACTCATGTGCAGTGGTATGGGTTCGAACCCTGACAGGGAACACGGGGTGCTTGTGTTCTTGGGCAAGACATTGTACAACAATTGCCTCTCTCCACCCAGGACTACAAATGGGGAGAGCGCAGAGACCAGATTGCGCTAATCTCGAGCTGCTTCAGAAATTTGGTCTCATGGCCTGATGAACAGGGGTAATAATCGTGAAACACTTTGAGACCTTTGGTGTAAAGTGCTATACAAGCGCCACATTATTATAATATTTACATCTGTCATTGCCATAGTCTGCATAGCGTGGTCGTACACCGATATAGGCTCTCTATGTATTCCCTTCAGTGCGTCCTCCATAGCTGGCCATGTGACGATGATATCTAACGGCGGTAAAGTGTTCATTTTGTTGTTCAAATCATTCTGAAATACAAATCAAAATTGGAAGAAGTTAGAAACACAGTGTACACTAACATCTCAACGAACAGTGTGCTGTTTGTCTTGAGGAAAAAAACAGAACACACTGTTAAAAAAAATGTTGAGATCCATTCTCACCACTGCTTCTTTTCAGAACCACACAACTTTCTTTTTAATGGTGTATCTGCAAGCGTATTTCACTGGTTTAACACTTTGCCACGCAAAGTTTCAAACAACACTGAAAAATAAGCTGGAAAACATAAAATATTACTCACTTTTATAACCCCCCCCCCAAATATTAAAATAAAAAAATAACAAATTTAAAACTCTGCAAAAAACTTTAAAAAAGTAATTTTTAAGTTTTAAATGGTTGTTACAAATACTCTGCAAAATGTACTTCACTAAAATATTTGTACAATTTCGATCAAAATATTCTTTGTTTTTAATAAACCTTCCCCGAGCATTCCCAGTTTCAATGGGCTGTTCTGAATTTGGGCATAAGCCCCGCCCACCTTTAGTCTCTGTCATTTCTCACAGTGCTTGTGACCGAATTTGACTGAGCTACCATGGTCACCTGACCAAAAGTCCTGATCTGATTGGTTAATGTGCACTGTTTGATTGACCAATAATCTTACAATGATCTTCTGAAGTTCGTCCATCTTGTCCTTGTTGGCTGTGGAGTTCTCCAGCTTTTGTAGCCTCTCATTGACTCTATCCTCATTGGCGCTAATCTGAAATGCAATCATGTCAGTCAGTATTAGCTTATCATCCTGCGTCACTCTTGCAGGTGTTCGCAAATATAATTAAAACTTGCATGTACCACATGCAGAGATTGTGATTGTTATTTGTATTTTTTTGCTGTTGATGAAATGACACCAGTATTCTTGTGGTTCCAATTTCAGTACATCGATATCAAAATTGAGACAGTTTGAATTTGCTTTTTTTTTGGGCAGTCATGTCATTACACAAGTTATTACAAGTCATTTGAAAGAAATGTATTGACACTGAATTAAAGTTTTTTGGCCATTTAAACCTGCAAGTCAATAACAAGGTATCAAATTTGCTATCAACTCACAATCTAATCAAAGTGAATTTTGAAAAAGATATAATGAAATATTTGAAGTGTTAAAAAAAAACCTGCTCATGGTTATCAGCGCCATCTTGGCCGGGGGGGGGGGGAATTGATGCACAGCTCTGCACTAGCAAGCGCGATCACCGCGTTATCAGCTCAATTTGCTTTTTTGCTTTGAGCCTTGATTCACGCTCACTAGCACTGTGCCACACATCAATTTTGCCTGCTGGCCAAGATGGCATCAATAACCATAAACAAGTCTATTTAAACCCAGACATTCTTCATAAATGAATGAAATCTTTACCTTGTTTAGTCTGTCTTTTAGGTTTGCTATTTCGCTGCTGAACCCATCAACGTGTTCCCTCAGTGCTGACATCTCTCCTAACAAGTCTTCTATCATGCTCATGAGCTGAAATAAAGCACAATCCAAACAAATTGAGTTAATAATAGTCCACTGGCTCAAAACCTTAGAACTTGGACCACTGGAATAATAAAGTCAAAATGACAAATCCAGCATCACAGACATTACAACTCGGATTTTGTTTTTGTACTTTAAGAGCTCAATGAATAAACCTGACCATGTATTTTTCAAAGCTTATAAAACCATTACATGTATCTAGTAATGACCGTGAGATTACAGACTAGGAGTTTTGGATCATTTCTCTGAATCATTAATTAGATATCATGGTTAATTGGCTCTGTCAGAGACATTAGATTTACTTCCATAATGCTGGAATTGCTCAAAAGGTTTAATCATTGGTCTAGTGCTTTCTGTCTGAAAATAACCAGCAGTCTTTACAATAAAACCATAACGAACAATTTCAAATGCTCACTTTGTTGACGTATTCAACGAAACTAAAACATGTTTTGAATAAAATGAAAATATCACCCATGCAACTGCGAAGTAACGCAAGTCTTTACAAGACTTCACACAGTGTTTTCCAATTTTTATGGCATAGGGGCCTAAGTTTGAAGGGAAAAACACAGAAATCAGCTGAACCGAGGACAACTTGCATGCGTGATAAATGTGTTTTAATTAATGTTTTAATTAATGTTGGTTTGATTTACAATGCATTTCACATGAACAAGAACTTCCTAATGCATCACTAGATATTATTCTTTTGAATTAAAATTTCACTTCTTTTTCCTTTTAGCAATGCAGGGGTTGATTTATGTGAATAATTTTGAGACAAATGTAAATCCCGTAGTCTGGTAGATTTTAACAATAGTAAGTTTCGATTCACTTAGTGACTTTTCAAAATGAAACAAAACACTCATGCTAAACAGTTCCATAAATAGAGAAAGTCATGCTGTAAGACAAAAGATATCCTGTTTTCATGAATTAATCAGAGTGTGTAATCAATGCATGATCATGAATTCAATTCAAACAGTTTAGAAATCGAATCCTCGCCTACCCAGTCAAGTTTAGGTGGTACTGAGGGAGTTATATTACCCCATTTGTCAAACTGACTGCCCAAATGGATCAATTCAAAGAAGCCTTTTGTCTTGAGAAACAAAAGAGCACATGTCAATGCATCTCAACTACAGGGACCTTTGTACACTCTTACAATACACTCGGTTTTAGATTACACAAAAGTACAATTCAGGGGAGTCAAGTACATGATATTAATGTAAACAATGACAGCTTTTGCACACAACCAAGGTGTCACGTTGGTCAAATATTTGGTCATTCAAAGACACCTGTACAATGAGTTCAAGCTAATCTATCAAGCTGAATTGCTGTCAAGGGCCAAATTAAAAAAGTCATAGGCATGTTTCCATCAGATCAAATTTATGCAGTAATATTTTTCATGCTTTCTGGGGAAAAAATACACTCCTTCTTGTCAATTTTTTAAATCATAAAATGATTAAAAACAAATCACCTTATCTAAATTTCAATGCCAAATTTACAAAATTGATTATCAGTTTAAAATTGAACATCCAAAATTCGAATCAAAATTCTTACTAGTTTGAAATTCAGGAATATTGTATATCAATGGAACTGAAAACCTCACGATTCATTCGGTGGATTGTTGGATTGGTTTGTGGGTATTTTTTTTATCACAAGTCTGAACTGACACTACATAACCTGTATGTGTTTACATACGTCTCCAGATGTAAATATGTACATATCATTTCTTTAAAAAAAAAATTAATATGACAGAACATTTATAAGCAACCAAATATGTAACACTGCATCAAAGTAAGTTAGAAGACCCAAGTTCAAAAAAATCACCGGGAAAAGAATCTGTAACAGAAACAATTCTGGAACAAACACTGAAATAAACTTATGCGATTGCCGATTGTTATCTTTAAAAGGTTATGATTTAATAGTAAAGAATGGAACTGTTACAGTTTCATCAAAAGCTATAAATAACCAACAAGTACTTGTGCAGATAAATCATTAATTCATTTCTAGGCACTAGAACACTTGCAATTGAGCATCAATAGGGTTTGCCATGGCAACTCAGAGTGCAGACAACAAAACACTAATCACTAATTTTCCAAACAGGTGCTTCTAAACTTTAAATGATTGATAACTTCAATTGTTATGATTAATTCAAAAAAAAAAAAGAAACAAACAGTAATTTGCTTTATCATTTCACAGGTAAAATGTAACAAAAAAAATATTTTTAAATTGTTTTTTAAACGACTTAGGTATACGTGTAATTGAAAAAGTCTCAAAATCTCTGGTATAATGTGTCTTTTTATAATTCACAAAAATAACTTTATTTCATTTATTCATCCTGAAAAGATTCTCACACTACAGGATTCTGGGCGGGAATTATTTACGCTGCATCAACGCTCATCCCTAATGAAAGGCAAATTCATCAGATTTTCAAAATGCCACGGCCACGGTCAATTTCACAGGGATGACAGGGCTCCTCCAACACAAAAATCCTGAAAAAAAATCATTTCTATTTTTTTTCTTCTACACATCTTGAAGATTATGATTAAAGATGTAAGGAAATTAAACGCATTTAAAATTAATCTGCTTGAAACCTCGATTAAATACTAAAAATGTTGATACTACATGTACATGTATAATTTACCTATGCAGAAGTTTTTTTAATAAGTAATAAATAAGATTAAGAATTCTCTTAAACATTTTTTAAAAATAAAAATAACTTAAGATAAATAACAGCTACGTCCTCTGAGACATATTGACAATTTATACACAAACATAGGTCTAAAATGGAAGGATTTTTACATTAGTGGGATTTTACAAGCTTGTATTACAATCTTCCCTTCTGTTATAAGAAATAATCCTTAGTATTAACTCTTAAATGTCAGGGTCATCTAAAGGTTCATCTGGTAAAGGCAATATCCAGTCAGCATCCAGGAAATGAAGAAAATTCAAGCTGGGGAAAACCTGTGGTACTGTACAGTTCTATTTATAACTGAACCTTGTGTTCAGATCCCTGTAATTAATTTAATTTGATTGCAGGTGGCTGAATGCAAGGGTTTAAAAAGCAGGCGATAAAAACATAAGGTCCATGCATATTCACAAAAATCTTAGACAGGGCTCGAAGACGTGGGCAGTAGGCCTATGTATTCACTATTAATATATTTAAATATTGATAGTTTTTAAAACCTAATCTTAATATTGTAGCACTGTGTAATGTTATTGTCTCATTTCTGGAGGCCAATCAATAAAAAATTTACTTTTTCCACACACAATTTAGTTTATCTGATAAAAAAAATGTTGTATTATACATGAAAATCTTAAATCATCTGGGTTATTAAAAAAATAATAATCTGAATCTAAGTTTCAGGTGATTCTATAGGTTTAGATTTTTTAAACATAAACTAATTGGCAAAACTGTCGGTTTGCAGTCTCATAACATGACAACAGTAGTAATTGGAAAATAAAGAAATTGAAGACGTTGAGACATTAATCTGCAAATTGCAGGTACATGTATTTGTGTAGAAAAGAATACAATTTTTTTAAATGGTTTCCCAACATCAGTTTCATAACTTTACGTTAAAATGAACTTTCTTAAACCTTAATGACTACTTTGTGGGTCCATTTTGTGGCTTCAAAGAATTATCTGGATGATAATCCAGTTTAATACTCCTCCACTTTTGTATGCCAGAAAAAAAAATACATCACTTGTGTAGAGCTGTAAGCTGGATTAGCACTAAACCCATAAAACTAGAGCTGCAATGCTGCTAGGAAGAGACCTCTATCCGAACAGAAAACAAGATTGTACTCACAATGCTTCAATGCTCTGGCAAATTATTGGGTGTGACATTTCCATTAAGCCAAGCAGAGAGACCTGTAAACACTCTGACTGACGGTGGTCAAATATGACGTTTGGGAATTTACACACAAATGGATTCCCTGCCATGGAAACGCAGAAACAGGTCAACTGACATTGGTGGTTTTTATGCCTGTAGTGCTGAAAGCCTGTTCTGTTTACTGTAATTATGCCATGTAATTTGTAAGAATAGGAACTGCAACCTTTTGCAAAGTATGAAAGACATACCCTTCCAGTTTTAAGCCACTTTAATACAGAATTATACAAAGTTGCTGTTTCACAATGGCAAAAAGACAGCTCTTTAAGATTTATATTGTAGTTTCGAGTTTGAATAATAATTATAAATCAGCACATCTTCCTCCAAAAACTCATTTTTTTTAAATTTCAAATCTGATATGAAACTACTCTTTTATGCTACTAACTATCATTATTACGGGAAATTTCAATTTTATTTCCATAGGGTTGTGCTCAACATTTTCCAAACTACTAATGACTCCTGCAATCCCAAGTTTCCTTCAACCTACCCTGGCATGATGATTGATGAATTTTGGTACATGTTTTGAACCACGAGCAAATCCATCTAGCCTATTCATGACAATAACATTTTGCCTCTAAATAGGAGTTGTGACATTTGGTAGACATTGAAATGTCTCCCTTATGTCCGGTGTCTCCCTAAGGTATAACTAATGACGAAAAAAATGTCTCCTTAAGGTACATTAATGCACATTAACCACAAACTTAATCACCTATTTTCTCTATTTCTTCTAAGTTGCGCACACAAAGTACGAACGACCCGTGTTGCCTTTATTTGCGTTGCTAACATAAAATGTTTCATACAATTGATCTCCAGTCTTTCAATTCAATGTTTAATGCATTGATTCTCTCACTGCCAAATCTATACACCCATTCAGCTCGGATGAAAACAAACACCCTTATTCAACAATACAGCACTTCACCGGCAGGTTCTATATTGTGTGACTTGCGGCAAGAAACCCACACAATAACGCACTGGTTGACAGTTAAGCTCATTCTTAATAAATAATTCATTACAAGTCAATACTACAGTTGCCCCATAAAGTCATTTTGTGCTTGCAACTATCGCTGTGTAGCCTACATGTTCCTGTAGAACTGCACTTTTTTAGGGGGAAGACAAAGAACTACTTAGCTTAGAGGGGAAAAGGATCAAGAGAGGTTACTTCGGGGGGGGGGGAGGCTTCTAGGGCTTTAAAAGTTAAAAAAATTGCCTTATTTGAGAACATTTTGGTCACTGCAGGGGGGGGGGGGGGGTGCAGCGCCCCCTCTGCAACCCCCAGA
Organism: Patiria pectinifera; assembly: GCA_029964075.1. NCBI lineage: Eukaryota > Metazoa > Echinodermata > Asteroidea > Valvatida > Asterinidae > Patiria > Patiria pectinifera. The sequence goes on from CM057146.1 coordinate 3,481,913, forward strand.
TCTGCAACTGTAGGCCTAATATTGCCTGTTCTTATTATTGCCTGTTTTGGCAGAAGACTATATTTTGCACTCCAGGAACCTCATTCTCTTTCACTGTGCAACTAAGCTTCAAATTGTACACGAAGAAATATTGGGTGAAAACATAATCTGGTTCACATTTTGTGCACACCCCACAGACTGTTGTTCAGACATTAATAATGAGCTAGGCTATACTGAGTGACCCTTTGCTTTTATATTGAAGAATATTATAGTTGAGTTGGTTCCACCTTTTAGTTTTAGTTACTTTTGCTACAATAAAAAAAATTGAGGTTTTTGTCAGCTCTTCAATGAAATTCCGATTAGAAGCACCCTTTTCTTTTACAAGTGTAACAATGTGCTACATATTGTGACAAAAATCATGAAACAATGAATGTTATATGCTAACTAGAAAAACACTTGCTGGCTTTGTGCAATAAATCAGGTCAATTGGACCATGATTGGATTATCCAACTTTATTTGCAGGATCACTGTTGCTGTAAAGAATGGGCAGGTCTCAAAAAGTAACTCAGCCAAATTGGAGGCACCTTGGAACATTTGACTGGACCACTGTACGTACTTGTTTCAATTTGTTTTAATTTTTCAATTTGAATTTCCTAACGTTACGGTAAATGTACGGTACACGTTGTAACTAGTAGTAGCCTAATTTCTTAATCACATCTTTTAGATTTAATCATCCAAGTGAAATGCTTAATGAGAAAAACAAAGGTAAAATGAGATGTATTTTATAATGGGTTTTTTTAGTGTCATATTAAATCAGTTTGGAGAGCCCCTTGACAGAAACCATGTTTCTTTTGGGTAATCCAGCTGAAGCTGGTTAAATATTTAATATATACTGTGTATGTTTTGTCTGAAATGTTAATGAGTATTTCTGTATATTTAATGTTGTAACAAATGTATCTCGAAAAATGAAATGAAATGAAAAAAGAGGTAACTTCTAATTCTAGAACTAGAAGTACTATTTTGCGGAGATATCCAGTATAAATTAATTAACTCATTTCACTTTGTTTAATCATTGGGTTTAATACTATCTGACTATAGGGGGCCTACTAGACGAGCATGACGAGAGGTACATTTTAAATGTCATATTATTTCATTGTTTTTTGAAAGAAATTATTTATTTTAATAAGAGTGAGAAAGTTATAATTCGTTTTTGAAATACTTTTTTTTTCTTTTCTTGTAGGTATTGAGAAAGAAGCAATGTATTCTTCACCTTGGATACACCATCCTCGTTTGCCGATGCCTTCTTCTGTAGCTGCATCAACTGCCACATCTCCGACATGGGCTTCATTCCTTCCGTCGATCGGGCCCGCTGCATCAAATTCTCGTTGGACGGCAGTGAATTCAGCACCTCAATCTGCGATTCCAACCTTGACACTTTGTGTTCCAAGTCCTGAACTTCCTTGTTCGTGGAAGATGCAGCGCTGTGCACTCGACTCAAGTCGCTTTTGCTCTTTTCTACGCCTCCCTTACCGATGTCCGAACTTCCAGGTCGAGCGGCGGGGGCCGCTGCTGCCGCCGCCGAAGCCAGCAGCTCTGCCCGGTCGGACTCTTTGAGTTCGGCCCGCACATCACCGAGCTTCAAGTTTTCTACGATGGCTACCAAAAGTGTCCGCAAACCCTTGTAATTCACGATTTCCGGGGTCCCCAGCGACAGATCCACCAGCTCCAGAAGACTTACGGACCCGGCCATTTCATCCACTGGATTCTGTAATTTTTACTAAAACTGAAACTGAAGGGAAACACGAAAGTATTTTCACCGCTGTTTATTCCTCATGATCGTAACTTTCGTGTGTATCGCAATGACTCACATAGAGAGCGCCACAGCGAATCTCTGCACTAAACACATGTACACACAAGGCACTAGGGCCAGGGGATTCCGTTAGCAACGGTGACATCACTTGTAAATATTCTTCCGCAACTCAGAAATATATTTTTGCCCCGAAGACCGAAATATTACCAATATCATTTACAAATTTGGATTTGTGGTTTGGCAATAAGACCTTAAAGTACGTTTTTAACCTGTTATTAGTTAAAATCATCCAAAATTTCGAGATATTACATGTTACAGTCTAAGTACTTCTTAGCAACCATTGCAAAATTTGCATACAAGAAAACCCGATAACCTTTGACCTTTGATAATCGCAGACAAGATGGCGGCTTCCATGGTTCTGAAATTTATCGTGTGGGCTTGAGTGAATTTCATCGTAATTTTTTGGTCTCCTTGGTAATGATAAGTTTTAAAATAACATATGTAGATAATGTTTTATTTATTGCAAACTTTGTAAGACAGAGATATAAAGATTACTTTTGTTCAGAGGGACTTTGTCAGTGAAATACGATGTGGTGTCGGAAATGGACGATGTACCGTATCGTTTGTTATGCCGTATCGTATGTTGCTAACTCGCACCCAATCATCTCGTTCCAAGTCAACTCGTACCAGTACCAGTGTCAACTCGTACTACCACTTGGCTTGGTGCAATTTCCCATTCCTTGGTGCTCTTTGGTAAAAAAAAAATTGAGGAGGTGCGGAAAAAGAGGGCGCTGTTGGAGCTACCGCGGAACATTTTGAAAAAAAAGAAGATCGACGCGCATGATTAAAATCGAAGTGCGCGCTGACCAGAGACCGACTTATATTTTTTTTTGGCCTAAGGGAACAAAATCCACTTTTAATAAAATCGCCTGCAGATGATGTACAAAATCGTGTGCAGGTGATGTACAAGATCAGATACAACTTGGTCGACATTCCTTGGAGCAGCTATCTTACTCATTTATCTACACCTACCAGAGGACACAGTTCCAGATTCACTATCCCACACACCAGATCTTCAGTGTATGCCAGCTCATACTTCCCACGTTCCATCCGGGACTGGAACAATCTTCCAGTTGATCCTATTCCTACTGCATACTCATCCCTCAACGCCTTCAAAATTTAAATGACGACAACGACAAAACGCAACATGAAAATAAAGATGGCTATCACCGTGAATGTGCAAGGCGCGCTGAAACCGCATAGGAAAATGGAAATTCTAACCCCCCCCCCAAAAAAAACTGTTTGAAAATTACAAAAAAAGGTGTCATTATATTGAGAGAAGTCTGCTCAAGGTTTGAAAATGTAATTTTTGAGTAATAAAAAAAAAAAAATTGATTTAATGTGATTGAAACATAACAGGGGCCCTACACTACACCCTCAACGAAAATTTAGTGTGTTTTCTTCAGCATATCCATATCATATGAAGTAAGATTGAAATTTACATGTTCAAATCGGCTGAAAAAAGGGGCAACAAATAGGCGTTCTTGCTGTTGTGTTAATTCCTTGTTTTCTTTTAAAAGAACCACAAATTTTGTGTTTAACAATATTAATCTCTGACATTGTGACATTAAAAATTTGTGTTGGGCTGTGTTAATTAGAAGTGGTAAAATGTTAAAACTGTGAAATGTTTGAAGATCCCATTGGAACAAGTGGATCTCGGTGGAAAAATGCAAATTTCTTTGCTAATAATATAAAAAATTCATTCGTTTGTCATTTTTTCTCTATTCTTTCAGTCCATGACATCATGGCAACCATCAAGTTTCTGCGCAGTGCCATCTATCATCTGTCAGCCAGCAGATTGCCTGCTACAAGAACGGTTCTCTTGAAGTCGAACCTCCAGACTAAAATCATCTTGGTATGAATGAAAATAAGTCAAAAGTTACATACTCTGAACATTACACCCTCAGAACATTGCTTCATCGGTGTGAAGAGTACTTGATGGAATTGTTAATTAATGTTGCATTCCGTGAATCCAGTCGACACAAGAAGTCCGTCACAAGTCATCCAGTCTCAAGTCACATGACAAGCTTTCCAAACTTACGATGGCGATGTTATAGTAAACCCCAACTATGTCATCCCAGACTGGGACCTTGAGTGCAGAAAAACATGCAAAACTAGACCATGCCAACTTTTTAGCCATGAAAATTTTCCAATCCATACTTTTCATGAGGCAAAGACAAGGTCCTCAGTATTTCACCAGCCAAGTTTGAGGTCTCAATTCAGTTTTTAAAGGAGGCTTTTTTCTTCTTCAACATTGTGCACCTGAGATTGAAGCCAAGTGATTTCCATTTAAAGCCTAAGACTAGACTGGTACATGTCCTACTGTTTGAGAAGATTGACCCTTCAGTAGTCGGCTGTTACTGCAAGTTAGTTTTTTTAAATTTCTTTCACAAAGGGCCCACCCTGTCACAGTGCACAGATACACACATGCCAGCAGAGACGTGCTGAAATAGGCCGAGGGACCATCCATCCCAGCAAACTGGAGAAGAGCTCACTCGCCATCTCCAAAACTCTCTTTGAAGAGGCCACCCTCGCAGAAGTCAACAAAGAAACTTTCAGGAAGGTGAGATGAACTTGTGTTTCCAGAAAAAAATATTTCATTTTATGTTTTGCCGATGATAAAAGTCCTGTTCGGATCAAAATGTGAGGCCCGCTAACTGTTTTTTATATTTTTCATTTCATGTTGTGTAACTTATGTATCTTGGTCTAAATTCAACCTGAAAATCACACACAACCAAGTGAAATTGCACTTATGGAAAATTGACTTTAGTGTCTCCAAATTCTTAAAATTTTAACATGCAAAGTTTGAAACACCAAACAATAGAGTTATATTAAGTCCATTGCAAGTTAGCCACAAGTCAAGTTGATCATGGTTTATTTAATCATGTCACTGAGTTACGAATGAATGACTCAAAATTGACTTGTGATGATGCCAAACAAAATTGTTATAGACCTAGACATCTCAAAAACCAATTAACTTCTTTTTAATTACTCATCTTTCAAATGATATACATGTTGTGCAAAATAAAACAGTTTCCTGAAATTAAGCATTCCGTGATTACAACATCCGATCGTTGTGTGGCATGATCTATGCCCTAGGTTGTCAAGACATTTACAGAGTACGACAAGCGTCGCCGCGGGCACATCCAGTTCATTGAGACAGCCCTGCGCTACATGAAAGACTTCCGAGTGGAGAAAGACGTCGATGCCTACAATGCCTTGCTGGACGTCTTTCCCAAGGGGAAGTTCGTCCCAGAGAATGTGATCCAGTCCATATACAATCACTTTCCTGAGCAGCAGATATGTGCAATCAAGGTGCTACAGATGATGGAAGATAATAGTGAGTGGTCGCATACTTGAACGCATTCTCCTGGCAACTTTATGTGATGCAGTTTGTCAAAATCAGGGTGGCATGGGTGGCGCAGTGCGTAACGCACTCACCACTTACCGCTGTGGCCTGGGTTTCATTCATAGCTCAAGTCATATGTGAGCAGAGTTGTTTGTTGCTTCTCCTCTGTGCCAGGAGGTTTTTTTCTCCGGGTTTTCTGGTTTTCCTCTCTCGGCAAAAATCAACACTTTCGATCTGACTGTGCTCCTGGGTCAGACATGGGTTGTATGGTGGCTGTCTAAGGCGCCTTTACATGCCTCCGTCTCGACTATGGGGCCAATTTCACGGTACTGCTAAGCACAAAAATTTGCTTAGCACAAAAAAAGTCTGGCTTATAAAAGCAGGTTACCACCTAAAACTCCACGTGATGTATATTGCTAGTGATTAGTATTCAGCTGTTGTTTGCTTAGCATGAAAATAACATGGACAATTTGGCTGATAACCTGCTTCTATAAGCCAGACTTTTTTTGTGCTTAGCAGCGGCGTGAAATTGGGACGATGATCATGTTGTAGGCTGTTTCCTTCGCAATTACTTCTGCTGCAAAGTAAGGACAATTAGCTCCCAAGTTTATTTTGAGAACTATTTAGTAGTCAATAATTAGTGGTTCCAATATAATGAAAGTTGCTACTTTTTACTTCACAATTCTTGGAGTCCAGAGGCACTCTGCTAGGAATTTGAAGCTTACTAAGAACTTCCAGAATAGATCTTTTGATGCCTCAAAGAACTTTAATATTATTTCCTTCTGTGTTGTAATATTACTTGATAGTTTGTTTGCTTCTGTTTTGTAATCCTTCAGCTGTTCTGCCCAACAATGAAACCAAAGATATCCTCATCTCAGTCTTCGGCAAGCGGGCCCACCCAGTCAAGAAGTACCAGCGCCTGATGTACTGGTTCCCCAAGTTCCGCAACATCAACCCCTTCCCACTGCCCAAGGAACTCCCCACAGAACCCACCAAGTTGTCTGAGATCGGTCTGAAGCGAATAGCAGAGTATGAAGCCGAGTTGAAAGTGTACTATGTAAGTAGAGGTGGTGTTTGACCTGTACAGCTTTGGGTATGTTAACCTTTTAGCACATGTATTAAATTGTATTACTTTGTATTTCCGTTAATCAAGAAAACCCTGGAGTGCTTGGGCAGTTTGGGATGGTATGAGGAGAAACAGGCAGGGTGGTTCGGGGCTGTACAAAGGCTAAAGGGTTAAACCCACTTTGGTTCCAAAGATTCTTTTTTGAAGAATTTTTGTAAAACAATTTTAAGAGTGTCGAGCTGTAATGGCAGGCCATAACAAGTCTGGCTGCTAGTAAATCACAAGTAGGCTTACGCATCTGGGCCAGATTTCACGGCTCTGCTAACCACAGAATTCAGTGCTTAAGATCATGATTTTGTGCTTACTGCGCTAGCAAAAAATTCGGTGCTAACCCTGTAAGCACAGAATCCCTATAGTTACGGGATAAACAGATTGTGGTCGAAAAGATGATGAGGATGTTGGCAAATGCAAAATTCTCCAGAAAAATCTACCCACCCTTAAAGGAGTTTCCTTGAATCTCTTTCAGTTAAATGGAACCACAGCTGAGTCAGAGAATGCCGAGTTCATCGCTAACGCCCAGAGTCCTGAGCAACGCGAGCTACTGGCTGAGCATCCCCATGTCAGACCGCTCTATGTAGAGGGCGCTTTCCATCTCTGGCTACGCAGTTCCAAACTGACCTATTTTGTACTCAGAGGCGACCCCTTTGCTTTGGGTGACGAAGGGACATCAGATCAAGGTTTGTTCTGTTTTTAAGTACATTTTTACTTTTTTTTTTATAAAAGCAGAACCGTTTACCAAGTCCCTTGCCTGTCAGAAATTGGTATTGCATGGAAAAGATTGTTCAGACTTTGGTCTGAAATCAGACCTTTTGAATCTGAGAGAAAGACATTACACTTTAAGCTGCCCTCAGGTCGACCTTGCGACGACACAGATCAGTTGGCGACTGACTTTTCAGGATCAAGCTACACAAGCTATGACTGTCAGGAACCTTTCAGTTGCCGATTTTTTGCGACTTGATTAGCCAACTTAAAATTTTTTGTTTCTCGGTTTTTCTGCAGATGTACCGCAGACGCACGCCGAGGGTCCGGTATTTGCCATGTGCATGACCAACAGCAACAGCCAGGAAACACTGCAATCCTGGATTAAGAACCTGCAGGAGGATAATCCCCATCTAGCAAGGATACCGGTCATCTTTAATCTCTTTAATCTCGGGGAATCAAGAACGGAGCCAGTGCAGAGTTTACCAACAGAGACACAGCTGATTGGAGACTCATGATATTTATGCCTCAATTAGCCAAAATCAAAATCTAGGTTTTAATTCTTGACTGAATTTAAAATCAATCTTATTGAATCGTTTTTTTTTAAATCTAGTTCATTTTTTTTTAATCTACCAAAATTTTCCTGCAGAAAGACAAGGAGTTAAAAAAAAATTTAAAAAATGGAAAACCCTACGTCTTGTCAGTTTAAAGATTAAATAGCCACCCAAATGACAAGCCTTGCTACACCTGTTTTTACATCACAAGGTTTTAGTTTAAAGATTTGCAGCAATAAAATCTGCTTATATATACTGCACTGTATCTTCAAAGCCATTTCACCTATGGCCAGGCACCCTTAACTAAAACTGGAGGCACCTACACGTTGATAAAAAACACTGTACGAAACCTGCAAAGGATTGTGGATGAACAAAATCTTAACAGACAGAACTCCAAATTTTCTTAAACTTTTCATTCTTTGCATCCAGATCGCCCAATCGGGGAATTGTAAATTTGAGCCTTTACTGATTTAAGCCAAAACTACTTTAAAATTTGGTTCAGCTCGATTGCAACATGGAAGAACGGTACATTTGGTGTAGTGTTTTAAACCCATAAATACTAACGTGTAAATAACATTGACAATAAAATGGTGAAAATATGTCAATTTGGTATTTTGCATTGTCTTTACACAATGGAGTAGTATTTTGTCACTGGTGGCCTATTTTCACAGGTTGCCCTTGTGAAAAAAAAAGACTCATTAAAACATGGCCGGGCACTCGTGAAATAAAGGGCGCTTGTGAAAAAAACAATCATGAAAAAGGGCGCTTGTCCAAAAAGGGAACTTTTTTAACGTGGCGCAAACGTTAGTTTGTCCACCACCTATTGTCCCATGGTGTTACGCCATAGCCCCTCCCCCACCCTCCCCGCCCGCCCCCTTATGCCCTCCCCGCCCGCCCCCACATTATGCCCTCCCAACCTACGATCTACATAAAACATGTTCCGTGGCTTTGCATGCACACTGTATGTAATCACGTAGGTTGAGAGACTGGAGCAAATCTGCTTTTTTTTCCAGGATCGTGGTGGCGCCCTTCCCGGCCCCATCAAGCGCGTACGTCCGACGTCCCCAATCCCAGGATGACCGTTTTAGCCGATTTTCGGCTAGATCTGACAGATTTTTTTGGATAAAAAGGAAACTGAAAGAAAATCTAGCAGAATGAATATTTTAGCAGATTTCCAGCAGAAAATCTGTAAAATCGATGATCCTAGCAAAAAAAAATGTAGCATATTTGTTTTGAACAAGCTTCAATCACTTAAAACAAACCCTTGAACAGCGGAGAATTTCATATTTTTTTTAAGGAAATTTTATGATATTTTTTTTAAGGACATCTGTATGTCTGTATCGGTGTTTATCAGGTGTTTTGTGTAATTCTGGCTGATTAGCAGATTTTGGTTAAATCTAGCAGATTTTTGAAGTGCACCTAGCAGAATTGTGCCATTTCAATACGGTCACCCTAGTCCCTATCGAATTTGAGGTGGCGCGGCGCGGCACGTGCTGATTTTGTGATTTAAATCGCGCATGTTGGCTAGCTGTCACTGTAGTGTCAGTGTCACGGTTTGTTTTGCTCTCGGCTTAAATCATAGTTGATTGGTGAGTCCCTAGATATTTCTTAGATATTTTGTCCTCTTGTCTGAGCAACACTTTTAATCTAAATTTCACAGGATAAGAGCAATTATAAGCTGTAATTTCTGAGATTTAAGTAATTTTTTTTGCCAGGCAAGCTCAAGCAAAAGCCTAGGATTTTAACACGCTTCTCAATTTTGTGCCCAATTTCCGGACACCACCTTGACTTTGAATAAAAAATTTCACTACACTTCCATTGAACGGTAGCTTCATTTAATAAGACCTATGCCAGTCATTGCCAGTTTGGGGGATTGTGAAGTTCTTTAAAAGACACCTCAGTTCTCTAATTCTTAATTATAAAGATTTTGTCTCTCCAAAATTATGCGCCTAGCCCTATCAATTCTTTGTTGAATATCAGACGACTATTTACTGTATTCTGACTAAATAGTATACATAAAACAGTCACCGAGTTGTGCTATAAATATACTCCTAGAACTATGAGGCTCCACGTAGCATAGGTTCAGAACCCCGCAAAATTGTTGTCAGCACAAAACACTAATTAAGTACAAAAACGTCCATCCCAACCAAGCTTTTTCCCACAGAACCGCTGCACAGTTTGCCCCTAAACTCATTCTGCAGTCATTTTCTGGTTCGATCGCTCGGAGCGCGCCGGGGGGGGGGGGGGGGGTTATGGTGTAGGAGCGGAACGTTAGTATGCGCATGCGTACAAGTGCAATTACGTACCCCCCGCGGCGCGCTCCGAGCGATCGAACCAGAAAATGACTGCGATCATTCTGCGCGCGTGCACGTTTCAAGTGTTAGGTTGGCTCAGTGCGGAAAGGGCATATTTTTCATCATTTTTACCGAAAACAGACAGAATCCACCGATGTTTGTTGGGTGCACATAACGTGAGTATGTCATGAGGTATTGTACGGAGTTTAGGGGCAAACTGTGCAGCGGTTCTGTGGGAAAAAGCTTGGTTGGGATGGACGTTTTTGTACTTAGTTAGTGTTTTGTGTTGACAACAATTTTGCGGGGTTCTGAACCTATGAGGCTCCACTACTTGGAGCCTCATAGTTCTAGGAGTACTATAAATACACCTACGATGCATTGCATTTCGACGTGTTGCAGGGATACGACGCATCGCAGCTGTGATGTACCGTAAGTTACGAGGAGTTTCATGAAATCGGTGCAGATTTATCAGTAGCACTGCAGTAGTGAGCACTGAATCAACAGCCCATCCCCATGTCATTTCCCTAAAAAATCAAACCCTGCCCTTGTTCTACAAAATTAATCATGCGGATATTCGACACATTGTCATCGTCATCTAGTACACTACTAGTCCGAGTAACTTGGACCCAACTTATCGCCTTTTTAACATTCGGACATGGTCTGGCGATAGTAAGGTCCAAGCTAATAGTGCGAGCTGGACAACATAATCCTGTCACTGTCCCAAAAACCAACATTTTCCACCAAAAAACATCAGATTTCACCTTCAAAATGGCCTCCAAATTACTAGATTCGAGGTACAAGTAGACATCGATGATTAAGATGGTTGTACTGAAGTTTACTTACGATCCGGAAGAAAAGTGAAATTTCCCGTTCAATTCTGAGAGCTCCCCTCGCGATCTTGAACTCGTTAAATTTCCGACTCGTGTTAACGTTTGAACGACGAGATTTCTTCTTCATGCCCAGCATACATTCGAAGGTTCTCGTATATCGAGTGCGATTCTGTTACCGAGCGCGCGCGATGCATCGATTATGATAATGAGTTTGACTCTTTCGACTGATCAAACAAAGGGACAGACAAAAAAAACGTCAGGGTTGAATAATTGGTAATTTAAGGTTGTCATTTTATTGTTTGCCCAAAGATAACAAGATGCGACCTGGAATTCTTTACTTTGTTGTCATCATTGGACTGTATTCAAGCTGGGCTGGTCAATCTAGTGGCAAAAGGGGTATGTATGTGGCAGGGCCAAGTTTTACTTGTGTGTTGTCATAGTGTATTAATTAAATAGGAGTAGCTCCCCTTAGAAAAAGAAAATAATTTTAGATGAAGTTTAGATGTCCCCCCCCCCTTTGTTGGTAGTGTGACCCCCTGCTTGTTTATTTTAGCCCACAAGTCCCCCCTATAAAAGGAATGTTACTTTTCTTCGAGTTCGAGTTAACTTTTCGCGTTTCGAGTTAAGTTTTCGAGTTTCGAGTTCACTTTTCACATTTTGAGTTAAGTTTTTGAGTTTCGAGTTAAGTTCTCGAGTTTCGAGTTAAGTTTTTGAGTTTCGAGTTTCGAGTTGACTTTTCAAGTTTCGAGTTGTCTTTTCAAGTTTCGAGTCAGCGTTTCGAGTTTCGAGTTAAGTTTTCAAGTTTGGAGTCGACTTTTCGAGTTTCGAGTTAAGTTTTCGAGTTTCGAGTTGACTTTTCGAAGTTCGAGTTAAGTTTTCGAGTTTTTAGTTAAATTTTCGAGTCATACATGTATGATACTTTAACATTACATGTATAATTCTGGACCATGTGTTTTACTTTTACCATGTTTACATAGCATTTTCTTTGTTCCTAAGGTTCACTGGCCTGTGTCTAGAGTTTGTAAATTGTAGCCAGTAGGGTAGTTTTATGATGTGCTAGTCATTCACTTTGGGGATTAGTGTCTCCCACTTCCTTTGTATCTTGGAACTTGTTTATTGTGACATGAATATTCATTACATTATTATGCCCCGCGGCGAAGCCGAAGGGGCATACTGTTTCCGCCTTGTCCTTCCGTGGGTGTGTGTGTGGGTGTGTTAGTGGGTGGGTGTGTGTGTGTCTGGGTGCGTGTGTGTGTGTGTCCGGACAAATCTTGTCAGCGCGATAACTTGAGAAATACTTAACATATGAACTTCAAATTTGGTTTGTGTATTGTTCTTGGTAATCCTAAGAACCCTTTTGCATTTGGGGCCGAAAGGTCAAGGGTCAAGGTCACAGTGACTAAAACAAAAGAAATTTTGTCAGCGCGATAACTTGAGAAATACTTTACATATGAAATTCAAATTTGGTTTGTGTATTGTTCTTGGTAATCCTAAGAAGCCTATTGCATTTGGGGCCGAAAGGTCAAGGGTCAAGGTCACAGTGGCTGAAACAATAGAAATTTTGTCAGCGCTATAACTTGAGAAATACTTTACATATGAACTTCAAATTTGGTTTGTGTATTGTTCTTGGTAATCCTAAGAAGCCTATTGCATTTGGGGCCAAAAGGTCAAGGGTCAAGGTCACAGTGGCTGAAACAATAGACATTTTGTCAGCGCGATAACGTGAGAAATACTTTACATGTGAACTTCAAATTTGGTTTGTGGATTGTCCTTGGTAATCCTAAGAAGCCTATTGCATTTGGGGCCAAAAGGTCAAGGGTCAAGGTCACAGTGGCTAAAACAAAAGGAATTTTGTCAGCGCGATAACTTGAGAAATACTTAACATGTGAACTTCAAATTTGGTTTGTGGATCATTCTTGGTAATCCAAATAGGCCTATTGCATTGGGGGTCGAAAGGTCAAAGGTCAAGGTCACAGTGGCTAAAACAATAGAAATCTTGTATTTATTCTGAGAGCAAAGGGATTAGGGATTAATTCATATAAAACCTACAGAAGACACTAATGCTGTCAATGAACGTTCCATGTGACCAACGTACATAAGTTGATGTTAAAAGAGTGGTGTTATGTCGTGGGAACAGTCACGGTTGCGGGGCATTTGTGTTTGTAAACACACCTGACTTGTTTTCTTATATGTTTTCTCTTTTTGTATTTTCTTGTTACAGGTTTTTAGTTCATTTCTGTACTTTAAAGTCATTTTCCACTAGTGCTGTGTGGGTTTCCCTTTTTTTACCCTTTTTTCTTTGGTTTTTATTCTTTTAACTTATCATCCCAAAATTCTATCCAACTGTTTACTTTTTATCCTTGGCAAATTCTTTTGAGTGTTTTATTTCGTTGTTGATCCTGATTGAGATTTTTTTGCCTTGAATTTTTTTTCGGGAAAACTAGGTTTTTTTTGGCGCCAAAGGATACAAATTGTTTTGTTTGTTTGTTGGAAGATTTTTTTTTTGAGACTAAATTAAATTTGTGAGAAGTCTATTTTTGTTTCCTCGACTCCTTTTCTTTTTTTCTTTTTTGTTGGTCCCAGTTTAAAAACTAAATCGCGACTAATAATTGAACCAGGATTTTTTTCTTAGTGAGCCATTTTTCTACGCTACATGTAGAAAACATTAGAAATGTTCAGAGCACATTATTTTTTTCTTTAATAATTATGCTTGAGTTTGGGGGGGGGGGGTTGCAGGGCGTTGCAGAAAAGATGTCTTAACCTTGAGATTCTGACCATTCAATGGGTGCCTTCGATGGGGGGTCTTTGCTATTCATTGGAGTTGTGGGCACACCAAAAAATGTTTTAAAAACTAAATAAATGAAAAACTTAAAAAGCGCTTGGCATTGAGGCAATTTGAAAAACATGCAGTGTTTTTTATTTGTATTTCCCTTTTAAAAGCCAACTTACGGTTCATTATCCAAACAAAAGAATTTTTTCACATTTTGCTGGCCATGTTCTGGTAGCAACTCTTTGTACATCATTTCCTGGTGGGGGGGGGGGCTAATGATGTGTTGCAGGGCAATTGGGTCTGTTGAACTTTTGACATGTTATTGATGTTATTTGAACCCTGATGGAGCCGGGCAGGCTGAGTGCCTGGTAATGGTTTTAAGGAGCGGACTGGTGTTTGGGGAAATTCTTCAAAACAAAGGAGCCTCGTGGCCTCAGGGGATGCCAAGGCTCCAAGTCTTATCTCTATGGTCTCATGGAGTAAGTTAAGAATTAGCTGTCAGTGGGGCTTACACTTATTACAGGGTGTTTTGAAGTGTATAAATGATGTTGTGGACAGGGTAAGACAGTTTATAAAATTAACCAGAACTAGAGAGGGAATTAGCAAGCGCTTAAGAAATAAATCTGGACTTCGTTATCAGGGATATAGGGAGACCATTGTATTCAGTCTGAATTCTGTTTGTCAGAAACTTTCAAAACAGGAGTTTGGATGAAGTCCAGATTAGCTTGATCAGTTTAGTCTATTGAAAAATAATTGGAGTTAAAACGAGGCATAAAAGGTCTGGGCTGAGTGGTCTGGGCGTTGACATTATTATTTATTATTATTAATCATTTCTGGTAATGAAACCAAGGATTCCTCAAAAGCGCCCTAGGCACTGTAGCTCGCAAGCCTGAAGAAACCTGTGGAGAAAAGACAATGAGAAGAAATTACAGTTTTAGAGGTGGGAGGAAAAGCCCAGAAGAATATTCTGGGGAAAACCCACGGAATCAGGCAGGGACTGAAAACCCAATCCACATATTGGCCCAGGCGGGATTCGAACCCGGGTCACAGCGGTGGAAGGCGAGGAAAGTACCGCTACGACATTGATGAGGAGTAGAGACTTGTGCAGAGCTGTTTGGAGTTGGGTCCTAAGGTTGCAGTTTGAGGAGAGTTGATTTGTAGTTGCATGAGGAGTAGTCAGGTCCAGAACTGTGTACATGTTGTAGCAGTATACATGTAAGTTGAAGTGCGGACATGGCAGAGTGGTTGAGGAGAGAGTAGTGGCAGAATTACAGCTGTTGTTCGTATTGGGATTTGCACCGGTTAACAAGTACAGTAGTCGGGGAGTCCTCACGAGGAACTATTATTGTGGATGACATGTTTGATGTTGTGGAGTGGGCCTAAGAATATTGTGAGTATGATGTTGTGTACAAAAAACGTGTACATATCCACATTGTGCATCAATTGTAGGTCATTTTCTGTGTAACCATAACGGAACTTGTCATGCTTGTAGTGTTTATTAATTGTACCGGGTAGTTGATGAAAAAGTGTAATCCCTGCTCACATGGTACAAGTAATTACTGTGTAAGTGAGGCATCTGAGACCAGGGTTTCAAAGATCCTACCTAAGGGCAATTACAATGTACGTTGATTTGTAAATTTGACTCTAAAATCATCCTTTAATTATACAGACACTGCAAATTACATGTACAGTTGTATCTTGTTTATACATACATTTTGGATTCTAGATGCTCTGTGATGTGGTGCATTGAATCTGAGGTGATTACTGGCCAATTTCCCTGAACTGTTATGAGCAAAAGTTTTTAAAATGAAAAAAAAAGAGAAAGAATTATTGTTTTATTAGTTTCAAACTAATCGCTCTAAGTTTATGTAATCACAGGCTGAGAACCAGTTTTTTTCATGTGCACTTTTTTAAAGGGATTGTACCAGTATGACATACGTGTAATTTGAATATTGTTGCAAGGGCCGAAGATACTTTCTGATGTTTCCTATGTCTTCCATGTTGTGTAAAAAAAGTTGAGATATTTACTTAACCCTAACAACCCTGAGCCCATCAAGCTCCAACAGCGGGTTTTGCTTGATTTTGGCAGGGTTGGTACCGAACACTGGCCAGTTGGTGTTGGACTTTGATTGACTGGGTACCAAAGGCCCAGGGAGACCCTGTTGAATTTTGTGAGGTTCGGGGCAGAAGGGCATGAGATTTGTGAACACGTTGGAGTTCACTGGCATTTCTTCGTGGGTATGCTCACCCACGGTCCTCAGCACAGCTTGTGGTCAAATGTGCATGTACATGTACATATTGCTTTATTTTGTTAGGTTTGGTACCATCCATATCCAATCACTCGACAATGCATAGGCCCATCCATACCAAGTCAATCGAACTCCAACAGTTGGAGTTTGGCAGGTTTAGTACTGTTCCCCATACAAGGCCTGTTGGAGTTTGGCAGTTTTGGTACCAGTGCTTACAGACCTGTATGCGGCTGTTGAAATTTGTTAGGTTTGGTATCCTTTCTAGTGCAAGAGCCTAGGGGGTTAGGGTTAAAGTGCAAGAACAAATTGCTTGAACATTTACATGTATTTCACTTAACTAAGCATTGAATTCAAGTTTGTCCAGTCCAGTCCAGTTTTAATTTCAAGAAATCACAGAACAGCTAGAGGCAATTAAAGGACAACATTTTGTAAAATAATCACCGTACACGCACATGGATACCACACAGGTCTCTGAAAGAAATAGTCATCGCAATTTCCACATGCTACAAGTCGAAGGAAGACACTCATTTGTTGTGTAGATAAAACACCGCAAATAGTTGTAGATTATGACACAATGATTGAATTATTATGAGAAATGAACATCGGGACGGCGCACAGCCAGCTAGCTAGCCTGCGCCGCACCCTGGCGTGCCGCGCCAGGCCGAGCCGTGGCGACCTGTGATCAAATTTTCCCGCACGTGTTTTTCCGACTCTTCCGAACATGCCTGCACTAAACACTTTCTTTGGCAATAATTGTTGATTAGTTTTGTCCTAAGAACAAACAAGTCCTTTTTATTGTACCAAATTTATGAAATTATATTTCAGCTACAACAAATTAACGTTAAACACCAACATTTCGATTGCTACTTTGCTTCTCTCTGTTTTGGGAGTTAACATGGTTAACATCGTTTTTCAAATAAATTCTTTACGAAAAATAAATATATTGTGAATTTGTGACGATGAAGAACCTTTTCTGAACAAGGAAATGTTTCAGAATCCATAAAATTGTGCTATTATTTGTAATTTTGAATCAGTAGAAATACTGGTAAATTGTTCTCAAGAAAGCACACACTTGACCGCTAATGTTGTGGTCTAAAGGATATGTGACCCGTACATGTACGTGTACATGTACGTGTCGCGCTGGAACTACACACACAGCACAAAAGAGCAAGTGCCTTTTATACGGACCACTACTGTACGTTCGTATGAGTACGTTTGTATGAATGGCATCACGCGTACGGTATCTAGTCCTTCTGATTTCAAAATCACAGGTGTGTGGAAAAAGGCACTCTGGTTTTTTCTAGGTGCATGATTTTTCTAGGTGTGTGACATTTCTAGGCGTGTGATTCGGTGGTCCAAGCTGGGACTGAACAATCTGGTATTTTATTCATAATATTCATCTTGGTTTACAATGAAGCTGTTTCTCTTCACCGACATACTTTATTTTTCACAAATTATGAAGTATAATTATGCTGTGAATGTACGCCAAGGTGTGGGGTACAGAGGGATTCAGGCGTGCCATTATTCGCACCTCTCGGGAAGCTTTTAGGCGTGTGATGGTGTGGGGGTGTGATCGCACGCACGCCTCTGAACAGAAGGACTGGGTATCGATATCGCGTACGGAGCACTTGCGGTTGGATTGCGGTTTATTTCAAAGCTTCTCTCTAGCTCGCTGTGTCGTACTGGTTCGTGAGAAATCCTTCGGTGTTTTTTTTTATGATTTGAAAAAAAAGTAGCCGGCGCAAAAAGTTCAAGTAGCCGGTTAAATTCGCCGGTTGCTGGCTTATTTTGAAACCTCTGCAAAGTGTATCTCCCTGAAAACCACCATATATGGTCTGTGAGTGTGCATAATTAGCACGGATACATGTGCAAGTGCCCTTTTCAAGAAATTCCCCCCCCCCCCCAATAAAAATGACAGCGCTACGCCCCTGTGGGTTTTTGTTTAAAGGGAATGTACAACATTTGCTTTTGCTGCAATTTTCAGAAATAAATGAATTTGGAGGATCAGCATATAAATAGCAAATATTGTTAAAATGACTTGTTTCACGTTTTGGGCTTGTAGATGCTAGAAAAACCAAGAAAACCAATCATGTTCTTAGAGTCTGGTTCCCTGACCTCCCTCAAACTGAATCAGAGCAATTTATAGACTTTGGGGAATTGTATTAAGGTCGAAGAATCAGTCTAGCAGGCTTGTACCCCTTCACAGGTCTGTAATCTATTGCAAAGAAATGCGGAATAACAAATAAAGAAAAATTAGGAGCAGCGTTTTAAAAAAGCCAGTTTTTTTCCAACGCTGGTCGGCCGACCAGCGTTGGATTACCATTTTTCTTGAAAATGTCAGCACACCAGGAGCCAAGATTTTACAAGTTGCTTTAGACTGTCATTCCCTAACATTCCAGTAAGATTTTTCGTCATAATTTGATCATTTTGTTTTGTGATGTTTGCAAATGTTGTATCTTCCCTTAAACATCGATAACACCCCTTGTTCTAATACTGTACATGCCACCGCATCGTGGTCTATGTGTGTGATCCTTATATTGAAAACTTTGGCTCACAAAAAAACTGTATGAAAAGCTTAAATCCTATATTAAATATTTAAAGTCATTATTGTTGACCTCTTTAAACACATGTAGAAGACAAGGCAACAGTTGACAGGAGACCCAATTTTGTGATTCTGTTTGCCGATGACATCGGGTATGGAGACCTTGGTGCTAACCAGCAGTCCTCTGCACCGTCGGATACACCATTCATGGACATGCTGGTATCACGTGGCACAAGGTAAATATACATTGTATCCTGCATCAAAACTATGCTGAGAATTGAAAACAAAAAGAACTTTTAACAGGCATGCAACTTTTCCCCGGATCCGCTGATTTCCTCTTTTTTTTTTTACTTCTCAAAAGTGCCATTACAAATTGAAAAACACTGTACAAAGTCTTGTGTGGTTTGGAATTTCCTCGTTTTTTTTCTAAATTCCCACTTGCCATGCCTGTAAATAAGTATGACACTATGGTATGGTGCTCATTGTCCTTCAACTGAATACGCTGTTGTCATACATAAGTATGACACTATTTGCTCTTCAAGTTCAACTTTCGTTTATTCGCTCTCGAGCAATGACAACAGCATCTGCAACAAATAAGATCCAAAATAATATGAACAGGTTAACGTTAATATCGTATGGTAAAGTCACAGTTCTCTAATTTGGTTTTTGGGTGTACTATATATGAAAAGATGAGGATGAGAATTACACAAATGACTAATCTCAGAGCATCTCAAATATACAGAAAACACCAAACAAAATCAGATCGACTTCACTCGCTCTTGAGCAAAGATAATTACTCAAATTCTCCAAAAGGCAAATTTACAACTTTTACACTTCTTCATGTAATTACTTATGAGAAAGAATCAAGCAATTCAATTTTAAACTGCCACAGTGTCTGTGGTCACCAACTGCAACTGTGGTACCTTGCTGTCATTGTTTCAGAGTAGGTTGTTTTATGAGCTGGTGTTGATGGCTCAGTGCAGCAAGGCCCCACAGACTTTGGCACCTGATGCACTGGGTTGGATCTGGCAGGATTAGGGTTAAAGGAAATCTTCACTCATCCGGCTTGTAACTGATATATTTGCCTTTAACTACTTGAGGGCTGGATTATTTCTGGCCAAAAAAATGTCCTTTTTGACAAAGAGAAAATATATCAGCCTAATTTTTAAATCAGGTCGAACCATAAATACTGACCCTTGAGAGTCATTTGTACAATATTTGTACAATACTTCTCACTTAAAATTCATATTGTACAACACTCCCAGGCCCCTCCATGAAGCAATTTTTGCTAGACAACAGGCAGTGTAGAGTGGGCCAAGGTCAAGTTCAACACACAGTGTACAAAACCAACGGGGCAAACAATGTGTATACCCGTCCACTGCTGGAGACCGGGGGAGCTTGACAATTGGATTTGTCACCCGCCCCTGCAGATGTGCATTGCCGGAACGCGTTTTCACATCCTTAATCATTAACTGGTTAACTATATCCCTCACAGGTTCACTGACTTTCACGCCGGTGCGTCCGTATGTACGCCGTCCCGCGCCGCACTCATGACGGGCAGACTGGGCAAGAGGACCGGTGTGGTCAAGAATTTCTCCCTCTCCTCCGCAGGGGGTCTGCCTCTCAATGAGACCACATTCGCCGAGACATTCAAGGCCGCGGGGTACCGGACTGGGTTGATTGGCAAATGGCATTTGGGGCATCATGGGCCGTTCCATCCAAATAAAAGAGGTATGTATTCCTTTGCGTAACTGCCTAAATGCTTGGCATCTCAAATTATACAATGCCTGAATAAATCCCCATCATCTTATTGGTGGATCATGCACGGCACGGCCCCCACGGCAAAAATGAGAAGATCCGTTTCAATGAAACGGTAAATTGAAGTTCCATTGCAGGGTCACACGTTTGAGTCTTGACAGCTCTGACCAATCAGATGACGAGGATTTATTCAGGTGTTGGAGAAAACAAGTAATGAATGCTTAACATTCGTGTTATGGAAAGAATAATTTCATACACGACAGATCATTCTGCGAGGCAAACATTCGATCTATCACCTCAATTATTCTTGGCATTGGACTCACAAATATTCATTCTTTTTATACCACCACATGTAACAAAGCATTGAGACAACTCTGTGTGTGTGACACACAAATAAATTCACTGATGCATTTTTAGAACTTTGACAAATTTCCTTTGCACTATCTCAATTTCAAAGCATTAGCACAAAATAATCCATAGTTCTGATGCGGCATGTGTTGATATAATTTCCCATTTGCTGTTTGAGATTTGAAATAATTCTCTTTACTTGAAATGTTCCCGCACCAGGATTTGATTCTTATTATGGCCTGATTGAGAGCAACGATATTGGTTGTGTGGATGATCCAGGATACAATGTACCTCCATGTCCGTCATGTGCCAACTGTAGCAGTGACAACAGCCATGGTAAGTAGTATACAAATATTGAATGCTTCGAGTGGTGTAGTAAAACTAGCCTCCCGAGGTGATCCATGGACCATTCTATTTTCCCAAGGCAAAGCCGAAGGAAAATAGAATGGTCCATGGATTACCGAGGGAGGCTAGTTTTACTTTACCACGAGATAAAGCAATCAATATTTGTTTTATAACACTTCACCAACAGATTCTGCTTGATTTTAATATTTTACTTTATTTAAATCTGAACACAGTTGAAATAAACTTCAATTTCAAAACAAAAATGGTGGAAAATGTATTTCTCTCTTAAAAACTAACCCTTCACGAAATGTTTGAACCCAAGTCTGCGGCGCGCTCTCTTTTGAATAATACGCGCTACGCACAACGCGCAACGCGCACACCAGCATGCATTTGCACACAAATACCGCGCCGTGGAAATAGTACTTTGGTTGCTAATGGTATAGTACTTTGGTTGCTATGCTCATAGTACTTTTGGCCGTGCACAGAAAGATAGCAAAATTAGAAAGTACCATGTGACTCGCTCTCGGCCAATCAAGACACAGAATCTGTGGGTGAGGTGTTATAAATACAATTATTTCACCTCCTGAATATTTACGAAGGAAATACAACACTCTCATTGGTCAGTGTTCCATTGTTGTCTGTCATGTTCAAACTGTAGCAGTGACAATGGCATTGTTAAGTAGATTCAATGGACCGATCCAGTAAGCCCCACCCACTGCGCACGTGGGCAAATTACCACGTGCTCCTCTCCAATGTCACACTGCATTTTCCTGCCGCGCGCATCATACGCGCGTGCACGCATGTCGGACTTCTGTGCACGCACGTCGGACATAAATCATGGCTGTGATTGGTCAGTACATCATGGGGCGGTGCTTACTGGATCGGTCCATTGTTACACCTCATGCATATTTATGATTCAAATTCGTTTGAGTTGAGATGGACTTGCGATGGACTTGTTAGGGACTTGTGTTGGATTGACTACAACACAGACCATTCCTGCCATGGTTCATAGATAGCTCTCCTCAGATAATGTAATGTGTATATTTCTGTTGATTACTTTCCAGTGTGTTCCAATAAAGTTGCCGTGCCACTCTTCGGGAACACTAGCATTAAGGAGCAGCCAGCCAACCTTGTAACACTCGGAGGGAGCTATTATGAGCATGCAAGGATCTTCATTAGACAAAGGTAAGGAGCTTAAACATGTTAACTGTTGGTTGATGAAGGGGGATAAAGGAGTTAAGGGAGTAGAATAATTGACAGGTTTTATGACCCTTTTCCCCCTGGGATTCAGGCCAAGTAATTGAAAACATTTGTACTATTCATAAAATTGTGAAATCTTAAGTAAGGGAATAATAAATGTGTGCTGTGGACGTGTTAAAAACTATGTTGAAGACTGGTTGGAGTGTGAATGCTGATAATTACCATATGGAGAACTAGGGAGCATTTGCTCACTCGCCACTAGTGGAGCTGTATTTACGTGGGAAGACTGGCTCATGTCTAGGCGCTCTGAGTAAACTTTCGTTAACATGCGGAAAGTGTGTCGGTTAAACTTACTTCTTCGCATCGCATCACAAAATATAGATTTTCCTCTTTCACATGAATATAATTTCTTCATGATTAAAGGCGAATAATTATGTGCACTTTTCCATTGAAAAGCGGGTAACTCAGTGAAAATTTTGTATTTCCTATGGAGGTCACGGCACATTTCCCCGATTTTTTAGGGTGCGATAACGCAATAAGCTTTCCATTCATGTAACAACCATTTTGATTAGTCCAGAAGAACAAGGGGCACTTTTCTTGTCAAATCAGACATCGCTTTTGTTCTGAGGATCGATCTGCTGTTTATGTATAGTCCGGTCAACGCAGTGGTGCTGTGCGGGTCGCCGGGTCAATGCACCGTTGTGTGTGACCGCAGAGCATGCACGGCTTTGATTTTCTGCACATATGGGTGGCAAAGTTCTCCATATGCTAGTCGAACACTGGAAAAGTGTTTAAGACCAGCAAGCCATGTCTTTATCATCTGTTTAAGACCAGCCACGTGATGGGCTCTCTACCAATGGGAATGGGTAAACTGTCTTGTATTTATGTTAGGTATTTATGATTTATGTTTCTTATTTATGAATAAGACTAAAAAGAACTTGTTTAGAAATGTTTGTTATCAAGATGTTTATTGCTCATCTAAAACCCATTGTGGCACAAATCAATGGATTCCTTATGCTTCAATAATCAGGGGGCGTTAACCCACATGTTGAGTAACAGGGGGCCAGCTGCAAAATCCTCTAAAAAGCTTGGCTGTTTACAGTATTTTGAAGGAATCAAGGAGGGTCGGGATAATTCATCAGATGAAACTCATATAAAAGACTTGGTCCATTGCGTTTTGGCAGTACGTCTTATCTGCTGTCAGAATCGAGGTGTTCTTGTATCTGTTAGGTGTTTTCAAGTTTCATTTATTTGTACATTCTATATACACCAATCCGGGCACATGTCAATTCTATCATGAAGGCCCCCTTCAATGGTGAAAGCATTGTGCTAGCTATTGTTCAGACAATCTGTCACGGGGCAGTTGCTTTGTACAATAGCATGCACAATGAGTTCTCCATTGAAGGGTGCCTCCTTTCATGTCTCATGTGCATTGACTTTCTGCTTTAACCCTAACCCCTTCGGCTCTATGACTAGAAAGTATCCTGACTCCGCCAAAATCCATCAATTTTGACATGCAACAAAATAATGGTGGCCAGTGAGTCCATGAGAATCCACCAGTTATCTGTTGAGATCTTGAATCTGCCAAAGTCCCCCAACAGCTCAATATAGAGGTATCCTCAATCCATCAAAATGCAGTTCTGCTAGGCTTACAATCCTGAATTAATCAAAATCCCCCAGTTTGTGCAATATGGAGGTATTCTGTATCCGCCGAAATCCCCCGAATAAGGGATGTGGATTTTGATGGATTCAGGTACGTTGGGGTTTTAAAATCCAATCATCTCCCCCATGCACAGTGTACAAGCCGCAGCACCATTCTTGCTGTATGTCGCCTTTGCCCACACGCACGTACCTCTGCAGTATGACCCCAAGTTTGCCAACAGTTCTGCGAGGGGTCCTTTTGGGAACACCTTACGAGAGCTGGATTACATAATTCAGGGCATCGCGACAGAGATACGCAATGCTGGCATCGAGTCCAATACACTGCTGTGGTTTACAGGTTGGTAGTCTTAGTTCAAGACATGATTTGGTCAAACCCCTGGTCAAGCCACTGTGGTAAAGGCGCGATCAAAACGATGAATCAAGTCTAGTCTTGGGAAGTTGGGCACATCAGACTTGAGGAATTCTGAGCATACCTCACCCATGCTATATTCAAGCTAATAAGTGCGCATGTGAACTATGCGGGGAATTTCTCAGATTTCTCAAGTACCAAAAAAATCCCCAAACCGATTTCATTCATCTTTGCAGAGTGAGTAAAAAAACAAACGAAACCCAAATGTCAGTTCTACATGTAGCACTTTCAAAATCTAGGATATGAAAGCCCAATTCACAAGCTTTTGTTTCAGTACAAAAATCATTCAAATAACTCATGTACTTTTCAAGTTACGGAATTTTAAACACAAACACCATTTTAAAGTTCTGTCCATGGATCTCAAAAAAAGGTGTGCGTTCTTTCAGCAAAACAAAACAATTCACACACATCCCAATGTGATTTGTTTTTGTTTTGCTGAAAAAAACACTAGCCTTTTTGTGATCTGTGGACAGAACTTTCAAACGGTGGTTGTGTTTAAAATTCTGTAACTTGAAAAGTACATGAGTTATTAGAATGATTCCTGCGATAGTGAAGCCTGCCATCCTTTTCAATGTTTCTGAATGACTGGAAATTAAAGTGTTGTTTTTTGTTGAGTGATCTGTGGAGAGCTGGTTTTTAATTTGTCATGTTTATCACGTGGTATACATTTACTCACAGGTGACAATGGTCCATGGGAACAAAAATGCGAGTACGCTGGAGACAACGGACCATTCCTTGGATTATGGCAGAAACAGAAAGGTAAGTAATGTGCCTAATTAATTTGCATAATTAGTATGTATAATTGAGGTTTTGCATTCACATGATGTTACAATTTTGGATGATCAATCGTATAATACATGTACATTGCTTTGCAACGTGGATGTTCTGCGGTATTTATCACAGTCAATATCCCATTTTTCTCCCCAAAAGTTGTTGGGTAACCCCCCAAAAATTGAACAGAAAATATAAGATAATGAAATAAGCTTTAATTTGATGTGTCTGTCAAACACCTTAGAAAGTGGAATTCAACTCAAATGAAAGGTCCTCTAGTCCCCATTATTAAATTTGATACCACAGTTGAGGTTGTGATGCTTGTAGTTCTGAAGATTTCCTACATGTTCCACTTTTCAGCCTAGTCCACTATCTGTGGAATTCATGACAAAACTCACCTTGGCCCAAAATTTAGACTGAGATAAATTGATAGTTCAGAGACCCTATACCCCTTAAACCCAATTGGTTTAGGACAGTTGTACTAGGCGTTCCTAGTTTCATTTTCTTCACAGTTGGTGGAGGAACAGGGAAGCAGACTGCATGCGAAGGTACATCGCGAGCCAGCCTTTGCCTATTGGCTAGGTCGCATACCAGCCGGTCACGTCTCAGATTCCTTACTCGATGCCTTGTTAAATCCTAGGTGGTGGAGGAAGCACAGGGAAGCAGACCGTATGGGAAGGGGGCCATCGCGAGCCAGCCTTTGCCTATTGGCCAGGTCGCGTACCAGCCGGTCGCGTCTCGGATTCTTTATTGAGTGCCTTGGACATCTATCCAACCATCGCCTCTATTGCTAGGATCCCGATGCCCAAGGATCGAAGCTACGATGGCATGGATGTCAAAGAGGTGCTGTTTGGAAAAGACTTGTACAACAGGGTAAGCTCTGTCAAGACACATTGTAACTGTCTAGTTTCCCCTTTCTGCTCTTGGTTTCTAATGAAGTTACTCAGTAAATTGTTCACATTTTACAGTATTTGGGTGACATGAATGGCGCAGTGTGTAAATCACTGCCCTCTCACCACTGGCCGGGGTTCGATTCCCGGCTCGGGTCATGAGTGAGTAGAGTTGGTGGTTGATTCTCTCATGTGCCACGAGGGTTTATCTCTGGGTTTTGTCCCTCCTACAAAAAGCAATACTTTCAATCTGGCGATGCTCTGTGCTAAGACATGGGTCATATGGCAGCTGCCTCAGGCACCTTTACATGCCTCTGGCTCGACCACGCTGTAGCTACCTCCTTCGTAACCCAGTTTCTGCTGCGAGTCAGGATGATAAGCCCTTCAAATTTATTTATTTATTTGGAATTGGAGCTGGGTTACTGTCATGTTTGTGTCCCGCATTTTATTTGATTAATCTAGTGTAGCCAATTATTGGGTTGAAATGGTTCAGTTTGATCAATTGAAAGCAACTTGACGAAAACGGTTTCCTTTCAATATTTGCACATGCACAAAAGATGAAGCCAAAAAAAAACCCCAAAAAGCTCAACTGTCATGTACTAAAGTCTCTTACAAGTAAGTCCGACCACACACAAAAATGGATGTGTAATTTTAAAATTGATATTTAACTTTATACTTAAAATTAGTGTATGTACCTTTTCCATTGTTTTGTCTGTTTTTGCCTGTAGACCCTTTTCCATCCAACCAATGTTAAAGCGCGTGTGGCTGGAGCTATCGATGCCGTGCGTCAGGGTACATACAAGGCTGTATATCAAACAGGTATGCGTACCGAAAATAACAAGTGGGTATTACGTTGTTTTTGTGTGTGTTTGTTTGCCCTTCACTGACGTAGAAACAAGGTATACTTGGTGTGTTACCTCTCGAGTGCAAGTAAGAAAAGATCCTTCCGGTGGGACTCGAACCCACGACCTCCTGCTTTCTAGTGCAGGAGTTCATGGGTTTGAGTCCCACCCAAGTGATTTTTTCTAACTCTGGGGGTTACACACTGAGTATACAGTGTTTATACGTCGGTGAAGTGCAAAACAAAATAACCTTATATTGAATTTACATCATGTCGACGCAAATTCCATCTTATGAATAACAACCAGGTAGAAATCTATAATCAAACACATACAAATAAAAAATTTACAAAGTAGCTAATTAGATCTGGTGTATTTTAGCGGCGTGAAAAGGGATTTGAAAGTGTTAAGATTTAAAACTTTGACTAAAAATGTTGGGTTACTTTAAACTACACAGCAACTTTCACTCATCACTCAATGGCAATATTCGCCAAAGAAAATCAACAGATTGTTGCTGTTGTAGTTTGCTTTTGACATGGATGCAGATGCATACTACATACCATAGTGAAATTTATGCACAACTCTGATCTATAGTTTGTTTATTAGCCCTAACCGCCCTGAATCCTTCAAAATCCTCTTTGTCAAAGTGGAGGAATTTTTGGGATTGAGGTTCCTGATTTCATAGGATACACTTTGTCAAGGTTTTGGGCCGGATCTTGTGTTGTTTTTGCTCAGCTGTGCATAAATACAGACCTGGATTATGCTTGAAATCCTCCGCACTGCTCTAGGATGTCACTGGCCAAGCCTCAACATATTGACAGTCACTGCCGCAGGATTTCGCAGGATTCAGGCAGTGGTCACCCCTCCACAGACAATATTCAAGTAATAATGGAGGAATTTGCAGGATTGAGGCTATATGCTATTTTTCCATGAGGCCAATTGGAAGATTTTGCAGAATTGAGGCTGCATCCTAGCTAAAAGGCCAATGGAGTTAGGATAGTAGGTACTATAGATCAGATCCAGGAGTGTTTTTAGGTTACATTATTCCTAAGCCTCCAAGTTCCATTAAAATTCACGGAGAGGATTCGGAGGAATTCTGGAAAGTGCATCCAAATAACTATTCTGTGAATCTACTGGAAGCAAGTATAAAGATTGTGCCTTGAATTTTCTACAGAGTGGTGGATTTTGCATGATCTGGAAGATCCGTTACAAAAATGTCAGTGGGGTAAGGGTGTTAATTAAACCTAACCCTACCAAGCTTTTCTGGCTAGCGATTCTGCTGAATGCAGCAACACACAACACTTGCAAAAATGATGAGCCTGCTCAGTGTAGCAAGGTCTGTCCGGTAAAAAATCTCAAGCCCAAACTGGCCGCAGAGTCTGTGGTCACCAACCTGCAGCAGGATACAGCTCTGGCATTGTTCAATGCAGGGGTGTGAAATCTCAGCTTGATAGCTGATTTCAGCTTTTTTTGTTTTGGATTTTAGCTTTTTCCCACTCTTGCTGTGTACAAAAGTATAGGAGATTTCCAAATTTCAGCTATTTTGCACCCTTTTCAGCTGTTTTTAGCTATTTTTATCAGTGGTCACTCACACCCCTGTCAATGAGACTAGGTGTCATTGTCTCAGAATTGGCCCTTTATGCACTGATGATGATGGCTCAAGCAGTAATGTCCCACAGCTGTTAACACCTGATGCACTGTGTTGCGTCGGCAGGGTTAAAATAAAATACATTCAATTCACACGTTGCTCTTGTCTGCTCCGGTTTAGGCGGAGCAGAGCAGTGCGGTGGTCTGACTGGCCCCATCCAGAGACACGACCCTCCCCTCATCTTCAACCTGCAGACTGACCCACAAGAGGGCTCCCCCTTGGATCCGCACGGCGAAGAGTACAACAGCGCCCTCACTGCCATAGAGAGAAGCCTGGATGCGTTCCGAGCCGACCTCGCAAGGGATAACACAACAGAAGCGGACTACAGTCAAAACGATAAGTACATCCCTTGCTGTAATCCGCAGAATCATAAATGTCGCTGTCACGAGCCTTGAGCAAGTGTTGATAAATGTGCAGGTATCTCTGGTCTAACGATGGCTGAATGTCCTGGCTCCCTGCTATATATTTATTGTGCTGAGGGATTGGTAACCAATGATGTCACTAACCTCAGTAGGCTGGTCCCGGATGGTGTACTAGACTAGTCCAACCATTGTTGACTAGTGTGCTTTGGATGAAGAGCACTCTAACTGTGATTAACCCTAACTCCCTAGCGTCTTTTACTTGGAACTGGACCAAGTCCATCAAAATCCATCAATCACAGTGCTTTCAATACAAAACTGTACATGACATAATGGAATCCACCACTGATGCACTGGTTGACATTCATGGACTTGCTACACGTGGCTTTTATCCCAATAGCAGTACAGGAAGCTGGGCAAAATCAATTGGATACCCCTAGCACTGCTTCAGGCCATTAAGCCCAAGTCCATCATACTCCATTAATATTTAGTCACGCTAGGCCTTCTGGACCAAGTCCCCCAAAAATCCACTAAAATGGGGGGATAGATTTTGATGGAGTTGGGGTGGTTAGGGTTAAGCATAGTTCTCAATAGAACTAACTCTTTGCTTTAGGGATTACAGAAAAGTCTGGTCATTTGTGTAAAAACAGCAAGATTTTGCAATGAAAAGGTTTGTTTTGTACATTCTTTGCTGTTTAACATTCGGATGAATGTTTTGATCCCGTGGTCTCAGGTTTAATTTTCACCAGTTAACAAAACTTACCGGTACCCTCCCCAAAAGGAGTGCATCAAAGAATGCAAACGGTCAGCAAAACCGCCAAGTGAAGTGAGTTGGGGGGTGCTTCATTTGAGTGTGTTTGTGGCTCCGATAGAGCAGGCATTGTTAAAAAAGTACACATTTCTGTACTGTAAAATTAAATTGATAAATATGTACGTGTTCCATAGGCTGGTAAAATGTTAAGATGGACACATTATGCTTGCCCCACATATGTACACAGAATATAATTATACGTAAAGTTTAAGAACGGTTGTATAAGCATCTGTCTGAATGTGGTGACTGAGAACATGGGATCATTTCGTCGTGTCTGTGCAACAAGGTCGTATCTCCTAAAATGGGCCGTACGTGAAAAGCGAGTTTCAGAATGTCAAAAGGTCGTATCTCTCTTAAAATAACCCGGATGTACACACAAAGTCAACGGACGTCGAGATGCGAGCTTGTTTGC
This sequence comes from Patiria pectinifera, assembly GCA_029964075.1. Taxonomy (NCBI): domain Eukaryota; kingdom Metazoa; phylum Echinodermata; class Asteroidea; order Valvatida; family Asterinidae; genus Patiria; species Patiria pectinifera. Next base: position 3,511,627 of record CM057146.1, read on the forward strand.
ACGGAGCTTATTCGTGCGAGATACAATATTTGCCCTTTCTGCAATTTTTTTTTCGCCGAGGGCAACAACATTGCTCAAAATCTTAAGACACAATTGGCTCAGAAAATAGAGAAAACTTGCATGCTTTCTTTTGGTTTGTGTTTATGAAATATATGTATGCATTTATGTTGTTGCTCCTGAGGGTAGGTGATTTCATTCAAAGAAAATGTTCTGGGATATTTGCCATACTTTTTTAAAGTTCGTTCTTATTTGGTAGTTTTTGGATTGCAAAGGTTTGAGATTCAAAGGCATGGCCCTGGGGTGTTCCCTTTCTTCTGTATTTCTTCCAACGTAATGGGAATTGTTTGGAGTGGAGAAGGGGACGTGGGGGGGGGGGGGGGTTTAACATCCAGATGTCTCCCCTCGCCACCATACTGAACATACCCTCACAGATGCTTTCGTTCTCAGTAGCGTCTGCAAAGTGGTTTCTGGTGAGCCGGTCTCATGCTTTCCCTTGGTATATCTACATATGCGTTAAAAGCCAAATCTCCGATAGCTTGTCCTAATTCTTGCAAGGTTTCCTTCGGCTGCTGCCTATGTTTTTTTAATTTCAGTAGGTAGTTTTCAGCCTGATCCCCTGGCCCGAAACCTACGACCTATCAAATTTAGCAATTCCCTACAACTTTAGTGTGGCTCACCACTACTGCCTAGAACCCCTAATGCACCACCTTGTAGACTTGCCCTTTGATAGTAGTGCGCTTGCGTCTCCGTACACTCATTCACTCTGCAACATGCTTCAAAATGTTGCCGGTATGCCTCCCACGGCGTCTTCCCACCATACCAATCTGGTATGATAAATGGTGGCCGCGAGGAGCCCCACAACCTATCAGCATACTGTTCTTTGCCATACAACCGCCGGTCCCTCATGACGGTCCCTCATGAGGCATTGGTTGGTTTCACCAGGTCCTCGTGAGGACTCTCTTAATATGTGGATCCCCCTCACCTCATGAGGCTATAACTGTTGCTTTTGCCAATCCGCTGCTCCTCGTGAGGACTCCTGCTCTTCACTATTTCTGTGGCCAGCTGGAGTGTGTCCCCACTCCTTGAACTCTGGCCACCCAGGTGAAAACACGGTCCTCGTGAGGACCCTTGCCGGTCCTCATGAGGACCAGCTCTTTTAGACCTACCGGTATCCCCTTCATGAGGAGCCTCCTCATGAGGTCACCGGGAAACCTCGTCCTTGGCCGGTAATTTGTCCTGCCAATCTAATGTTTCTCCCTCCCCCTCTGTGCCTCTACCGCCCTTGACCCTTCACAACTCCTGGCTCCTCGAGTAATTAACTGTTCATCTTCAATTTTAACTATACTTGACGTCAAATCTGCTCCAGCTTACCCCCGACCACTGAGCTCTGCTTCTTTTTACACATGTGCTTTTCAGCTGCTATTATTTTTTTTAAACTTCTTGAACAATTATCAACAGAATTTGGTCCCAAAATAATGGTCTCACTGTAACCTTTAATTTTCCCTTCCTGTTCAGAATTCAATCTGTAGCAATTTCCAAAAGTGTTTAATAAACACATGTGCCTGTTTTTCCCCTTTCTACCTCAACAATTTTTTTTTTTTTTGGGGCTATCCACAACATCATTTAAATACTTCAAAACACCCCGTCAGCTCACCGACAGCTACACATGTACCGGTATTTCTTAACCTTGATGCGTTTGACCTCCCTTGCTGTATTGATTGAGGTGAATAAAAAAAATGTTGTTAATGTTTTAAGTGTTCTATAAAACGAAGGTCTGATACAATGGTGTGTTGATGGTTGATGGCAAGGTTCAAAGTACAATTCATACAGTAGGGATTCAAATGACGACACCCCAGCTAAACAGGGCTGTCCAGGGCAAATATTGAAGGTGTTCTGTTGCTAAAACAGGCTAGGGATACAAATGATGGCACTCCAGCTAAACAGGGCTGTCCAGGGCAAATATTGAAAATTCTTCCTTGCTAAGACAGGCTACGGTTGCAAATGACATCACTCCAGCCAAACAGGGCTGTCCAGGGCAAATATTGAACGTGTTCTGTTGCTAAAACAGGCTAGTGATGCAAATGACATCACTCCAGCCGAACAGGGCTGTCCAGGGCAAATATTTAAGGTGTTCTGTACAAATGACCGAACACCAGTCAAACTGCCCTTGAATAGTAAAGTTGCTTGAACTTGGACTGCAGATGTCGATGATGGTACTCAGCAATTAATCATCTACTGGTATGAACACTAAGAAAATACAGAGATCGCACTGTAAATTAATATTTGACACACATGACAAGTGCATAAACTAATCGCATGCTGGAAAAACATATGTGTAATACTTATTGTTTAGTTTGGATCCATCATCTTCTGCTTGTTCAGAAGCTTGTCATTTTTTCATTAGGTGCCAGCCCCATACTGTTTGACTTACATCCAAGCTGAAGCTTCTTTTCTCTCGAGCTGCAAAGCTGATTTTGTCCACTGTCTTAATTAGCTATTCAACATCCTCTTTCACACGCTGAATTAATTTCTGTACAGTATGGCATATGATGGATGTCCTCCAAATGCCCTGTGGAACATTTACAGTAGGACCTTTGGGGGTGCCATACCTGATCATCAATGCGCATTATGCTGAGGCCGACGTGAAAGCAATGATTGGGATCATGCTGACGCGAGCGGAAATGATGTGCAAATGGATGGATACAAATGCAGTCCTGTTTAATGACAGTGAACTGTACGAAATACTTGGGAAATACCCAAGTCCAAGCGAGAAACGGAGATGCACTCCTCAGTCACCATGAAATACAACTGACTACATGTACACGGTTTAGCTATAGTTCTAGACAATTAATACTCAAATTGGTTATTAATGCGTCTTTTTCTTTGTATTGTTTGTATACCGTTGTTCCCATTCTTCTTCACTCTTTGAGTCTGCAAACTGCAGCAGTTTAATTATAAACATACATAACCTGTGTTTCATTAGCTATGGCTGTTGAATTTGGGCGTTTGTGAACCAAATACTCTTTCAGGCAATTTATTGTGATTTGGAGCTGATGCTGTAGCTTGTTAACGAAATGAAATTGAAGAAATCTTTTTAACTTACCAAGTTGTTCTTCCAGATTGACTGATGGCACAATGCATTTGTGCGTGGAGTGTAAATCTATGTATCCATCGCAAGATAAACAACACATGATTGTAAATTGACCTGTTTTTACAAAAACATTCACACAACTCCTTACTGTAGACATGCTGCTTGCAATGTTTTTTTATTCAAACTGACATCTTGTCTCTCAATCCTTGTGTAGCCACGTAGTAACTCCTTTGTGTTGATGGCTCATGATCCATGAAGTAATGATAAACATTTGTTGGATGTTCTTACACTAGTCTTGGATGTTAGCCGAACAATGTTGTTACCGGTTGCAGTTGTCAATATGTTGGTGCTGGTAGCCTGTAGGAACCGACCTTTTCCAGGAAACGAAAATGTGCTGGAATACTTGTGAAAACTTGTCTGATGGACTTATCTTCCATTATGACATAGACACAATGAATTGTCAACGTTTGTGCTTTCCAGGGTTTGTAATGCCTGTAAATAGACATTTAAAGTCAAACCGAATAACTAGTCTGGAGTCACATATGTACTACTCTTATAGACCTCACATTTGCACTCCGGTTGAGCTCCTATGAATGGCTGAAATGGACCCCTGTAGTATTTCCTGTCATCATCCTGGAAAATATGGATGGAGTGACTTCATGTTCATGAAGTTTTAATGTCCTGCACAATTTACCTCAAAATCACTCCCAAAGCAAAGTGAGATGTATTGTGTGCCATGTAATTAAAGTTAAAGGTATCCGCTCGATCCAGTTCCAGCACACAACCTATCTGCTAATCAGATGTCCTTCTCTAAAGCTGCAACTACATGCACGAGGTATTTCCACTTTATACAAATTGGTCTCACTCCTCTCCAGAACTTCATTCAAACTACTCAGACATCAGATACGTGCCATCACCAGACTTTTTTGCTTCATGCTCACAAATAAGCTGATGCCATCTGAGTTTGGAACCTCCACCTTGTACCCTTCCTTCCAGTCTTGACGTCCTCAAAGTAGAAAGCTAGTACCTCGGAGTTATCAAACAAATAATCTCCAAATCACACCAGTATTTATGAACCACGAGGCTGTGTCTAGGTTCAAAGTTGGCTTCTTCTTCAGACTTATCAGACATACCACTTTCAAGATGGCAAATGATGAGATGGCAATTCAAATCAGTGCAAGGACTCAGAACTTTCAATGGCAACCATTTGACATTCCAACTGAAGTTGAAAGATTTTTCCATGCAAGCGTTCTCTCTGTTGAAGAGTTACTGAAGCTACCACCACACACAAGAACCTCCATTCAAGGAACACTGACCTATGTCTCAACAGTTAATGAAGCTACAACATGGAAGAAAAGGACACTGCGTCTCTCAGACCCATCATCTCATAAGGAAGTAGTTGTCAATTTGTGGAATATGTTGACAATACGAACTAAGCCCGCATCGCCGGCTTCGAGGGGTAATGAATAAAATAAATCACTACAAGGAAACTCTTTACAATTTATAACTGGGGGAAAAACCTTGAATGAAGACCTGCTACAATTGGAGTTTTACGTAACATTAAATGGCCATTATTCTAGTATATGGTCTGTTTGCAGCACAATACTATCCAATTTGGTTGTAGCTTGGTATGAACCTAAGCCGCCATGTCGTATACATAAATCCAACTGACGTCATGATGACGTCTTGACATGTCATCTCACTCACATTAAAGCTGCATTTTCTACAGCCTATAAATCTACATTTGCATTTTCTTTTTACTACACCGGCATTACCTATCAGTCTGTAACATAATGCCGAAACAGCCCTATGTTTGTCCACAAACATATGTCTAGTTTTATTTTCTAATTTCTAATAAACACAAAAGTATTCAAAGAAGCAAAATTGGAGTGAATGCAATTGTTCATGAGAGGGCCATGGTATGTGAATAAACAGGAAAAACAATCTTCCCAGTGGCACAGGCGTGGGGCCATAGGCACACGTGGCGTCGGTTGTATGCACAGCTATGGCGCGATCCAGGCTGAGGGCTGCCATGGCTACCAACTGTAAAACAAAATGACCGTAAATGACTTCTTAAATGAGCATAAACCTTGTTCACTTACAAAACAGTACAGATAAATATAATGTTCTTTTGCCACTGAGCATATATTTGATTCTGTACTTGGCTGCTGCTGACTTGGGCGTATTCCCTTAAGTCGTCATCTGTGAGGGTTTCCTCCGATATTCTTGCACGCACAGTGCACTCTCTTTTCTTGATATCCTGCCAAATTTAGGCCCTTGATCAAGCCCTGAAAGCGCTTCATTGAGTACACAAGCCTTTTCAATTCACAATTTTGTGTACTTGGCAGCTGCTGGGTCTGGCATAGTCCCTGAATGCCTTATCTACGAGGGTTTCCTCCGATTGTTGTTGTTGCTCGTACAGTGAACTCTCTTTTCTTGGTGTACAGCTGTCTGTCCCCCTGTCATTTAGAAGGCAGTTTGTATAGGCTGTCACCATAAACTCTACATCAAGTGATGGAAGATCAATGATGCGACTTCAATCCATTGACATACATCTGAGATATTTTGAATGAGATGCAAGCAGACCATTCCAGCGATACTTTGTTCTCGCCTCACTGCTTCTTATAAGCTGCCTTCCAGGAAAATTTGGGTCAGATAATCAATTCGAGGTGCTGTTGCCGAACACCTGTACCTATACCGATTTCCTCTCGTCAAATGTGAGCTGGCTGACAACGGACAACGATGCCTCATTTGCCCCGTTCAGGGACTATCTTGGACTGTTGAATCTGGTGTCCTGAGCACCTTCTACCACCAGATCCTCGAGGATCGAAGATGCCAAACACGTTGATGATTTTGGATACAATGGGGTCGCCTGCGGCCTGATGCCGTTCACGGTCCCTCTGGTTTAGGAAACCTCTTGGGGCGAAAGCATTGCCTGTCCGATGTTGCGGGCAACAACCCCAACCCCAAACTGGTCCTGCTCCCATCAACGACGCCAAATCATTACTTGGTGTGTCTTCTGTTGCAACAATGGGGAGTTCCTGCTTGTCCTGAACTACAAGCAGGGCAGGACAACCTGCGATCCTCTGGACCTACACTTGCCAGATAAAATTGTGTTTTCAGTTTGTTACTATGATGAAAAAATATTTTGCATAATTTTCCTCCACATTGCTTTTGTACTTGAAGGTGAATGGTGGCAGTATGCGGCCACCCTCTAACAGCCCATCCAGTGACTGGATAATTTTCTCGCCCTTCCATGATTATCTGGGTTTGGCCCAGCTGGTGACGAGGATTTGTGAAATTGTGGGAAAACCGAGGATGATGCCACCTCTATGCAACGCCGCAGCTGCAGCTACATGCCTCGGGCCATGACTGACGAAGAGCGATTTTCATGAACATTTTTACAGATTTGGCAGCAGACCCTGAGCGTCTTGTGCTCTTATGTTCTTGATTTATGTTCTTATTATCTTATTATTATTATTGTCAAGCATACTCTTTTCTAATTACCTTTGGAATTTGGTGACGGCGAGAATGTTATTCAGTCTCTTGGCTGCTCTGACTGGTTGATGGTAACTGGCCTCTTCCCACTGCTGGTTGAACACACCTGTTATCTGCCATCTTGTCCTCTGTGAATAGCCTACAAGCTAGCTTTACCGAAACATTTATAATAGATGAACTGGCACGCTGAATCCCTACCAATTCTTGGATGGTGAATAAGATTAATATCTTTTAACTGAGCCGACGGAAAAATGAACTTGGCTAAACAAGGCATAATAATTCTATACTTCGATGTCATGAGAATTTTTTTTTTTTTGATAAATACAATATCTTGTTTTGTGAGTGCTGGGTACATGAATTGTCATCTCTTTTCACAAAACAAAAGACATCCTTAGGAGCAACCGCTTTAAGAACAACTATGACAATAGAACTCCGAATCGGGTCCCACTTTATCCTCTGTCCGTTTAACACAAGCAACATGGAACCATCCGCTGCACTTGTCACATGCGACCCAGGCAATACCCTTCACTTTGCACATGCAGTGTGGAAATCGTAATTTCCAGATACCATCAACGACAAACACACGTCCACAACCTTTAGCCTTGCAGGCAGCGTGGCAGTTGTGATGCAGATAGGGTTTTCTCCTCCTCAACTTCTCCACTTGTACAAGAAGCTTCTCCTGGTTAACCTGGTCACTGTCAGCATCACTCATGAGATTAAACATATCAGACTGATGAACATCTTGCATCTCATTCTCCGGCTCACCATTGGAGAACCCAGAAGAAACATATTTGCGAGTGGGGCCTGTCTGTCTGTAGTCATGTTGAAGGTTCCATTATAGGATTCTGGGAACCCAGAGAAGCTTGCCCATGAATGGTTGGCAAGGTTGCAATGAAGCTCGAATAGCTTCCTTTCCACAAAGACACAGTCGTTCACTTTAACAGCTGTCTTCTGTTCTTCATTTAAGTTCCAAAATGTCTCATGGCTACCATACATGTCATAATTATATGTAATCATGCATGACTGCAGGGTATGTACAACTGAAATGTTTGTTTTGCTTGTTATTTTCTATACATTCACTTGTATTTGTTGAACTTTAAATAGAAATAGCAACATCCATCACCTCTTAATTCTCAAGGAAGAACCATGACTAAAATGAACACGAAACCAAACCACATGCTGTCCAACCTCAAAATCCTACAGATACTTTTAAAGTTGTAGTGAAAGATCTTTCCATAGTTGCCGTACTGACTCTCATGCAGAGTACTGTTCTATATTTGTGACATTCTGCTTGTGGGGATTTCACCAAAGATGTTTTGCTTTGTGCCAATGATGAGTATGTACCTCCATCTCATCAGTCTGCTGCACAAACACAGCAAGAAAATCATTTCAAAACAAAATGTAAACTTTGAATGAGAATGCATTTGAATTCTTTTACACAGAAATTATTTGTGTTATTACCAACACCATATTCACAGGTGTAGCCTACTACCAACAAAGTAACAGTAGATTATTAAAAGAGCATATTCCAGTACTCGCCTAACTCCTCCATATGAAACATGTCAACGTCTTCGCTGTCCTTATCTGCATCTTCTGGCAGCATTGAAGCGAAGGTCACGATTTGTTCTGCCAAAAGTTGGTCACCCAAGATATCCAGTTTATCTTGGAGCAGGACCTCCTTCTGTTTAACATCGCTCCTCCGTGGACAAGCTTTTTCGAAGTTATGTTTAGCCTTTGTTTTTGTTAAGATTTTTATTTTTTTGGGCTGTTTCGGCACTTTTGCTGAAACAGCCTTTGTTTTCGTTAAGATTTTTTTTTCTTTTTTTTCCCCAGTCATTTTTGCCCATAGCATTTGTACACGTTTTTTGTTACCGGCACTTTGGGCACTAAAAACAGGTGCCCAGGCACAGGCCTAACTCGATGTACGTGATGAAGTGCGTAACAAATAATCTCCAAATCACACCAGTATTTATGAACCACGAGGCTGTGTCTAGGTTCAAAGTTGGCTTCTTCTACAGACTTATCAGACATACCACTTTCAAGATGGCAAATGATGAGATGGCAATTCAAATCAGTGCAAGGACTCAGAACTTTCAATGGCAACCATTTGACATTCCAACTGAAGTTGAAGGATTTTTCCATGCAAGCGTTCTCTCTGTTGAAGAGTTACTGAAGCTACCACCACACACAAGAACCTCCATTCAAGGAACACTGACCTATGTCTCAACAGTTACAGAAGCTACAACATGGAAGAAAAGGACACCGCGTCTCTCAGACCCATCATCTCATAAGGAAGTAGTTGTCAATTTGTGGAATATGTTGACAATACGAACTAAGCCCGCATCGCCGGCTTTGAGGGGTAATGAAAAAAATAAATCACTACAAGGAAACTCTTTACAATTTATAACTGGGGAAAAACCTTGAATGAAGACCTGCTACAATTGGAGTTTTACGTAACATTAAATGGCCATTATTCTAGTATATGGTCTGTTTGCAGCACAATACTATCCAATTTGGTTGTAGCTTGGTATGAACCTAAGCCGCCATGTCGTATACATAAATCCAACTGACGTCATGATGACGTCTTGACATGACATCTCACTCACATTAAAGCTGCATTTTCTACAGCCTATAAATCTACATTTGCATTTTCTTTTTACTACACCTGCATTACATATCAGTCTGTAACATAATGCCGAAACAGCCCTAGGTTATGGCGCGATCCAGGCTGAGGGCTGCCATGGCTACCAACTGTAAAACAAAATGACCGTAAATGACTTCTTAAATGAGCATAAACCTTGTTCACTTACAAAACAGTACAGATAAATATAATGTTCTTTTGCCACTGAGCATATATTTGATTCTGTACTTGGCTGCTGCTGACTTGGGCGTATTCCCTTAAGTCGTCATCTGTGAGGGTTTCCTCCGATATTCTTGCACGCACAGTGCACTCTCTTTTCTTGATATCCTGCCAAATTTAGGCCTTTGATCAAGCCCTGAAAGCGCTTCATTGAGTACACAAGCCTTTTCAATTCACAATTTTGTGTACTTGGCAGCTGCTGGGTCTGGCATAGTCCCTGAATGCCTTATCTACGAGGGTTTCCTCCGATTGTTGTTGTTGCTCGTACAGTGAACTCTCTTTTCTTGGTATACAGCTGTCTGTCCCCCTGTCATTTAGAAGGCAGTTTGTATTGGCTGTTGCCATAGACTCTACATCAAGTGATGGAAGATCAATGATGCGACTTCAATCCATTGACATACATCTGAGATATTTTGAATGAGATGCAAGCAGACCATTCCAGCGATACTTTGTTCTCGCCTCACTGCTTCTTATAAGCTGCCTTCCAGGAAAATTTGGGTCAGATAATCAATTCGAGGTGCTGTTGCCGAACACCTGTACCTATACCAATTTCCTCTCGTCAAATATGAGCTGGCTGACAACGGACAACGATGCCTCATTTGCCCTGTTCAGGGACTATCTTGGACTGTTGAATCTGGTGTCCCGAGCACCTTCTACCACCAGATCCTCGAAGATCGAAGATGCCGAACACGTTGATGATTTTGGATACAATGGGGTCGCCTGCGGCCTGATGCCGTTCACGGTCCCTCTGGTTTAGGAAACCTCTTGGGGCGAAAGCATTGCCTGTCCGATGTTGCGGGCAACAACCCCAACCCCAAGCTGGTCCTGCTCCCATCAACGACGCCAAATCATTACTTGGTGTGTCTTCTGTTGCAACAATGGGAGTTCCTGCTTGTCCTGAACTTCAAGCAGGACTAGACAACCTACGTTCCTCAGGACCAACACCTGCAAGATAAATTTGTTTTTTAAGTTTGTTACTATGATGAAAAAATATTTTGCATAATTTTCCTCCACATTGCTTTTGTACTTGAAGGTGAATGGTGGCAGTATGCGGCCACCCTCTAACAGCCCATCCAGTGACTGGACAATTTTCTCGCCCTTCCATGATTATCTGGGTTTGGCCCAGCTGGTGACGAGGATTTGTGAAATTGTGGGAAATCCGAGGATGATGCCACCTCTATGCAACGCCGCAGCTGCAGCTACATGCCTCGGGCCATGACTGACGAAGAGCGATTTTCATGAACATTTTTACAGATTTGGCAGCAGACCCTGAGCGTCTTGTGCTCTTATGTTCTTGATTTATGTTCTTATTATCTTATTATTATTATTGTCAAGCATACTCTTTTCTAATTACCTTTGGAATTTGGTGACGGCGAGAATGTTATTAAGTCTCTTGGCTGCTCTGACTGGTTGATGGTAACTGGCCTCTTCCCACTGCTGGTTGAACACACCTGTTATCTGCCATCTTGTCCTCTGTGAATAGCCTACAAGCTAGCTTTACCGAAACATTTATAATAGATGAACTGGCACGCTGAATCCCTACCAATTCTTTGATGGTGAATAAGATTAATATCTTTTAACTGAGCCGACGGAAAAATGAACTTGGCTAAACAAGGCATAATAATTCTATACTTCGATGTCATGAGAATTTTTTTTTTTGTTGATAAATACAATATCTTGTTTTGTGAGTGCTGGGTACATGAATTGTCATCTCTTTTCACAAAACAAAAGACATCCTTAGGAGCAACCGCTTTAAGAACAACTATGACAATAGAACTCCGAATCGGGTCCCACTTTATCCTCTGTCCGTTTAACACAAGCAACATGGAACCATCCGCTGCACTTGTCACATGCGACCCAGGCAATACCCTTCACTTTGCACATGCAGTGTGGAAATCGTAATTTCCAGATACCATCAACGACAAACACACGTCCACAACCTTTAGCCTTGCAGGCAGCGTGGCAGTTGTGATGGAGATAGGGTTTTCTCCCCAGGACTCAACTTCTCCATTTGTACAAGAAGCTTCTCCTGGTTAACCTGGTCACTGTCAACAACACTCATGAGATTGAACATATCAGACTGATGAATATCTTGCATCTCATTCTCCGGCTCACCATTGGAGAACCCAGAAGAAACATATTTGCGAGTGGGGCCTGTCTGTCTGTAGTCATGTTGAAGGTTCCATTATAGGATTCTGGGAACCCAGAGAAGCTTGCCCATGAATGGTTGGCAAGGTTGCAATGAAGCTCGAATAGCTTCCTTTCCACAAAGACACAGTCGTTCACTTGAACAGCTGTCTTCTGTTCTTCATTTAAGTTCCAAGATGTCTCATGGCTACCATACATGTCATAATTATATGTAATCATGCATGACTGGCACCGTAGATTTATCTTTTTAACTGTGAAGACTCCCCGCAGTGTGAAGTTAGGTTAAAGCACTGCAGGAAGAAGCCTAGCTTCACATGCATCCTTTTCTCCTAGAAGATGTTGGCATGGGGCTGTAGGCACGCGTGGCGGTGGTTGTATGCACAGCTATGGCGCGATCCAGGCTGAGGGTGCAGTGGCTTCCACCTGTAAAAAAAAATATGACAGTAAATGACTTCTTAAATGAGCATAAACCTTGTTCACTTACAAAACAGTACAGATAAATATAATGTTCTTTTGCCACTGAGCATATATTTTGATTCTGTGTACAAATTCTGTGTACTTGGCAGCTGGTGGGTCTGGCATAGTCCCTGAATGCCTTATCTACGAGGGTTTCCTCCGATTGTTGTTGTTGCTCGTACAGTGAACTCTCTTTTCTTGGTATGTAGCTGTCTGTCCCCCTGGCATTTAGAAAGCAGTTTGTATTGGCTGTTGCCATAGACTCTACATCAAGTGATGGAAGATCAATGATGCGACTTCAATCCATTGACATACATCTGAGATATTTTGAATGAGATGCAAGCAGACCATTCCAGCGATACTTTGTTCTCGCCTCACTGCTTCTTATAAGCTGCCTTCCAGGAAAATTTGGGTCAGATAATCAATTCGAGGTGCTGTTGCCGAACACCTGTACCTATACCAATTTCCTCTCGTCAAATATGAGCTGGCTGACAACGGACAACGATGCCTCATTTGCCCTGTTCAGGGACTATCTTGGACTGTTGAATCTGGTGTCCCGAGCACCTTCTACCACCAGATCCTCGAAGATCGAAGATGCCGAACACGTTGATGATTTTGGATACAATGGGGTTGCCTGCGGCCTGATGCCGTTCACGGTCCCTCTGGTTTAGGAAACCTCTTGGGGCGAAAGCATTGCCTGTCCGATGTTGCGGGCAACAACCCCAACCCCAAGCTGGTCCTGCTCCCATCAACGACGCCAAATCATTACTTGGTGTGTCTTCTGTTGCAACAATGGGGAGTTCCTGCTTGTCCTGAACTACAAGCAGGGCAGGACAACCTGCGATCCTCTGGACCTACACTTGCAAGATAAAATTGTGTTTTCAGTTTGTTACTATGATGAAAAAATATTTTGCATAATTTTCCTCCACATTGCTTTTGTACTTGAAGGTGAATGGTGGCAGTATGCGGCCACCCTCTAACAGCCCATCCAGTGACTGGACAATTTTCTCGTCCTTCCATGATTATCTGGGTTTGGCCCAGCTGGTGACGAGGATTTGTGAAATTGTGGGAAATCCGAGGATGATGCCACCTCTATGCAACGCCGCAGCTGCAGCTACATGCCTCGGGCCATGACTGACGAAGAGCAATTTTCATGAACATTTTTACAGATTTGGCAGCAGACCCTGAGCGTCTTGTGCTCTTATGTTCTTGATTTATGTTCTTATTATCTTATTATTATTATTGTCAAGCATACTCTTTTCTAATTACCTTTGGAATTTGGTGACGGCGAGAATGTTATTAAGTCTCTTGGCTGCTCTGACTGGTTGATGGTAACTGGCCTCTTCCCACTGCTGGTTGAACACACCTGTTATCTGCCATCTTGTCCTCTGTGAATAGCCTACAAGCTAGCTTTACCGAAACATTTATAATAGATGAACTGGCACGCTGAATCCCTACCAATTCTTTGATGGTGAATAAGATTAATATCTTTTAACTGAGCCGACGGAAAAATGAACTTGGCTAAACAAGGCATAATAATTCTATACTTCGATGTCATGAGAATTTTTTTTTTTGTTGATAAATACAATATCTTGTTTTGTGAGTGCTGGGTACATGAATTGTCATCTCTTTTCACAAAACAAAAGACATCCTTAGGAGCAACCGCTTTAAGAACAACTATGACAATAGAACTCCGAATCGGGTCCCACTTTATCCTCTGTCCGTTTAACACAAGCAACATGGAACCATCCGCTGCACTTGTCACATGCGACCCAGGCAATACCCTTCACTTTGCACATGCAGTGTGGAAATCGTAATTTCCAGATACCATCAACGACAAACACACGTCCACAACCTTTAGCCTTGCAGGCAGCGTGGCAGTTGTGATGGAGATAGGGTTTTCTCCCCAGGACTCAACTTCTCCATTTGTACAAGAAGCTTCTCCTGGTTAACCTGGTCACTGTCAGCATCACTCGTGAGATTGAACATATCAGACTGATGAATATCTTGCATCTCATTCTCCGGCTCACCATTGGAGAACCCAAAAAAAATATATATTTGCGAGTGGGGTCTGTCTGTCTGTAGTCAGGTTGAAGGTTCCATTATAGGATTCTGGGAACCCAGAGAAGCTTGCCCATGAATGGTTGGCAAGGTTGCAATGAAGCTCAAATAGCTTCCTTTCCACGAAGACACAGTCGGTCACTTTAACAGCTGTCTTCTGTTCTTCATATATAAGTTCCAAGATGTCTCACGGCTACCATACATGTCATAATTATATGTAATCGTGCATGACTGGCACCGTAGATTTATCTTTTTAGCTGTGAAGACTCCCCGCAGTGTGAAGTTAGGTTAAAGCACTGCAGGAAGAAGCCTAGCTTCACATGCATCCTTTTCTCCTAGAAGATGTTGGCATGGGGCTGTAGGCACGCGTGGCGGTGGTTGTATGCACAGCTATGGCGCGATCCAGGCTGAGGGTGCAGTGGCTTCCACCTGTAAAAAAAAATATGACCGTAAATGACTTCTTAAATGAGCATAAACCTTGTTCACTTACAAAACAGTACAGATAAATATAATGTTCTTTTGCCACTGAGCATATATTTTGATTCTGTGTACAAATTCTGTGTACTTGGCAGCTGGTCGGTCTGGCATAGTCCCTGAATGCCTTATCTACGAGGGTTTCCTCCGATTGTTGTTGTTGCTCGTACAGTGAACTCTCTTTTCTTGGTATGTAGCTGTCTGTCCCCCTGGCATTTAGAAAGCAGTTTGTATTGGCTGTTGCCATAGACTCTACATCAAGTGATGGAAGATCAATGATGCGACTTCAATCCATTGACATACATCTGAGATATTTTGAATGAGATGCAAGCAGACCATTCCAGCGATACTTTGTTCTCGCCTCACTGCTTCTTATAAGCTGCCTTCCAGGAAAATTTGGGTCAGATAATCAATTCGAGGTGCTGTTGCCGAACACCTGTACCTATACCAATTTCCTCTCGTCAAATATGAGCTGGCTGACAACGGACAACGATGCCTCATTTGCCCCGTTCAGGGACTATCTTGGACTGTTGAATCTGGTGTCCCGAGCACCTTCTACCACCAGATCCTCGAAGATCGAAGATGCCGAACACGTTGATGATTTTGGATACAATGGGGTCGCCTGCGGCCTGATGCCGTTCACGGTCCCTCTGGTTTAGGAAACCTCTTGGGGCGAAAGCATTGCCTGTCCGATGTTGCGGGCAACAACCCCAACCCCAAGCTGGTCCTGCTCCCATCAACGACGCCAAATCATTACTTGGTGTGTCTTCTGTTGCAACAATGGGGAGTTCCTGCTTGTCCTGAACTACAAGCAGGGCAGGACAACCTGCGATCCTCTGGACCTACACTTGCAAGATAAAATTGTGTTTTCAGTTTGTTACTATGATGAAAAAATATTTTGCATAATTTTCCTCCACATTGCTTTTGTACTTGAAGGTGAATGGTGGCAGTATGCGGCCACCCTCTAACAGCCCATCCAGTGACTGGACAATTTTCTCGCCCTTCCATGATTATCTGGGTTTGGCCCAGCTGGTGACGAGGATTTGTGAAATTGTGGGAAATCCGAGGATGATGCCACCTCTATGCAACGCCGCAGCTGCAGCTACATGCCTCGGGCCATGACTGACGAAGAGCGATTTTCATGAACATTTTTACAGATTTGGCAGCAGACCCTGAGCGTCTTGTGCTCTTATGTTCTTGATTTATGTTCTTATTATCTTATTATTATTATTGTCAAGCATACTCTTTTCTAATTACCTTTGGAATTTGGTGACGGCGAGAATGTTATTAAGTCTCTTGGCTGCTCTGACTGGTTGATGGTAACTGGCCTCTTCCCACTGCTGGTTGAACACACCTGTTATCTGCCATCTTGTCCTCTGTGAATAGCCTAAAAGCTAGCTTTACCGAAACATTTATAATAGATGAACTGGCACGCTGAATCCCTACCAATTCTTGGATGGTGAATAAGATTAATATCTTTTAACTGAGCCGACGGAAAAATGAACTTGGCTAAACAAGGCATAATAATTCTATACTTCGATGTCATGAGAATTTTTTTTTTTTTGATAAATACAATATCTTGTTTTGTGAGTGCTGGGTACATGAATTGTCATCTCTTTTCACAAAACAAAAGACATCCTTAGGAGCAACCGCTTTAAGAACAACTATGACAATAGAACTCCTAATCGGGTCCCACTTTATCCTCTGTCCGTTTAACACAAGCAACATGGAACCATCCGCTGCACTTGTCACATGCGACCCAGGCAATTCCCTTCACTTTGCACATGCAGTGTGGAAATCGTAATTTCCAGATACCATCAACGACAAACACACGTCCACAACCTTGAGCCTTGCAGGCAGCGTGGCAGTTGTGATGCAGATAGGGTTTTCTCCTCAGGACTCAACTTCTCCATTTGTACAAGAAGCTTCTCCTGGTTAACCTGGTCACTTTCATCAACACTCATGAGATTGAACATATCAGACTGATGAACATCTTGCATCTCATTCTCCGGCTCACCATTGGAGAACCCAGAAGAAACATATTTGCGAGTGGGGCCTGTCTGTCTGTAGTCAGGTTGAAGGTTCCATTATAGGATTCTGGGAACCCAGAGAAGCTTGCCCGTGAATGGTTGGCAAGGCTGCAATGAAGCTCAAATAGCTTCCTTTCCACAAAGACACAGTCGGTCACTTTAACAGCTGTCTTCTGTTCTTCATATAAGTTCCAAGATGTCTCACGGCTACCATACATGTCATAATTATATGTAATCGTGCATGACTGACACCGTAGATTGAGTTTTTTAGCTGTGAAGAGACTACCCGCAGTGTGAAGTTAGGTTAAAGCACTGTAGGAAGAAGCCTAGCTTCATATGCATCCTTTTCTCCTAGAAGACGTTGGCATGGGGCTGTAGGCATGCGTGGCGGTGGTTGTATGCACAGCTATGGCGCGATCCAGGCTGAGGGTGCAATGGCTTCCACCTGTTTAAACAAAAAAAATGACCGTAAATGACTTCTTAAATGAGCATAAACCTTCTTCACTTTTAAAACAGTACAGATAAATAAAATGTTACTTTGCCACTGAGCGTATATTTGATTCTGTACTTGGCTGATGCTGACTCGGGCGTATTCCCTCAAGTCGTCATCTGTGAGGGTTTCCTCCGATATTCTTGCACGCACAGTGCACTCTCTTTTCTTGAAAGCCTGAAATTGAGTACACAAGCCTTTTCAATTCTCAAATTCTGTGTACTTGGCAGCTGCTGGGTCTGGCATAGTCCCTGAATGCCTTATCTACGAGGGTTTCCTCTGATTGTTGTTGCTCCTACAGTGAACTCTCTTTTCTTGGTATGTAGCTGTCTGTCCCCCTGTCATTTAGAAAGCAGTTTGTATTGGCTGTCACCATAGACTCTACATAAAGTGATGGAAGATCTATGATAAGACTGCAATCCATTGACATACATCTGAGATATAAAGAGAAGAACATTGGTAGGGCATGTACACTAAAATGTTTGTTGTGCTTGTTATTTTCTATACATTCACTTGTATTTGTTGAACTTTAAATAGAAATAGCAACATCCATCACCTCTTAATTCTCAAGGAAGAACCATGACTAAAATGAACACGAAACCAAACCACATGCTGTCCAACCTCAAAATCCTACAGATACTTTTAAAGTTGTAGTGAAAGATCTTTCCATAGTTGCCGTACTGACTCTCATGCAGATTACTGTTCTATAGGCCTATTTGTGACATTCTGCTTGTGGGGATCTCACCAAAGATATTTTGCTTTGTGCCAATGATGAGTATGTACCTCCATCTCATCAGTCTGCTGCACAAACACAGCAAGAAAATCATTTCAAAACAAAATGTAAACTTTTAATGAGAATGCATTTGAATTCTTTTACACAGGCATTATTGGTGTTATTACCAACACTATATTCACAGGTGTAGCCTACTACCAACAAAGTAACAGTAGATTATTAAAAGAGCATATTCCAGTACTCGCCTAACTCCTCCATATGAAACATGTCAACGTCTTCGCTGTCCTTATCTGCATCTTCTGGCAGCATTGAAGCGAAGGTCACGATTGGTTCTGCCAAAAGTTGGTCGCCGAAGATATCCAGTTTATCTTGGAGCAGGACCTCCTTCTGTTTAACATCGCTCCTCCGTGGACAAGCTTTTTTGAAGTTATGTTTAGCCTTTGTTTTTGTTAAGATTTTTATTTTTTTGGGCTGTTTCGGCACTTTTGCTGAAACAGCCTTTGTTTTCGTTAAGATTTTTTTTTTTTTTTCCCCAGTCATTTTTGCCCATAGCATTTGTACACGTTTTTTGTTACTGGCACTTTGGGCACTAAAAACAGGTGCCCAGGCACAGGCCTAACTCGATGTACGTGATGAAGTGCATAACAAATAATCTCCAAATCACACCAGTATTTATGAACCACGAGGCTGTGTCTAGGTTCAAAGGTGGCTTCTTCTACAGACTTATCAGACATACCACTTTCAAGAAGGCAAATGATGAGATGGCAATTCAAATCAAATTCAAAGTGCAAGGACTCAGAACTTTAAATGGCAACCATTTGACATTCCAACTGAAGTTGAAGGATTTTTCATCTCATAAGGAAGTAGTTGACAATTTGTGGAATATGTTGACATCAAAGCCTTTGCCTCTTTTAAACTTAGGAGTGGTGGTTAGTAATGTAGTAACCACCATGCACCAGGGACAGGTGTCATGTAATAATACACTTGAGACAGATATCAAGGAGCAAATTCTTTAACAACGCTTAAACACTGTATACTCAGTGTGTTACCTCCCGAGTGAAAGTTGCGAAAAACACTCCCTGCAAACACGACGCTGGGATACTCTGATGAATTCACGCTCTGATTGGTTGAATTTTGCATGACCAGTGACCTGCGCGTCATCAAGGTCATGACTCTGCAAGGTTTGAAACGGCCGTTAAGACTGGTTCATTACTCTTTTATTCCAGTTTAGAAATGTTATTTTATTTTTTTGCACAGCGTAAAAATGTAGAAAATTCTGTAAAACTTATCTGTGCTGTAAATTTACAATTCCCGTCACTTGCTCAGGCTCCATTTCGAATCACGAATGGTCGGATTGCATTATGCGACGCTCAAAGTTTTGCCCACATGGTCCGTAACGAAACAGAAATCACATCTATTATGGAACGTGTGCATTTTCGGATAGCATTTGCACATATTGTCTAACTGCGGTTTTAAACAGCTGCAGCCAGATGCTTTATACATAGGTCATAGACCATTTCCTTCACAAGATTCTGTGAAGCTCATCAGAGTATCCCAGCGCCCAAAAAAAGATCATGATGCAATGCAGCTATTTTTAGGTGAGTTTGTTTATTATGTTGGCGGGGGGGGGGGGTGTTTAACTTTGACAGAACGAAATGGCGAACGACTGAATGTAAGTTTGACTGAAAAAATTGAAAAAAACACCGAAACAAAAGCCTTAGAAATCGACCACAAGCGTGTGGCATGTGGAGAAAATTAAACTTTTTTACAACTACGCTGGGTAATACTGCCAAAACATCCCCTTCCAGTGCATGCTTCAGACACATGTGATTGCATTTATTTTAAATACTGATACGTATGTGGCATTTCGCCTTTTGGTGACTTCCGCCAATGCCATCTTAGATTGCTCTCAGTTTCCTTTATTTAGTAAACACCCCTATACACTTATAATTGAGCACATTAATACGAACTAAGCCCGCATCGCCGGCTTCGAGGGGTAACGAATGAAATATATCACTACAAGGAAACTCTTTACAATTTATAACTGGGGAGAAACCTTGAATGAAGACCTGTTATAATTGGAGTTTTACGTAACATTAAATGGCCATTATTCTATTATATGGTCTGTCTGCAGCACAATACTACCCAATTTGGTTGCAGCTTGGAACCTAAAAGCCGCCATGTCGTATACATAAATCCAACTGACGTCATGATGACGTCTTGACATGACATTTCACTCACATTAAAGCTGCATTTTCTACAGCCTATAAATCTACATTTGCATTTTCTTTTTACTACACCCGCATTACCTATCAGTCTGTAACATAATGCCATATTGGATCTTTCATCCACTTAAGTAGTCTTTTACAAAATCATCAAAATGTTTCCTAGACATACAAGTATTTTCTTCAACGAAATGCAAATATTTCTCGACCCTAATTTCAGTTCATTTTCTTTTGACGTATACTTTTTAAGTATTAGTTATAGTTTGTGTGGTTAAAAACAAAGAATCATCAGGAGAATCAATGCCGTGTGAAAATGGTTAATAAAACTCTTAGTATAGCCATTTGCTATTGATGCTACGCATTGAATTATGCAACGGGAATGTTAACTACTGCTGCTATTATATTATAGCCCCGTGCTGAATGCTTGTTTCCTACCCTAAGAACCTTCAATGATGCCACCTCTGTGCAACGCCGCAGCTGCAGCTACATGCCTCGGGCCATGGCTGACAAAGAGGACGTCCTCACGGATTTCCGCAATAACAGCCCTGAGAGCCTCTCGCCCTACGCGGCCTTCACCATGGAGGCGGCCATGTTGGAGGACAGGCAGAGGGGCCTACGCTCCACTAATCGGCTCCTGTCTGCAGGCAAACCCAGCTGCACGCTCCTGTGGCGCGCTCTCTTTGGAACAAAACGCACTACGTGCAACGCTCATGTGCCTTCGATGGTGGTTCTATCATGGGGCATTCCTTTATAAGCTCATGAGCTTCCCCTTTTGTATATTCCAGTAGAAGCTCCAGTCTTTTTGCTGGGTCACTTGTCTTGTTTTCGACGACATATCCAAAATTCTTCATGAAGGTCATGTAAGACAGCATATTTATATTGAGCAGCCTCACTAGTTCCTTGTGAGGATATGCACATTCTTTTCTTGAAAACCTATGTGCAAAAATCTGTGCACTGATGAGTGGCAGAAATTGCGGTCCAATGTGCTGACCTTGTCATGCTGCTTTATCGCGTGCATTGAAATTAAACATGTTAAATGTACAAAATCAGAGGCCTTGGTGGTGAATACATGAGGTAAAACAAATCACGCATTTTGAATTAAATCTGGAAAGATAAGAATCCATTGAAATTGTGACAATTAGCATTTATATTTCTGGCACTTGTGTTTGTGTGTTCTTCTTTTTCACCTTCTCTCGCTGGACAGCCTTTGTCTCTTCACTTAAGGCTGTTATCTCAGTGAGCAGAACTTCATATTCAGTGAATGCAATCAAGTCTAATCTTGGTACGTGTAAGGAATGACCAGGCATCTTGAATGAGTTGATATAGAAAATGCTGACAATGTTGGAGCTTACTGAAGTCAAATTTCTTTTAGACTGGCGTGACAACAAGAACACAGCTCACAACCTTCTGGGTGAAAGAATGAAAATGCGTCATGGACCTGCTCTCTTGGCTTACAACGACGGCATTTTCTCGAAAGATAATATTACAAATATCTGCAGTATAGCTGCTCAGAGTAAGAAAAATCAGCTTGACAAAGTTGGGAGGTTCTGATTGGAATTTACGGCATATTATCCCTTGACTGATGTTTCAAGTGTTCTCTTTGGATCTCATGTACTTATTTGTGATCCTAGAACAATCCATCTTCGATCATGAGTCAAGCCGTTGCAGCCATGTATCAAACTTGATCTGACAAATGAAAGGCACAGAGGGACATTAAAGAGTTTTCCAAACCAGTTCCAGCCATACGTTGGCATCTTTGTCTGACACGACAAGGATGGTGTACATTACAGTGGCTGGTTCGTTATTGGTGAAACTGCATCTTAGAGGTGAAAAACCGAAAAACTGAAAAGATACAAAATACTCATGTTAGAAAGCAAATAAAAAATAAACAAACATGGTAAGTGCCACTCCATGTCTTGGGTTCGTACGAGTACATCTAATGTGATAGACGAATTCCTGTCTTGCACATTTGCATTGAAAGTAACTCAACACGTTATATTCCCTTTAACTGTCCTGCATTACTTACCAACCTTTGCAAATGCAACACAAAAAAGCATCCTTGAATGCCCTTTCCTCCCTTCTGGTGAACTTCACCAGAAGGTCGTGAGATGTAGCCTCTGCAATAGCTGAGACAGATGACTTGTGATGGGGAATGCGCATCTCCTTTTTTCCTCCATCTTTCCAATGTTGGATGGTTTCTTCTGCATTCGTGTAGTGCCCACTGCCTGCTGACAATCCAACATGGTTGCATTTTTCACAGTCTCTCCCCCAGGTGGATGAGTCGGGAACAGGCAGTGTTACATATGTGAGTGGAGGGCCATTTGTATACCATTGCATATGTTTCTTTCCCACATTTGTTGAAATAAGTTGAAAACTGCAATTGTATTTCCTTAGTGACCCTCAAACAATCATTGCGATCATATAAATGTGATCATAAAGGGATGACCTGAGAACATGTACTAGACAAAAAAATTTTTAAGAAAAAAGGAATATTAGATACTCCTACATCTGTTTGGAGCAACTTCGTCACCAAACCTGAAGAACTTCCAAAAGATGACGCTCCTTCAATGTTAAACCAGTACCGAGTACGTGGTAAATGTGATCACAAAGGGATGACCAGAGAATATGTACTAGACAAATTGTTTTTAATAAAACATGCATCATGATCCCTTGAATTATTAGATGTCAGTGTCAGTAAGTCACGTGCATATTAGAAAAAAAACTTTCGCACACATTTGTAGAACTGCTTAACCAGTACCGAGTATGTGGTTAATGTGATGTGATCATAAAGGGATGACCATAGCACAAAAGTACTTTGATACTCTTCATAAGCAGATCCTCATCTCTTTTTGGTCTTGTCTTTCCAATAGATCTCTTTCTACAACACAGACAGATTTCTTCATATCCTGTAGCTCAATTTCCTTGCGTTTAGATTCTGTGCCTTGTTATATGAGAAACACCTTTGAAGAATTTGTTTTCTTATTATTGTTCGGTACGATGTACCAAAATGGAACTTTTCAGCACACTCCTTGTTATATACCATGTATACCCGGCCACCTATGACAAATTTAGTACATTTTTAGTAAGTCTTGTTCTATTTCAAGTTGATCCTTTGCTTCGTAAATCAGTTTCCTTCAAGAACGATTCACTTGTGATGCAAATGGTGAGGGGGGGGGCAATCGATAGGGGCATAAATGATACTGATGATACATTGATGAACATGATTTAGGAGCATAATCAGGTACTTGCACAAGGCAGCACCGAAAGTGCTTTTGAAAAACACAGAATCATTAGCCTCAATGGCTGGCCCTCCTTCCTCTTCTTACAACCGCCAGTACGTTGCGCCTGCTCTCTTGGCTTACAATGATGGCATTCTCTCAAAAGATGATCACAAATATTTGCAGTATACCGGTAGACTTGATGGCAAGTCGTTAGACTATAGTGGTTTATGTCCGTCATCAACGCCAGAATCTGCATACCGGCCATGCCACCGCCGTTCACGCAAAGTGAGCGCTACAACCAGTCATGCAAAAGTCATGTACAGTACATGTACAGTACATGTACAATGTACACACACGTACACCGCGCGGCATGGTCAGTCCGTGTCTAACGTAATGCAGTACACGCATGGGATCGCACACGCATGGGGTCGAAAATGTACGTAGCGTCCCCGCTACTAGGACAGCATGCTGTATGTCGTACCCCCAGCACAGAGCTTGGAGTCAGGAGAATAGAAACGTACCACTCGTGGTAATGAAATTTCGACTGTTTATGGGGGATGGGGGGGGGGGGGGGTTGTGGCCACCGTTTTCTCATTAATATATCGAGTCGGATATCGGATCATATCAGATATCAAGGATTTCTGGACAATTGATGCCGTAGATATCTTGGCCGTGGATGGCTAGGGCATGCTGGTGCTCCGGAATGTCCGTGCCTTGGCCGACACTGCCTGTCGCGGGGTTCTTCCCGCAGTGGACTTCTGCAGACGTCGCTTTTTAGCGATGGACTTGAGTTTCTCCTGGAGAAAGGAAAAAAATTCTCCCTTGATCCCTGAGGGGCTCCACCCCTTAAACCACAGGCCGTGGTGGGTGCCGGCGATTATCAGCTTGGTAACCTGGTCACTCCGACCTGTACAATTGAATTAAACCAGATAAAAACATTCCAATAATTGTGTGCGTGGTCAAATTGAATACGGTGCGTCCGACGCACAGCCGTGCATATATATCTTGCAGACATGGTCGACAAGTCGGACACACGTCTCTTTTACACCGATAAATTAGGGGCCAATTTCATAGAGCTGCTTAAGCACAAAAATTGCTGAAGCACAATAAACAAACTTGCTTAGTTTTGGTTGGTAGCCTGATTTTGTCGGTGCTTGAGCAGATTTTGTGCTTATGCGGCTGTACGAGTATATACGAGTATGCAATTGGCGTATAGTTCATAAGATTAACGCGTTCAAATTCGTGTTGGCTTCTGTCGTTCGTTTCGAGCGGTCGATTCCATTTATGTTTGCTTTGATCTGACACAAGAGTTCGTTGCATACTGATTACGTTTTAATTTAATTGTCGTCCATTGTGATTAATTTGTTCTTTTGCCATTGGAAAAAGAGGAAGGAACTGGAGGCAAGATGCGACAACTTCAATCGGTATCGCTACTCCGTTTGATAAGCTCGCGTCGGGTTGCAGACTCTTCGTCCTTTTCTTTCGATACGTTACATCAATGAAACGCTTGCTTACTGCAAAATTTAAAAGACAACGCCCCGAAGTGCAATTAGTAACGCTGTTCCGCTGAAAGAAAATTAAGTATTTTTCACCGGCTGGCAAATCTTAGACAAAAAAAATTGCCATGGATTTTGGAACTTAGGCGTACAGCACTGTGAATTGTATTTGGTCCTTCTTCATTAAAAAAAATATAGAACTTGAGCTTGGCAGTCGCGCGCGGCGGACGTAGTAAAAACCACTCATTACAGACTTGATTTCAAGTCTAGTATCCCGGTAGCTGCTCAGAGTAAGAAAGATAAGCTTGACAAAGTTGGGAGGTTCCTGATTGGGATTTACGGCATATTATCCCTTGACCGATGTTTCAAGTGTTCTCTTTGGATCTCATGTACTTATTTGTGATCCTAGAACAATCCATCTTCAATCATAAGTCGAGCCGTTGCAGCCACGTATCAAACTTGATCTGACAAAGGCACAGAGGGACATTTAAGAGTTTTCCAAACCAGTTCCAGCCATACATTGGCATCTTTGTCTGACACGACAAGGATGGTGTACATTACAGTGGCTGGTTCGTTATTGGTGAAACTGCATCTTAAAAGTGAAAAACCGAAAAACTGAAAAGATACAAAATTCCTCTGTAGAAAGCAAATAAAAAATAAACAAACAAATGAAAAATAAACAAACAAGGTGCCACTCCATGTCTTGGGTTCCTACGTGTACATCTAATGTGATAAACGAGTTCCTGTCTCGCACATTTGCATTGAAAGTTTCTCAACATGCACATTTTTGTCCATATGATTGACTTTTTTCACAATGTGAAAGAGTAAATGAAAATATTGCAAAGACAACTGCATCAACTATCACCTGTTCGATCTACTTATCAACAGATTTCTGGTTTTGCTGTGATAACCAGAATTCTCCCAGTTCTTGTGCGTTGTTTTGATGAGGTGGGGAAACATCACATGTCAAGTATGGTTTTTTTGTAGGATCCAATGGGTGCTGTGTGAAATACTGTAGTTTCGCAGTTCGTGACTCGCACACGATCATTCACATCGGCTTCAACTTTTACCTTGTCCCCCCAGAGGTTCACGACTATCGACTGCCTGCCAGCCAATCACAAGGTTGGGGCCGTATCGTAAGTCCAACGCCTCATAGGTCCGACGCCTCATAAGTCCGAATTTCAGAGTTATAAGGCATCGGACTAATGAGGCATCGGACCCATGGATTTGGGCTCATAGCTCCAACTCCTCATAAGTCCGATGCCTCATAAGTCCAACATCGGAAAAGCATAGTTGATTGTTGTGTTTGTTTGTGTTTTTGTAATGTACATTTTGGCACTTTTTTTTTTTTTTTTTTTAAATCTGTAGTGTTCTGAGTGTTCTGCTGTTAAAATAGGGTAGGTAGGGAAAGAGGCAAGATAACTACATTGGTGGTTTTTTTTTGGGGGGGGGGGCTACGTGGGATGTATTGACTGAGATGAACCAGATGATGAATGAAGTCGGTAAAACTTCCTATTTGCAGAGGCTCCATCAGATACGAGAGCATCCACTACAAACCCAGCTGTTTCCAGATATACTTCCTAAAAAGACCTCGGACCATGACATGCATGAGGACAAACACGTGTGTTGCCAAAGCAGGCTCTTCCTTGCCCTTGCAAAATCGTTCAAATGCCAAGAACTGATTACCCTATGTCATTGTTACCGACAATTTTTCCTTGCCTTTTTTGAATAGACAAGTTCAAATTTAATCCTCCATAGACAAGTTCAAATTTAATCCTCCTCTCATCGAAAAGCAAAGCAAGAAGTCTCTACTGATTCGGGCGCTGGCTAGTATTGTGTTCTTTCACAAGTTTCTCTAACATCGCCGCACTAAATCCGGTAGATGGTATATGGATGTAAGGTTGTAGGCAGTGTTGGAGGTCTCGAGGCCGGCCTCGGCCTCGAGGCCGGCCTCGAGGCCGATTTTCATGGCCTTGGCCTCGGCCTTGGCCTCGGAGGTGCAAGGCCTCGGCCTTGGCCTTGGCCTCGGAGCCTTCCGGCCTCGGCGAATCGGTCGAGGCCGGCTCGAGGCCGCCCATTTTGATGTGTTTTCTATTCTAATTAATTTTAATTTTTTACCGTATCAAACCCTCGAGATTCTGCCGCAGTGGGTTCCGTGAAACGAACACATATACAATGTACGCACGAATGAACTGGAAATGGTTGCATTGAACATACTCGACTCACGTACGTAGCATCTTCGCCTAGCCTGCGCTTCTGCTTTCTACGTGCGTGCAAACGTTATAACTGTTACCGCGTACCAGACTACATAAGTCTGGCACCATTCCCATCTGCGTACAATAACATGTGGTAGTAGACTAGTCTGGTTGCAGTATTGTACAACATTTTCTCGTGTCGCCTCTGTACCCCGACCTTTAACAATGATTTGCGGCAAGGAGCGGCAAGCTTAATTAATTTTTTTGATTGGCCACTGTTTCAGTAAAAGTCTGAACTTTCTGGGTACGATCGAGTGTACTAGTCCGTACCATTTTTTTTTCATAAAGATATGATAAAAACAGTTACGATTTATCAAGTAGATTTTATTTTTACACGGTGATTTAAATGAAAGTTCCGGCTCACACGGTAATGTTTGGCGCAAATGGTCGATATGGAAAGCGCGATTTCAGAATTCGTTTTTCCATCCAAATGAATGCGAAGTTCTGAATGAATGTTTTAATAATAGGAATCAGTATTCCTCGTGGTACCAGGATACTTTTTTGTATTTGTAGAGCCATGTTGATATAGTCTTATTACATGTATAAGCACGGTTTGAAATTGACTAATTTTGCGTGGTTACAGATATACGGCCCAAACCTCTGGACTCCCTACCTCTTGCCATGATCTTTAAATTCTTCGAAGCCATTGGATTCAAATCGGATGATCCGAGAATTCATGGTCATTTTGATGAACTGAGTTATATCATGCACGCATGTTCCGTGTTGCCGTGTTGTTTGGAGCGGGAATGGCAATTGCCAGACTTTGTCTGGTACTGCGGTATTAACAGTGATAATGCGTGGACTCTTTAACCCGTTGTGTGGAGCGGGATTGGAATTATGCTTTGCCCGTGCGTAACGGCGGGCCGTCGCGTCTGGCATTTTCTGGTCGCATCGCGGTGTTTGCTCGGCGCGCGCCTTGACAGTGCGAAGGTCGGGGGGGGGGGGTGTCGAAACTTTTTGGTTATGAGTTGTAAAAACCTGATTCAAAAATCAAGTTGTTGTTTATTTTATGGTGATTCCGACGATATTAAGCGTTTTGATAGGTTTTGAAAATAAGATTTATAAAACATGCTAAAAGTAAATAATGTAAATCTTACAGAATAAAAACTCAAAATTTGGCCATTTAAATTGTTGTATCTCCAAAGGGCAAACACCTATGAGCCTGATTCAAAGGCCATTGATTTTGTTGTGTAATTTGCTTTCAGTGATACAAAACTTGAGATTTCTTACCTAAAAAAATAAAAATCGCCGGACTCCCTACAAGAGTAAACCCATTGCAAGCTGTACATTTGTAAGCCAGGAACTCAAAAACTCAGTGAATTCAAATAAAAAGATGTTAAAACTCCAACATAATCTTAGCCTTGTTTTAGTGATTTATATTGTATTACATGTTTTGACAGCCGGCCTCGGCCTCGGCCTTGGCCTCGGAGGTGGTGGCCTCGGCCTTGGCCTTACGGTTGTGGCCTCGGCCTCGGCCTTGGCCTCGGAGGTTGTGGCCTCGGCCTTGGCCTCGGCCTCGGAGGTTGTGGCCTCGACTACAACACTGGTTGTAGGGTGGGGAAGCTTCAAGAAACCACTCTCCCTAATGAAGTTCCTCTAAATTTCTGACATTCATGGCTTGTAGCATCATCTGTCTTTTTACATTGCATAAAGTCTTATTGTACCTTACAACGCACTTGTTTTGGAGTCACATTTCGATTTTACGGAGGCCAAGTGTACAAGAAAAGTCCCCCCCCCCAATAAACATGAGCCTGCTACGCCTAATGCACTGAGGCTGTTAACAGTTCTACTGTACTTGGAGCCTATGGTGAGGATGCCCTGTGATGTCTCACTTTCTCCGTTTTCTTGTCCGTTTTCGGTTTGGGCCTCTGTTCTTTCAAGCGGATGATCTTCATATGGCGCTTTGAGTCCAAGTGTTGCTTCCACTCGAAGTGAGAGCGAGTGGCCCTGTCACAGTCCGGACAGTACAACATACAAGAGAAGGCATTATATTGTTAACTTCCTTATCGGCCTGCAAACCTACTCCTCGGCTCCAGTCAAAATCGATCAGACTGCTTGTTAAGTTATGTGCGTTTCACATGCTTTGTGATTGTACATACTTAATGTGACCAGCGGCCATAACCAATCGCAGCTGACTTTTGAAAATGTGACGTAATCTTCAGCCCCAAAATGTATGAATTTGTTTTTGTAATGGCGCCCTCCGGCTGCACCCACAGAAATATTTTCTCCTTTTAAAAACTATTTGAATGACTTTTGCCATATTGACCATGAAGGCTTGTTTAATTCATTCATTTGATGAGCCATTTCACCGAAATTTACATACTGATACTTGTTGAAGAATAAAAAACAGGGTTTTGTGAAGTTTCAAAATAAAAACTTGTTCTTGGGTCGACATAGCCTTAAATGGCCTCTCCACCTTCCCCCGCCCATAGCCATCAACATTCTTACAACTTGGACTTGTGTCCAAGAAGAATTTAGTTGTTCTGTCTGAAGCAAAATGGGTATCTTCTGTCTTACAACTGAACTTGTGTCCACACAGTTGACACTAGTTGCTCCCCCCCCCCACTCTTTATGTTAATGTGTTCAACCCCCTCCTCACCCCACCACCTTCCTCCCCCCCCCTTCCCACCCTAACTCCCCCTTAAGAAATCGGATGGAAAGGGAACACACCAGGTCGTGTTTTTATGCAAAATTTAAAAAAATCCTGCCATGTAGGCCTTCAAGTGTCAGATTGTGTCCAGGCTTTTTCCTGCATAAAAGAAAATTTCTGGTATTTTTTTGCATACATGTGTGCTTGGCCGTCATGATTTTTTTAATGTGGTGCTATAACCCACATTTAATTTTGGGGTGGTGTTTTTGGTTGATTTTTTTTCCTAATAAAAAACGAATGAAACTTCCGTAAACTGCTTACTGACTAGATCGACATGAAGTATTTACGAATAAAAACTCTGAGGGCCCGACTTTCAAGTAGGAGATTTGGACTTACCTTTTTTTTTCTTACTTAATGTATCTGGGGCGTGTCCTCTTGTAAAACCAGAGTTAATGTATGGGGTGAGTAAAAAAAAAAAGAACCCAAACCCAAAGAAATATATTTTTAAAAATATGTAGCACCAAAATAATGATTACTGGTAAGCCAATTTTACAAAGAAGAAAAAGAGAAAAAAAAATCAATTGCTCAATCCGTTAATTAACTCACCATTTAAAAGAAATTACCCTTAAAGCTGTTTCGTCCAAAAATTGTCATTACAATTGTCTTCAAGCATCAGCGATAAAACCTCAGTTAAAAAGTTCGAAATATTCGACAAAGTCCTTGTGAAGGCCCGTCTTTAAAAAAATAAAGTGGATTTTATAAATCTATTGTTGGCCAAAACAGGGTTGTTTATAAAGATATTGTGTTCCAAACAGTCAGAACACACAACACATTGCTTTTTGGACCAAATTGATTTTAGGGTTACTTCGTTTAAATAGTGATAAACTTTTAACGTGTAGAGCAATTGAAATAATTTTCTCACTTTAAAGGAGTAAAATAAATAGGCTTCCAAGACTGGCACTGAGTTAAACAATCGCTGCTTTTCATCAGACATTTTATTGTTTTTACATACTGGTCATTTTGTAAAATTGTCATGTAGTCCAACAATGGAGGCAATTATAAGTGCCCTGCACAAATTTTATATAGTAACAAGGTATTTTTATGTACCATGTAATTTAAATCTAAAACTACTTTGTATGTAATGTCTTGTATAATACTATTTAACAATGGAAGACTTGTATTTAAACTTAACAATTGTAAACAAAAAAAAGAAAAATATTGTTAAAGGTGATATATTGTGCAGATTGTGACTAATATCTACATACTTGTTTCTTTGTATAGTTTGTCGAACCTTGTTGATTTGTCCATTTCGTGATAAACAAAGAAAAAAAAGTCAATTTGCTAAAACTGTCTAAAATACAAGGCTGAAGTGAAGTCATTTAGACCAAAACTAAGCCAATTTATCATACTTGTACACAAATGTTGCCATCAAGCTCTGCATTTAAACAATCATCTTCAACAAGGCTTTGAGCAGATTGCGTTTGTACCAAGATCAATTATTGTATACTTATTTATTTAATGAGAATGTATTGGAATAATTTCTTGCATTTTGATAGCAGAAATTTTAAAGAATAAAGAGCTTATTTTCTTAAAAATTGTATTTTATTGTGTGGTTATTTCGTTGAGATATGGTAAACTCTTGAACAATGTGAAATGGGATGCGACAGGTCTCTCAACTAAAATTAAAAAAAGGTGGTTAATCAAAGAAAACTGCCAAAAGCCAGAAAAGCTTAGCTTCTTCTCATTGACCAAAAGAAGGCAAACAGAAGACTGCAAACTCGATAGCTCAGCAGGTAATAAACCTAAAAGAGCAGTGGCGCACCCAGGATGTGGCTTTCAGGGCACACAATTTTTTATTTTTTTTTTGTTGCCCAAAATTTGGCCGCAGACACAAAATAGGTTCTCTTTTTTGGGGTGCACTTTTTTGATGGTGATGGTGCCAATTACTATTTACAACCCCTATATTACTACTCGAAAATAGGCCACATACATATCACCAAGGTCAAATCGTGGGACATAAAAAAAAAAGACCTCTTGGCCCCAACTGCGAACCACATATATATGTACATTTTAATTTCCCTTGAAAAGTAAAACTCTGCCCAATTTAGATGAGAATGCAAGGCTAACCCCTTACATTCTTAAATTTTCCCCAAAATTAAAATTGTGCCCAATTTTGATGAAAAATGCAAGACTTACCCCTTAGACCTATATTCTTAATTTCCCCAAAAAGTCAAATTCTGCCCAATTTTGATAAAACTGCAAGGTTAACCCCTTATATTCTTAATTTCCCCAAAAAGTCAAATTCTGCCCAATTTTGATAAAACTGCAAGGTTAACCCCTTATATTCTTAATTTCCCCAAAAAGTCAAATTCTGCCCAATTTTGATGAAAATGCAAGGCTTACCCCTTACATTCTTAAATTTCTCCAAAATTAAAATTTTGCCCAATTTTGATGAAAAATGCAAGACTAACCCCTTATATTCTTAATTTCCCAAAATATAGGTCAAATTCTGCCCAATTTTGATAAAAAAGCAAGGCTAACCCCTTACTTTCTTAAATTTTCCCCAAAATTAAAATTGTGCCCAATTTTGATGAAAAATGCAAGACTTACCCCTTAGACCTATATTCTTAATTTCCCCCAAAAAGTCAAATTCTGCCCAATTTTGATAAAACTGCAAGGTTAACCCCTTATATTCTTAATTTCCCCAAAAAGTCAAATTCTGCCCAATTTTGATAAAACTGCAAGGTTAACCCCTTATATTCTTAATTTCCCCAAAAAGTCAAATTCTGCCCAATTTTGATAAAACTGCAAGGTTAACCCCTTATATTCTTAATTTCCCCAAAAAGTCAAATTCTGCCCAATTTTGATGAAAATGCAAGGCTTACCCCTTACATTCTTAAATTTCTCCAAAATTAAAATTTTGCCCAATTTTGATGAAAAATGCAAGACTAACCCCTTATATTCTTAATTTCCCAAAATATAGGTCAAATTCTGCCCAATTTTGATAAAAAAGCAAGGCTAACCCCTTACTTTCTTAAATTTCTCCAAAATTAGAATTTTGCCCAATTTTGATAAAACTGCAAGGCTAACCCCTTATATTCTTAATTTCCACAAAAAGTCAAATTCTGCCCAATTTTGATGAAAAAGCAAGGCTTACCCCTTACATTCTTAAATTTCACCAAAATTAAAATTTTGCCCAATTTTGATGAAAAATGCAAGACTAACCCATTAACCCTATATTTTCTTAATTTCCCAAAATATAGGTCAAATTTTGCCCAATTTTGATAAAATTACAAGGCTAACCCCTTATATTCTCAATTTCCACAAAAAGTCAAATTCTGCCCAATTTTGATGAAAAAGCAAGGCTAACCCCTTACATTCTAAAATTTCCCCAAAATTAAAATTTGGCCCAATTTTGACGAAACATGCAAATTCACTATATTTTCTTAATTTCCCAAAATATAGGTCCAATTTTGCCCAATTTTGATAAAATTGCAAGGGTAACCCCTTATATTCTTAATTTCCCCAAAAAGTCAAATTCTGCCCAATTTTGATGAAAAAGCAAGGCTAACCCCTTATATTCTTCAATTTCCCCCCAAATTAGAATTTTGCCCAATTTTGATGAAAAATGCAAGACTTACCCCCTTAGGCCTTTATTGTAAATTTCCCCCAAAAAGTCAAATTCTATGTAATTGTGATTAAAATGCAAGGCTATCCCTTTACATTCTTACATTCCCCCCCCCCCCAAGTCAAATTTTGCCCAATTTTGATAAAACTGCAAGGCAAACCCCTTATATTCTTAATTTCCCCACAAAGTCAAATTTCGCCCAATTTTGATAATACTGCAAGGCTTACCCTTACATTCTTAAATTTCCCCAAAATTAAAATGTTGCCCAATTTTGATGAAAAATGCAAGACTAACCCCTTAATCCCACATTTTCTAAATTTCCCGAAATATAGGTCAGATTCTGCCCAATTTCGATTGAAATGCAAGGTTAACCCCCAGTGGTGCACCCAGGATTTGGGGGGGGGGGGGGGGCACAAAATTTTTTGTTTCAAATTTTTTAGAAGTTTAATTTTTTTCGACAAATGTTGCCCAATATTTGGCAGCAGAAAAAAAGTGGGTTTTCTTTTTTGGGGATGCACTATTTTGACGGTGGTGGTGCCACTTGCACCCATATTTTACTACTCAAAACTAGGCCACATACATATCAGTAAGGTCAAATCGTGGAGTAACAAACCAATTTAAAAAAAAAAAAAAAAAAAAGCCCCCCCAGGTGCGCCACTGTTAAAGAGTTTCGATTAAAATGCATTGTAAACTCGACAACAATCTCATTTTGAAAGGAATGTAGCAATGACATAGGCCCTTTGAATAATAATTATTTAAACAACACTAAATTGAAAATACAGTTTATCTAAATTATTCAATTTACTCAGAAGGACATTTTACAAAAATATATATTTACAACAATTTATTAACAAAAATAAATAGCAAGATTTTATTACGAGTGTATTTTTTTTATCAATTCTTTAAATATTTGAGTTGTATCAATAAATCTACATTGTACATGTATGTCCATAAACTGGCAAAAAATAAACATTATCATAGTACAACAGTAATACATTTCTGTACTTACATGATTTTAAGTAATGAATACAGGGGAAAAAAACATAAAATAGAAGACAAAAAAACTTTTCTAATAAACCTCAATGATAAAAATACTAAAATATGATATACACACTATATGCTAATGTGAAATCTGTACACAAATACGTTTATCGTATAAAGTGCCTGTCAAACTATGCAAGTACAGACTTCGTAAAAAGTGGATAAATTTGTGTATGTTTTTATAATTCTTTGGAATTTCTTAATGAAGTATGTACATGTGTAGCTCCTGAATTGTGTGAAGGAAAAGTCTGAAACTCCAGTTAAGCATCACAAATGGAGGACTGAAGTATGACGTCATTAACCAGAAAGTGTAGTGCAAACGAATGGAGTACACGCGCGTGTTGGTTCACGGGTTGAATCACGCGCTAATGTCTTTCACACACATTTTGTGCGCGTGACGTATTCACTATTCACCATTATGTTTAATATTGTGTCAGATGGCTTAAAGATGGCAGACAACTCACAAGTCTGTATACATGTAATGTCATGTTTATTACATGTACATGTAACTGTCCACATATTGGGCATGTTCACATATTTATTTTTCAATTTGAATCAAAAAATTTTTTGCTGGACCAATAGAGCCAGCCTATTGTCCTTTGACTGACTGACCGACTCATTGAGTCACTGAAACTGCACACAACTAGGCAAGCCTAGCCTTGTTAGTAATAAGCCAGTTAGGTACTCCAACTGGGCATATGCACATTAAGACTTACGTTTAGCTATCCGTATCCGTTTGTTACTTACGTGTAGCGAGCGAGATATGCGTGTCGTCTGCACGTATGACGTCATACACCATGCACTATCCGCTAAACGTGCAGACGACGCGCATATCTCGCTCGCTACACGTAAGTAACAAATGGATACGGATAGCTAAACGTAAGTGTAAGCGTATCCGTTCGCTTGCGAAACCTCCCTAGTAAGCCAGTTCAGTACTCCAACTGCGCATGTGTACATCAACATTTGTGATTTTTCTTTTGGGGCAAAAATGTCATCATATGCGTGTAAAAGCATACCAGAAATACTGATGAGATCATCGTGATCGGAAGTATACCATTTTGCTAAAAACCTTTGAACAGTGAAGTGTTTTTGGTGTCTTGTGTGTCAAAACTTATGTGCGAAACTTTTGTTCGATTGCATGAAAAATTGTACAGAATGCAGATTTGTTTACACCATAGCCTTGTGTGCATTTATCCGCCGCGTTTATCCTGAGAAAAAAAAAATCGTCGAGTCTTGTTGTGCTCCACACCATTTTGGAAGGGGAACTCGCTCATTCTCTCTGGGGTCGAGCATGTGCAGTATCACTGTTCTTCAAAATCTTTGCTATTTTAAAAGAAGGCAGTCAGCATATTTTTCCATGGCACAAATTTTAATAAAATTTTCTGAGTTGTTTCAACAGAAGACATTTCACAAATATCTTTGGAATGATATGAATAAAAGATTGTTTACAATATTACATTAAACTCACTTTCTGTCTCTTCATTGGCCAAGATAGCGTCACATGACCTTTGCAAATTGTACTATCTTAGCATACACTGCTAAAAAGACCTTCGTATTAAAAACCTATTGTACCCACGGCCATCAAAGCGTAGCCATAGCAACCTGAGGTCTAGTTTTGAAGGTGTTGTTGTGTCGGAAAATTTTGAGAAGTGCAAAGTTAATTTTCAATTGATTTGAAACTGAAGCACCAGTAAATTTGTATTATTTCAGTTTAATGAATAGATATCTGACACTCGGCGGAATCAATTTGTGAGGTGTTATGAAATAAATATTAATTGCTTTGACTCATGACACAGTTAAACCGAGCTTACCCGGATGAACCATGGCCATATCATTTTCTACATAATGAACAATTGCCTCAACAGGCCAATATTTTACTATACCACTTCACAGCAGTCAATATAAAAAAATCCCTTCGCTCAAAGTACAATAGCTTCAATTAAAAAAAAAGCAAACAGGTTAACTCTAAAACAAGTCTGGGGGAAAAAAAGGCCGGATCAAACATCACTTGAAAGTGAACCAATTGAAGTTTCAATGCCACGTTCGCCTTTACCGTAACGAATTCGCTTCGCACTGAAATTCACATCGAGTATGATCCGGAGGCCCCCTTTGATGGCGTAATGATTGTGCTAGCTATTGTTCAGATAATCCGTACTGGGGCAGTAGCCTTGCACAATGGTTCGGCCATTGAAGGGGGCCTCGTGAGTATACCGTGATCATTTGCCGGGATTCATCTGTAGCCCTGACATGGCAAGAGTCCTGTTCCTTCGTCAATCGTACTTATGGACACTTGGAGGCATCAGGATACAGCCGGCAATGTAAGGACTTCAATCTACAAACACAAATAGCAGGAAAAACACACCATTAATAAATTTTATGTAACCAACATACAGATCCTTGTCATTTGATTGGTGGAACTCACATCACGTGTCATTCGTTATCGCTGCCATTCACACCGGGGCTCAACAAGTACTATCCACCCATGGGGAATGGGAAATACTATTCAACAGTTAGGATCAGTCTTGTTCCATGACGCGGTATTTGTGTGCAAATGCATGCTGGTGTGCACGTTCAGCGTTGCGCGTATTGTTCCAAAGTGCCAGCGCTACAGCGTTGGGTTCAAACTTTTTCGTGAAGGGGTGGTTTGGAAGAGAGAAATACATTTTTCACCAATTTCGTATTGAATTAAAAGTTCAAATATATCAAATGACAAGGATCTATATCAGTTATATAATACAAATATTGAGTGGCTTTCAATTGTGAAATGGGAGGAATATCATCGCTCGGTAAAATCTGGACTTGTCCAGTTCACTCGGCTTCGCCTCGTGAAATGGAAAAGTCCAGATTTCACCTTGCGATAATATTCCTCCCATTCCACGCTGATCCACTCAATATTTGTACACCATCCGCACTGCAAACCTGGAAACAGCTAGAATCTCTGTAATCTGCCGACAATGCTGATAAGACCGATGATTACTTGTTCTATTTCAAGTCGGATGTGAAGAGAGTCTGATACCAACTTCCTGTTGGCGACATTTCCTGAGTGACCACAGAAATGTCCAGGGTGAACTGACCTGCCCAATTTTTACTGACCACTCGATTGCAAAAAGTGGGTCAGTTTGAAGTCTCACACACTTGAAGAATACATAAGCCCCCAATGGAAATAGGCCACTGTAATTGGCTTTTTGGGCAATCCCACACAAAATCGAATGTTCTTTCTGCAACGTGTCTTTCTTGTTATCATCTGAATAAAACTGAATTGAATTGAACCTCCAGTCAATATCACAAGGCACTGCTAAATTTATGCCATGCATAGGATTGTGCACATCAATGACATGTTGCTTAGCTGTGCATGGTTGAAATGTTGAAAACAACTTGAATAAGTACATTAAGTACATTAACTGTACCAAAATATGTATGGACTCAAAGTGATAATAGAGACCCATCAACGCCCTTGGAATAGGAATTGGGTAAAGCCAACCCAAAATAGGTCTCGTTCAAATGACATCATTTCCTACAGACCACCCAAGTGCATCGGCTTTTTGAGCGTCAACTTGCATAACGCACATTGGCTGCGTCATATTTTCAAACACATTTCGAGCAACAAGCGCGCATGCTTGGAACATTTCCAACACTGCGCAATGCATGCTTGACTGCATAAAATACGCAGTTGCAGTTCTCCTACAGAGATGGCCTTCATTGAGCGAGCCCTATTGTCCCGTGTGGACAGTACCTCAAGTGCCTACCTTGTTGGGTCCTGTTCTTTGGTGAATGCAGCATTGCGGAGGGTAATGGTGTTATTCCTAGATGCTGAGAGGTAGTAGCTTAATGTCACCTGGTGAGGAAAAATATTCAGCATTCACAGAACATTTGCATGGCATGTTTTGTGATTTGAACTTTTTAAGCTAGATAAAGTTGGACTTGTCTTTCATCCAAATTGAGTGGGGCAGATCGATTTTTGTATTGTTTTCAAAGAAAAAAAAACACCAAAAAAACAAATTGGTTTTGGAAAAAAACCAACCCCCATGGATAAAAAGTAGAGTGCCTATAAACCAATATCATGAGGCCCACAAAAAAAATGAGGCAAATATGGTTGCTGGTAACAAAGAGCAAGTTGAATCCATGCAGCTATTAAAGCTACAGTCCATCATTTGCAGCTATCCAAAAAGTAACTGAAGTATTTATTGTTGAAAAACATACTTGGTTGAAAGATAGTAAGGGGACTAAACTCCCTGTGAAATTATTCTTTCTGGCAAGCTGTCATTTTAAGACGCACCGTTGGAAATTTCCGTTAGAAGTTCGTTTTTTTTTATTCGGTGAAGCGCGGGCAAGCGTTGGCACAACGTTGGCACAATGCACACCCGCGCCGTGGCTACAATTCGTCGAATCGGTGCGCAACTTCGCGTAGCTGCAATCGGCTCAGTGAGAACGTGCCTGAGACGCTGAATTCAGGCCCAATTCAAAACATGATTCAGCATCTTTTGATTTGAAATCGAGATCTTAGAATGCTGTTTTTCTCGAAATATACAGCTGAAGTTGAGCTGATATTTCATCAGGTTAGATGTTCAGCACCCTTCTTTAGATTTTGAGCACACGTTTGTTGCTTCAAACGAACAAAGTGCACAAATTACAAATGATGGACTATCCCTTTAAAAGTGAAATGAATTTAGGTGTCATGAAAGTGGTTATTTTCATTAAATTGGAACTGAATAAAAAAAAAAGTTAAAACACACGTCCAGAGGAATATCTATACTCATTCTTCAAAAGAATCAAAGCATCCAGTTCATGGACTCCTGCATGAACAGTAGAGGGCACTTTTTGACGCTTATGAAAGCCCCAGTGCAAGGGAGAAGCCACACATGCGTACTGGTTCGCGCACGTATTGCACAAAGTATGAAAGAACAAGTTTAGTGCACAAAGCCATAGCGTCTTCGCAAAGCACCAGGCATTGGCAAAAATGTGTTCCCAGTGGTCTCCCCTCTCGTAACATTGAGGGGGTACTTGTTCATGGGGTCTATCAATCAGAACACTACAGGGTGAGTAAAAAAAACGAAAACCAAATATTGGGACCTTTGTTTTAGTGAGTTCTCTATGCAGCACTTTCAAGATCTAGGATATGAAAGCCCAATTCAAAAGCTTTCTTTTAGTACAAGAATCAATCAAATCACTCATGTACTTTTCAAGTTGCGGAGTTTTAAACACAATCACCGTTTTAAATTTCTGTCCATGAATCACAAAAAAAGGTGAGCGTTCTTTCAGCAAAACGCAACAATTCACACACATCCTTATGTGATTTGTTTTCATTTTGCTGAAAGAACACTGAACTTTTTTGTGATCCATGAACAGAACCTTAAAACAGCGGTTGCGTTTAAAACTCCGTAACTTAAAAAGTACATGAGTGATTTGAATGATTCTTGTACTAAAAGAAAGCTTATGAATTGGGCTTTCATATTCTAGATTTTGAAAGTGCTACATGCAGAACTTCACTAAAACAATAGTTTTGAGATTTGGGTTTCATTTTTTTGACTCACCCTGTATTGTAAATGACCGTGAGGACTGATCATAGTTGTTTTACCTGTTTAGGTAGCTTGGATTCATCGAATCTATTCAAGCCTTGTAGGTGGGAATTGAAAATGTCTAGCCTCGTCAATGGCACGTGTAGAAGACCATCTAAGAAATAATGTCAAAAACAAATTCAAATGTTTACTCAGCTTGTGTATAAGCCGCAGTAAACATTTTCATGGGCAAAATCAACGTATAAGCCGCGGCTTATATTCCCAAAATTACGGTAGTATCCAGACGCCACTTCTTTGGTTGTATACAGAGTCTATAGAGAGAGGAGTACACTTTCAAAGTATTTTTTAACAAAATTGGAAACGTTTATTAGTCTCAAATTCAGGTCTTGTCAATATGTTTGCAATGAACTGACCTTCATTGAGATGATATACATATGATGAAAAGTGTGGCGTCAGAATACAACATTCTTTCCAGAAATTACATTTTAAATTGAGAGGCCTTACACCCCCCCCCAAAAAAAACCGAACGAACAACTGTATTTCTTTTGTTTATCAATCCGGTTCATTAGTGTGACGTCACCTCCATCACTTTCTGCCTGATTGGAACCAGAAGTTAACGCGGCTCGAGCGTTTGTAGCCAATTGGCGTTAGTAATCAATGGTGGGCACGCGTGAATGACGTTTTTACTAACGAACCGGATTCTCTTGTTTGAATGATGACCAAAAGTTTTGTTTACCTATAATAAATCCCATGGAAACGTCATCTGGAAGACGGACTCGATCACATTGAGTGGTAAACTGGCCTCCGCTGAAAAAATAAAATCACAAAACTTTCTATCAACCAGTGGCAAAACAAGTGCATCATTGAAAAGCTTACACAATTGAATTTGACATCATGAGTCCAGATGTGTTGGACTCTTACAAATGGACAATACATATACTTGCTGTATCTGCCTTAATCATAATAATTGTGCTTATATAGCGCATTCTATCGTATCACAATCCCAAAGCGCTATACAATTATTACCCCGTTCATCAGGCCATGAGACAACGTGGCAGCCGATATCAGTGCTCAATCGGTCCTTCACCCTCACAAGCAACCATTCGTACTCCTGGGTGGACAGGGGCAATTGTAGTTAAGTGTCTTGCCCAAGGGCACAAACACCATGTTCCTGGCCGGGTTCGGACCCACGCACCTTTGTACACGAGTCAAACACCGTAACCACTGGACCATAATGTTCTGCAAAAACGCCCTTAACCATGAGGGCTACAAATGGTCAATTCCAGTGTTACGTAATGTTCATGACAAAGCTTTTAAGAGCTCAGTGAATAAACCTGAAAATGCATTTTTCAAATCTTATACTTCCATTATCTAGTAATGGTCAAGGAGATTACAGACTAGGAGTTTTGGATCATTTCTCTGAATCATTGATAAGATATATCACAGTTAATTGGCTCTGTCAAGACATGACACTTCCTTTCATAAAGCTGGAAATTCCCAAATTATTTTGTTGCCATTCATATGAACTAGCTCTTATCTGATTTT
The DNA here is from genome assembly GCA_029964075.1 of Patiria pectinifera. NCBI lineage: Eukaryota > Metazoa > Echinodermata > Asteroidea > Valvatida > Asterinidae > Patiria > Patiria pectinifera. Next base: position 3,552,985 of record CM057146.1, read on the forward strand.
GTCTGTTTTGTTCAAATCATATCTGTCTTATCCAAACAGAGAAAGGATTCAACTCCTCTGATCAATACAGGGTGAGAAAAAAAACACAAAACTCAAATGTCGGAACTATTGTTTTAGTGAAGTTCTGCATGTAGCACTTTCAAAATCTAGGACATGAAAGCCCAATTCATAAACTTTCGTTTAGTACAAGAATCATTCAAATCACTCATGTACTTTTCAAGTTACCGAGTTTTAAACACAACCACCATTTCAAAGTTCTGTTCACAAATCACAAAATAGGTGTGCGTTCTTTCAGCAAAACGAAGACAATTCACACACATCCTTATGTCATTTGTTTTCGCTTTGCTGAAAGAACGCTGAACTTTTTTTGTGATCCGTGGACAGAACCTAAAAACAGCGGTTGTGTTTAAAACTCCGTAACTTGAAAAGTACCCGTCTTTGAATGATTCTTGTACTAAAAGAAAGCTTATGAATTGGGCTTTCATATCCTAGATTTTGAAAGTGCTACATGCAGAACTTCAATAAAACAATAGTCCCGACATTTGGGTTTCATTTTTTTTTTACTCACCCTGTATGTGTCGGATCCTTGAAAAAATTTTATTAAAAAGGCCAGAATGGTCCAAATTTCATACTCAATACTCAATACAGTCAGGTCTTAGGCACTTTAATGTCCATATGCATGGGAAGCATCAGAGACCTTGAGCACTCTTCCACATGTTCATCTGTAAAAACATTTTTGGATGTAGCCCGACTGCTGTCAACATATTCTAAAGACTGAAACATTCTCATGACATGGGTAATCATTTTACCAGGGGCGATACTCAAAATGAGCATTAATTTGGAAAGTTCAAAGTTGCAAAGATGAAGAATTGCAGACACGTACCTGGCTAAGGGAGCCATTTTGAGTGCTAGACTGCTACTGATACAGAAGCCAGCTCCACCGGTAGCAAACCAGAAGCTGGTCTCGGCCTGCAAATAGGAGGAAAAAAGACAAAGGATATAAGCTCAGAATCAACATTGTCAATGGTGACATTATTACTCTGAAGGGGAAGGGACCTAAAACTATCATGAATGTGCTGTTTATATTCCCGTAGCACTTTATACAAAAGTCTCCAAACACTTCACAATATTACCTCATTTTTTTAGGCCGTGAGACAAGGTTTCTGCAGCAGCTCGAGATCAGCGCAATTTGGTCTAAACCCTGACAGGTACCCATTTGTACTCCTGGGTGGAGAGAGACAATTGTGGTAAAGTGTCTGGAACACAAGCACGATGTTCCCTACCAGGATGGCAACTCGTGCACCGCCGCAAGAAAGTCAAACACCGTAATCACTGGACTATAACAACAACAAAAACACTCTACAACTATGAAGCAAAACCTCCAAAGTATAAAATAGCTGAAGTAAGGATGAACCATTTAAAGGGACTGTGTCTAAAAGAATGTTAGTTCTAAGGGGGATAAAAGGAGAAGCCCAACACTTCTTTCAGTATGCCCTGACTGTCATTCTCTTTACAATGGTCAAACATACCGACTGAAACTACACGATAATCAAGGATTCTTTTTTCAGAACCACCTATCATTTCAAAATGTATCACCTCACATGGTGTGTTTGCAAACTTCTCCAAAGTGGCATGTCTTTAAATGTGTCCACCAGTGTGTGAATTTTAGAGGTTCTCTCCCAAATAAGCAATTTAAGGCTTCACAGTTTTGAATGATCGGTACAGCTACAGAGATGATTTACAGATACACCCTAAAGTAAAGAGCCTCTGCACAGAGGTTTTGAAATTTAATGTGTTCACGATCGGGAAGGGAGCTCTCGGAATTAAACGGGAAATTTCACATTTCATCTGGATTGTACATGTAAGTATTTTCAGTACAACCATCTTAATTATCGATGTCTACTTGTACCTCAGGTGGCGTATCTAGTAATTTGGAGGCTGTTTTGAGGGTGAAATCTGATGTTTTTGTTGGGCAATGTTGGGTTTTTGGTCAATGACAGAATTGTGTTGCTCGGCCTATATGGATTAGCTTGGACCCTACCATCGCCAGACCATGTCCGAATGTGAAAAAGGCGATAAGTTGGGTCCAAGTTACTAGGACTAGCTAATTGCCAAAATTTATTTCTATATTTTGTGTTCTCCAAAATCCAAAGTGTCAAACTGAATTCATCTGACAAATCTTCTCATATACTGCTGTCCAGCTACTCACATATCCTTTATCTCTATCCAATGCCTGTATGGGGTGGGTCAGGCTGGCCCGGCCTAGGTACAGATCCTGCTGGTGATTGTAACCTCGCAACAGTTGCACCAAGTTCATCACGTTGAGGTAGTTGTCATCATCTAAGTGGCAAAACCACCTAGAAAAACAGCAATGCAGAAAGGTGAACAGGACGCCACTGACTTGTTTCTTGAGCTCAAAAAAATATGATTGATATAATATTCACAGTTGTCATCCACAGAGGTAACCATCCACATTGGCAACCAAGCTGTTATGTGAATGTTCCTTACAGACCTCGTTCCTGGCAGCCATTTAAAGCTATAGTCCATCATTTGCAGCAATCCGAAAAGTAACTGGTGTAATTATTGTTGAAAAACATACTTGGTTGAAAGATAGTAAGGGAACTAAACTCCCTGTGAAAATATTCTTTCTGGCAAGCTGTCATTTTGAAGTAATCAAAGAAAGAAGGCCTTTCGCGTCTTAAGACGCACTGTAGGAAAATTTAAATTAGTAGTTCGTTTTGTTATTGGGCGCACAAGCATTGGCACGACGCACACGCTGCACACGCGCGCGCGGTTGCTATAATTCATCGAATCAGTGCCAGACATCGCGTATAGCTGCAATCGGCTCAGTGAGAACGTCTCTCGGACGCTGAATTCAGGCCCAATTCAAAACATGATTCAGCAACTTTTGATTTGAAATTGAGATCCTAGAATGCTGTTTTTCTCGGAATATACAGCTGAAGCTGAGCTGAAACTTCATCAGGTTAGTTGTTCAGTATCCTTCATTAGATTTTGAACATTTTTGTTGCTTCAAACGAACAAAATGCACAAATTACAAATGATGGACTATATGTTTAAGAGGGCACTGCTTTTGTACAAATTGGAAAGGCAGGAGTAGACCTTGTGTGCATTCACTAGTACAAAATTCTAATAAAGAAGAAAATTAAGATGGCGTCTAAAAATAATGTCTATTTTAAAGGTAGATTTAAGGGATAGTTAGAATGGCTAACCAACCAATTTCCATCTGACCAGTGATTAAAGTTGCATTTTTGTGCTCTTCAACAAATTCAATTTTGTTGGGTTTTTTTCAAATAAATTTCAACTTGTATATGTTATTCCAAATCCAAAACCCTAAATTTGTCCTTTTTTGACAACAAGCAACCCTCTGAATACAAGGTTTTTGTTTGGAGCACAAACATATCGGCTTTGCGAGCAGACTGGCTCCCGGTCCATACACTATTGATATGGATTGTGGGGCGGGAACCGGCCTACCCAGCAATTATTGTCTGGCAGCCAACGATTCGAAATTCGAATAACTAAACATGGACCAATTGGGGTTTTTTGGGGGGCTTGACGTCTCATTCAAAAGTGAATTTACATTTTATTACCAGAAAAATAGAAATTTAGAAAAGCAATATATTTGGGGGGGATGAAATCAAGAAAAAGCACGGGAATGCAAATTTATTATTTTACAGTTATACATGTATTTCTAGTAAAAATGCCCACACTTTCTTTTCTGAATTGTCATAGAAATATGTCAATCTCATTCTAGATCTCCATTACTCCCCGAAAAAAATCCTGCATCTAATGACCATTGACTTGGGAGGATACTTATTGAGCAGATTTTTTTTGAGTCCAGGAAAACTATTTCAGAGATGTCCATCAGGTTAGAGTTCAAGCTCAAATTTAAAATTTTGCTTTTTCTCATTCATATTCATTGATAATTCATTGACATACAAAAAATATCTGTCCAATGCAATTGCTGACACTGAAAAAAGCAAAAGCCAATAATTTTCAAGTCAAAAGTGAAAACTAAAACCTCATAACACCTGCAATTATTTAAATAGGCCAAGCAATCAGACTAGTTACCTTAAATAAGTTTCACTTCTGGCCAAATTAAAAAAATCGATTTCAGTTCACAGAAATTCATCAAATTGTTTGCAAAACACAAGTTTTATGCTTTTGAATTCAATTTTTTGTTTAGCATGAAAGTGCCATTATTGATTAGGGTCTGCATGTCAAAAATGACAAACTGTTTTTGGGGTTTTTTTTTAAACCCACACTATATAAATATGTTTATGTTGGGCAAGCATTTCAATAGATTAGCACCAAATTACAACAAACAATTTCCAAACAGTAATTGCAAAAACCTGGACATTTCCCACACCAGATGTTATGGAACACATAAAATATATATCAAAATATGCAAACATGTAATTAACCTTTTCCAACAATTCAGACTAACGGAATGGGCCTTTTGAATGGGATAATTATCACCGGTGAGAAATGAAACACATGTCTCCACATTAGTCATTCAAAATTGCCGCAAACACACAAGCGCTGCATACTTGTAACGAAATACTCTGTGTGCCTGCAATTTTTTATTTTTACTTACATAAATATTTAATTTCATAACTCACCTTTTTCCTGATTCTAAAAATTTGTCATATATAATAGCCACTTTACAGCACAGGGCCTGTCTGTGAATGCAAAGAAAAAAGAAGTTACAAGAAAGCAAACAAAACAAGAAAAAATTAGGGCCTATATTTCAAAAATAACATACAATTTTCTCCCCCCCCCCAAAAAAAAAAACCCCACACACACACACAAAACCACCAAATATAATTTGTCTTCATGTCATTGAAATAAAAAAGATATTTACCAGATTCTGCATTTTCTGATCTTTTAAGAATATTTCTTTCCAAATATAGTTTGTTTAAAATTCATACTGTTCCAATATTATTATCAATGTAACATATTTTTATTAAGGTCTGAAAACCATTAAAAATCTTTCAGGATTACTTTAATAATTCGTCAGCAATTTTTCCTTTTCACGATTGCTGGGTTCGTGTCTCCTAGATGTAGTTTTCCAAAACCATCACCACAACTAATAAAGGAAAGAAACCATCTGTCTTATTTTGACGTCTCAAGTGTCAAAAAAACATCTCGGGTTTCACGAAGCCTCCTCAAACTTAATTGGAAATTTAAAAATTCATGAGATACGCGTTCAGAGAAGTAAGTGTAGAATATCGCATTGGCTGGGGATGCTGAACTAACGAGACGCAGACGTGACATCATCTCGGAAATAAGATAAGCATGACATCATCACCGGAGACGGAGGACATATTTGTCTGATTCATCAGTGTCTAGATTCGTCAGCTTTCCAATGCGGCAATTTCCGTTTGAATAAACACACGGATAATTTTGCTTTGATAGCAAGCAGGTGACATTGGTAATGACGGTTGTAATGTTGGTAATGGTGGGATGCGACGATGGAAAAGATGTGAGATGGTTGTGTTGAGCACGATAAGAGAACAATAATAATATAAGAGAACAATAATAAAAGTATTGATGGTGATGATGATAGCGATTATGAGCGGTAGTCCTGGGGCCTGGAAGGGAAGAAGAAATGGGATCCCCCTCGCCTCTCCCCCCCCCCCTCCCCCCACCCCATCCCAAATATGTGACCAGTCGTAACAAATTGAGCATTAAGTCAGACTTTTTAAGAATTGCTATTTATTTATTTCTTGATTCTACAAAAGAGCTTTCACTGGTATACACAACATTTGGGGTTACTGACTTCAGTAACGGAAAATCTGACCGCCAACTAAATTAATGTTACCACAACAAATTTTGAAAAAATGGAATTTAAAATTCCTGCTGTTGTGTTGCGACTGAACAGCCAACAAATCAAATGAGATGAAAATAGGTTTTTAAGTTGTTTGATGGAACACAAACAATTTGGAAAGGTAGAAATGGACTTAGAGATTGAGGTTCACCTGAAAACCAAAAAATCGACCACGCCATCAAATTTTGGCTTGCACCCACAGTTATTCAAAATGGTAATTTACGACTTTATGTTCATTTCGTTGTGACAGGTTACATATGCTACCCCAGTTATTTAACAGTTTTATCAACAACAAAAATCAGTCTTACATGTATTTTTTTCTTTAAATTTAACAAACAACTATAACAATCAGCTGTGATAACGATCAGAAACCCTGAAAACTGGCCAATGAAATGAGCATGTTTGCTCATAAATATGCAGCATATGGAATATGAATATGCATATGCATATGGAATAAAAGTATTTATATTCGGGCATGCAACTGTAAAATCACACAAAAAGGAGAAAATGCCGGCTTTGAGAAAACTTGGCACAGTGTTTCCAATTTTCAAAAGCCAGACATGGAACCAGCTGATCTGAGGAAAAGTTGCTTGCTTGTATATTTCTGACTTACCTTGAGTGTAGAGCTTGACATTTTGTATTTATTAGGTGGTCTCCTGCAATAAATAAAATCAAAATACACAAAAAAAATGAATTTCTGGAGCTCCACATACTAATTTTACAAAAAAACAATTTATAAATTTCTCTAAGAAAATTTGGTTAAACATAGGAAACTTCAGTGGATTTCATTCTGTGCATGCAAACGAAAGCCTTTTTTCCACAAATTAAAAAAGTTTGAAATAAAAATTTTGGGTCAAAATGTGGGTTGCCTTTAGTTGATTTTGCTTCTGAAACTCACCTAATATATTTTGATAATGAGGATCATCTTGATCAGTGAAGAAAAAGGTCTGGAAAGGAAAAAAAGAGAGTTAATGTTAGGCTCGGTTATAAGTAACAAATCAAGCTGACTGGTCTAGCACTTCCACTTCTCCGGTGAGCTTGTTTCTCAGGAAGGTGATATTTGCAGTGAGATTCATTTCTGCCTTGTTAAGGCTGGTTCATACATCAAGCAAAAGCAAAAGTGAGGCCAATTCATGATGTCAACACAATGTGAAATTTCATTGTGACATAATCCATTACTTCCAAGAATTTGCTTCATGATTTTAAGTGTTACGCATGAACCCACCTTCAATGTAGCGTGTCAATTTTTCCAGCGGCGTGTGGGTATACAATGTTAAGTGCAGAAGTCGTGAACAATACTCTGAATGTTGTTTTATTGAATTGCGTCAGAAAGAAACAAATCTGCAAGCGCTCCAACCACAGTGAATAAAAAAAATTGTTGCTTGAGGCATGAATACATTTGCAACTTATGATGCGTTCTGAATTAGATCAAGCTTTAATCTTTTCAAACTGAAAAAAAGTTCAACCATTTTTTTAAAATCTTTTACCTTTGATAAGATTTTCAACCGTGGACCCAATTTTCAATTTCCAAGCTGATAATATTACATTGAAGTTTTGCAACAATTTTTCACTGACCAAAAATGAGCAACAAACCAGTCGTGGTAAAATGTTCTGTAAAACGTAGGTGTACGAAACTTAAAACAAAACAAAAAACATTAAACCCATTCTTTTCCCTGTACCGGCTAGACCATAAAAGTACACCAGGGAATTAGTGGTTTCACTGGCTTGGTTCAAAATAAGCTTGATATTTGCCTTTTGGAGGATGCAAAAAAAGCTTCAAGTTAAAAGGTTCATGTTTAGGTTGGAAGAATTGCCAATGGGTATACCAGGATTGAGTGGGCTTACAGTCAGAATCACTATTGGTCACCTTTTCAACTTCAGCGTTTCACATTTCGGAGTAACATGGCAGGGTTTCATGTTTTTCACTTCAATTGATGAGTGTATCAGAAAATACCATCTGGCAATGAACAACTGCACATTCTAAAGGGGAGGGAATGAAGGCCGGCAGACATCAACATTTATACAGTTGAACAGTTCTCTTTTTGGAGCGTCAAAGAGTGCTTGAAAATGAGTTTTAAGTACAATTTCTAACTTTCTTTACCATCATGACCATGTTGGTTGTAATATGTTGGTATAAACCCCATAAAATATAGAACTTGCGAGACTGAAAATCATACGTTTTTTTTTTTGAATTTTAGACCTGCCAAAAATATTGGTGACTTTCAGACCTTTTCAGAATGAGATATCAAACACATTTGGGTTTCATAATCTTATTTTGATATTTGTTGTGACCCCGCCCCCCTCCCCATTGGTTTTGAATATGTATTTATTTTAATTTTTTTTTAACTTCCCCATCCCTTTACAGCAACCGCATCGCTCCAAAATAACTGTACAAATAGAAACAGTAACATCTACCGGGTTTCTTTCTCGCTTAACAAAGGCATGATGCTAGCAAATTCCTGTCATCAATGTTTACATTGTGTCACAATCTCAGTTTACACTACAAAACAGTCATGCAATGCAACGTCATAGCATAAACCAATGGTTTTTGTGAAAAGTTCTATTAAATCCACTGAAAGTCACGGTTCTATCAGTTATTTTTGTCCCACATGTACTGTAATTTTACTCTATAACCCCCAGCTTAAAATCCAATTCAATCCCCAGTGACCCCTTTAACACCCATTCAGTCCCCTTTATGACACCTTTTAATAACCTTTCCATTGTGCGATATTTGACAAATAAGCCCTTAAAAAGCCCAGTGACCTGCCCAAGCATAAAGGGTTTTTGTGATAGAATCAATATTTTTCTAGCTTTCATGACTGGAAGGCCCAAATCCCTACAGGATATTTGGAATTGCTACACACCCAGTCTTGCCCCATATTGTGGTGACCTACTCCGAGGAATTTTGTTGAATTATACATTTTGTGTTCCCCGTGCTTTTCAACTAATTAATATTTTTAATCTTAATAAAGTTTCAACTTGTATGTTTTATTCAAACTAATTTTTTCCCACTTTTTTTTAACGTCCGTTTTGGCACAAACAGATCCACTTTGCGAGCCGACTGGCTCCTGGCCCGTACATTATGGAAACTGATTGTGGGGACCAGCCTACCCTGCAAGAACAGAATTATTGTTTGGCAAACATAGGCCTACATTTTTTTTTGGTTGATGTCTCATTCGAAAGTGAATAACTTTCGTATTTCTAGAACAACCTCGATCGGAAGCTGCAGGCGCACGAATTCGTGTCCCTGCATGAGTCATGTGATGAACCATTCTCCCCATTCTTTGCAACCATATCCAAGTTGTTTTCTATTAACACCATAGTACCGCAGTGCAATCATAACTTAACCCTAAAGGGGCGGGGGGGGGGGGGGGGGAAAACCCCCCCCCCCCCTTGACTTTTTCTGTGATTGCCTTGAAAAAAAAAAAATTTCGCGACCCGAGCTGTTATGACTGTTTAGCCTCGAGCCTTGCACATCTTTTAATACCAAAAACATAAAAATCGGACCACGGGATGCTACGCAGCGGAAAAAAATTTCCGTCGCTATGCGCCGTGAAAACTGAATTTCCCCTATATACGTAGTGTGTACACAGAGCAGAATTACAATTCTTGCATATGAATAATTAATTAGCCATAATTCCATAACCATTTGACCTATAGTCATACAATTTCTTGGGTATGTTCATGATAAGTTGTTCTGTGCATGTACCGAGTTTCAGAATTTTTCGTCGCTGGTCAAAAAAGCCTGGCTCTTTTAGGTTTAAAGGAAATTTGCAAACATCAAAAAACAAACCTACCGATTTATTAGGAAATATCTTATTGGACTGTTAGTGAATGACAGTCTAAATCATTTGGTAAAATTGTAGCACCTGATGTGCTGTCATTTTCAAGAAAAGTGGTATTTTATATCAATTTCCAATGCTGGTCAGCCGACCAGGGTTGGAAAAAACGGACTTTTTGTCAACTCCTGCCCCAAATTTATTCAGTCCATATTTTGTTTGCAATTGGTTACAATTGGTCCGTGAACGGGTGCAAGCCACCTAGACTGGTTCCCTGACCTTACAATCCCCAACGTCTTTAAATTGCTCCGTTTCATTTCAAGTGGGGTCAGGGAAGCAGACTACAGAAATATGATTATTTTTCGTGGTTTTTTCCAGCATCTACGAACACAAAACTTCAAAAAAGTCAGTGAAACAATATTGTCTATAAAACACTTAGCCCCCAAAACCATCAATTCTGAAACTTACGGCAAAAGCAAATGGTGTATATTCCCTTTAAATTCACACAATAAACAAAAAAAAAACACAAAGCCTACTCAGGGTGACAAAGTACACGGAAGAACAACTATTGTTGCATTTACAACATGTACTGTGTAGACTTAACAATAATGACCCCTTTTTGCACAGATGATAGCATACAATGTATATACATATATTTGTACACCAAACAGTTTGTGTTATTGTGCATTCCAAAAGTCCACGATGCCTCACCAAACTCATAAATAACATTCAGAATGAAAAGGCACTTATTACCTGCCTTTTTATGAGGGGCATAAAGTTGAGGATTTACATTTCAATTGCTTTGGTTTTTCTATTTTTAGGCCAAAAAAAAATAAATATTCGGTCTCTGGTCAGACCAAAGTTCCGGAATTGACGCGGCCACGCGGCTTTTTTTTTTTGTGCTTTTTTTCTTTTTTTCTTCAAGCTTGGATTGTACAGACAAGGTGGGTACTACATGTATTTTGCTTTTTTTGGTGTCCTCATGCACATCGGTGCCCCATAATTTGCCTTGGTGCTTTCGATCATTTGCCTTGGTGCAATTTCCCATTCCTTGGTGCTCTTAGGTAAAACAATTTGAGGAGGTGCGGAAATAGAGGGCGCTGTTGGAGCTACGGCGGAACATTGTGGGGAAAAAAAAGATCGACACAAATGATTAAAATCGACGCCCGCGCTGACCAGAGACCGACTTATTATTTTTTTTGGCCTTATGCTGGAATCTCCCCGAGTCTACCATAATCCAACTCGGCACAATTTAACCAATAGTACTTTTTTGTACTTGAGCGGGGAGTAATAAAATACGCCGACAAAGTGCAAAACCAGTATGCCACACTAAGGCCAAAAAAAAAAGTCTCCGGTTTCTGGTATGGAGCTTGCCCAAAAAATGGTGCGGCCACGCAGCTTTTTTTTTTTTTTTACCTGATTTTTTTTGCTTCAAATGTCGGCAGATGACGGCAAATGGTGCCCGACTAAACTTAGTGCAAATGTATGGGAGTCTAGAGAGGCCACATATAGCTTATTCTTGACCTTAACCCAATCTAAAAACACGTTTAAATTGTGCAGCAGCAGGATTCCAGTCAAACCAGTGAGTTTGGCGGTTTTGAGACATCATCTTTCATTGAAAAAAAAAAATTCATTTTGCCGACGCGCATGGCTACGGCGACGCGCGCGCATACCAGAAACCGGAGACTTTTTTGGGGGGGGGGCCTAATGTTTGTTTGTTTGTTTGTTTGTTTGATTGCAATAGTTAGTTATTTGTGTGTTTCTTTGTTGAGTTATTATGCAACAGCCGGTCAATGAGCAAATTTTTCTTTTTTTAAATATTCAATTGTTTAAATAACTTGTACAGAAAATAACTGAGGCGAACGTTTAGAAACCAAAAACGGAGTCACTGTTGCATGAATCTCCATGTCTAAAAAAGGTATTTGAAGTAAAATTTGTCACAGGTAACGGCAGTTGATTTTGCTCTTATGGGAAATGTTGGGTTGTATGAAACTTGACTTCATGCTTCAAAGAAGAAACAGCAAAATCACCTTCCTCCATTGAATTTGCAGTGTTGTTATTATGCAATAATCTTAGGTTTGTTTTTTTCCTTAATAATAACAACTGGACCTGTGACTTCCAAAGCAGGAACTGAGAACTTAAAAAATCAACAACAGATGTTGATTTTGGCAAAGTTCACAATTCCGGGATCTGTCTCAAGGGAAAAATGGGCTGGGAGCATTTGGGAATTATTACGAATGACTTCCTTTGTTTCCTGGCCCTGATGGTTTCACTGAGTCTGGCCAGGTTATAAAGGTTAGAGTGGGTCAGTGGATGCATGGTCAATGAAGGCCGCTGCCAGACTGTCCAAAATATTACTTCCTGTGACCTTAAAATATCTTTAACCCAACCTCACCTAAAGCTACAAAGTACTACTAGTAGTAAACTGTATTATGAAATACCGGTATGTCAACATAAGTGTGCACAACACTCATAGCATTCTGTAGTACTCAATTCTTTATCCCAAAGTAATGGCTAAGACGTTAGTTAATCTAAGTCTTTTAAGGACAAAATATCTGAAATTACACATACAGACTACAGTGCTCATTCACACTAAAAGTCTGCAAACAAAAATACATGACTTTTTTTATAAATAGAGATTTCGGGACATTTTATAGTGATTACTTTAGAAGCAAGGTTCTCTTTTGAGAGCAAAATCTCTCCTCCCCCCCCCCCCCATATCCCAAAACAAAAAGAAAAATGTTGGGGTCAACAACAGTAATTGGAGAGAAGGAAAAAACTAATACAAGGTCATTCAAGATCATCTTGGATTTTCTTTTAAAAGTTTAGATAGCGGCCTAAACCTGTCTTGCTTCGAGGTTCGTGAAAAAAATCCTTTGCCTGGGTCCGGTCAAAGTCAAAATAATCCCGGCGCAAACTGGTTGAACCATAGCACCCACACTGATAACCAAAAATGTTTAAAATCTCTGTCTGGGATAAAAATGTCTGACATTGTCGCATTGGTGGCCATTCACTGACAGGTCTGAAATTTGACAATCATCAGGAAGAGTTGTTAAAAATGTTGTCCAAAAAAAAAGGCATTTCATACATCATGGAGTTCATACTGTATTTTCTGAATACATAATACTAAATGGCAATATATATGTAGGGAGGAGTACCAGCCAGCCTCCCTGGCACCTCGCATTAGCAATCATGTGTTAATCAATCGGATAAGTGAACATTCTTCATCCATGCATGCACTTTATAAGCTCAAATCCATTATAAAACTTTCACTGCTTTTGAAATATCACATTCAACCGTGACCTTGAGACACGGTAATTATGACTGGGCACCAACATTTCTTTCAGAAAATCGTGTTTTAGTTACTGACAATCAGTCTTTGAAAAGTTTAGAAAATATTTGGAGGGATATTTGGGGGGTTGGCAGAAGAGAGTCTTTTCTTGTCAAACTTGGAAATGTGCAAAAAAAATTGTACTGATGCTGTTGCTCTTTGTTTGAAAAATTTTGGACCAAATCCAACAAAAGTACGGTACTCGTATGTCTTAGACAACATTCCCCTCTCCCAGGGCGTTCTGTACAGTACGTGTCACCTTGACATTGAAGTTAAAGTTGTGTAGTATGACTGGCCTTCTGGGTTCTTCTGTCAACACACTTTTCAACATTCCTTTGCTAAGGAAATGTCCAAAATAGGAACATTTGATCCGTCTTGATCCTGTTAAATGATATTTTTATTCACATGTAAATTCAGTAAAATGGTAATTTGGCCAACACAAGTTACAAATTCAATGGTTTATGGAATAATGACAAGACATTCCAATACTAAAACATAATTTCTTAGTATTTTGATGTTTTGGAGAAGGTGGGTCCATGCCTACATGTACATATGTCTCATTTTCTGACGATCTGTTTCTCTATAAAGGTTATATGAACAACATTTGCAAACTTCAAAAAACAAAACTACCAAATTATTATGAAATAGTACTTTACTCGACTGCGGGCGAATAATAATCTCTTGCATTCTGTGAAATCATGCCTGTCATTTTCAAGAAAAGTGGAATTTTTGGTATCATTTTCCAACGATGGTCAGTTCCCCATCGTTGGAAAAAAATCAGAATTTTTTCAAATACTGCCCCCAATTTTCCAGTTAGTCCACATTTTATTGGCTATCCGTAACAGATTTGTGAACGGGTGCAAGCAAGCTAGTCTGGTTCCCTGACCGAACCATTCCCCGACGACTATAAATTGCCCGTTTCATCTGAAGTAGTGTCAGGGAACCAGACTACAACTTACAAGAACAGCATTGCTTCTTTGTTTTCCAGCATCTATGAACACAAACTTTTAAACGGTCACTGTAACAATACATGCTATAAAATAGTAACCCCAGAATCCATCCATTTCTGAAAATTACAGCAAAAGCAAATGTTGTACATTCCCTTTAACATTTGCCAAATTCTTAAATCCAAACTTTGGCAAAAGCCATTATGCTAATGAATATCGCTGTTGCCAGACAGAGTCTCAAATCCAAATAACTTCCACATGTCTGGACTCTGGACAGCTTATAACAAACCAAAATTTATTGGAAATTATAAACATCTGAAAGCATCAGTCTGGAAAAGCCGTAATTTATTGTCCAAATGGATGCACTCCTGCTCGGCTGACCTGAAAAACTTCTGGACAACATCCGTAAGAAATAAATTATACACAAATGATGTACTCTAGCTACTCTCAAGTTGGGCCAAATATTTGGGTTATTTTTTTTTCCATACAGCTTTCCATGCCAAAGCGCCAAGTTTGCAGGGAAATTTCTTTTGTTCCACAAAATGTAAACACATTCTGGATGTAAGTACAATGTATATTATCTGGTAAATATACACAGCATCGAGCAATAAAGGTTTATGGCATGGTATCCGGATACGTCAAAGGCCTGCTATGGATGTATTGATTTCAACTGTTATTTAGTTATTTGGTGTTTTTTTTTGGTGGGTCTCATTTGTTTAATAAATTGGTGTTTATTTGAGTGCCTTCATTTAAAAAAAGATACTGAAAACTAAAGATCACAAAAGCTCACAGATAGCATATTTCATGCCAAGTCATCTGAGTTTTTTAAAACTCACCTTAAAATTCATTTGTCAAAGTCATCTTCTTTTGACATTCAGTTTATTTTTGTACGTTTGTTACATTTTTGTTTGTTGTCATGCACCCTGTTAATTGTGGTAATTTGTTGTTCACAAGTTGTTTTTGTCTGTTTTTTTTTATATTTACCTAGTTAATTGTGTTACTTTCTTGTTCAGGGGTCCCGCACTTGACAAGCTCTGCTTTTTGTGGGTCCCCTGCATCTCTTGGTAATAACACGAATTAATTGTTATTTTATCTCAAAATGTATATACACATTGAAATTACATGTATTAACAACAATTCTTGTATATTTATATTGATTTCCCATGAGATGAAATAAAGTAAATTTAAGTAAATTAAGGTTGTCATGTGACCAAATTTAAATAAAATTGTTTAAACAGGTTTTTTTTCAATTCATTTTTTTTTTAAATATTGCCCACTGGATTCAGCCCAGAGTGAGTTGCCCACACAGCACAAGCTACAGTCCATGAATAAATTTTATATTTCAATTTCAAAGCAATTTTTTTTTTTATCCAGACCCAGAGTAAAATATGAAGAAAAAAAAAATCTCCCTACAATTGTCCTCTTTGACAATGCCAGGAATCTAACGTCGGCCCGTGTGAAAAGCGACAGTAAGACCTTTTCTAATAAACAATTGTTGGGTCAAAGTTTCGGCAGTCTTTGATCTTGTAAAAAAACTGTTTTCCAATAGTCTCCGCCAAATAAATTTTAATTGTGAAATATACCCTTAGGCCAAATACCGCTAAAAAAGTGCAACAGACCAATGCTCGACAGCAAGTTTAAAATCCACACGGAGTGTGGATGCGAAGCAAATCTGACATCAGAAATTATTCACAATAAAATTCGGCAGAATTCAAGTTGAAAGGAGTTTAACTTTCAAATATTTCACAATGTTCTTCATAATGGACCATACGTGCAGTAGGTCAGAACAGTTCATGCAGTCCGACTTCTTTATAAAAAAAAATGTGTTTTTTTATTTCAGAATGGATGTTTCTTTTTGGAGCAAATCCAGCATATCAGAAGTAGTACTGATGGAGACATGATTGATAGCAGCGACTATAGCTATCGGGATGTGTTGAATGGAAATGTACGTTAGCTTTTGCAATCTATTGTGAATTGTAACAATTCCCTGAGGTTCTATATCATGATGCTTTTCAATGGTGCTTTTCAATGGTTGGTAGAAAAGCTGTAAATACTGGTAACTGTACTGGATATATATTTAAAGGGAATCATTTGCTTTTGCTGTAATTTTCAGAAATGGATGGAATTAGCGGGTTGGAAATATATAGCAAATATAGTTACATTGACTTTTTTGAGGTTTTGGGTTTAGAAATAAAATAAAAAAAAAAAAAACAAATTTTTTTGTCTAGTCTCTTTCCTTCCTCATATAAGAAGAAACAGAGGCAGTACATTACATACATTGGAATTGTAAGGGTCAGGGAACCAGTCTGCTGGCTTGTACCCGCCTGTGTGTGTCGTGTGCAACGCAAACAGATGGTCATGGTCTATGGGGCCAGTAGAAAAAAAAAAGTTTTTTCAATGCTGGTCGGCCGCCGACGCGTTGGAAATTGAAAAAAAAATTTTCTTTCTTGAAAATGAGAGTATACCAGGTGCCATGATTTTACAGGATGCTTTACACTGTCATTCACTAACAGTCCAGCAAGGTATTTCAAAATGATTTGGTAGTTTTATTTTTTGATGTTTGCAAATGTTGTATTTTCCCTTTAAAGTTGTGCTGATCCAAATTTTGAGGGTGCACTCATGCACATGCATAAGACTGAGAACTAAAACAAGTTGATCGGAGTGAAAATATTTTTTAAGTTAGAAGTGTCGGTTATTTGATTTGACAGTATTTCCTTAACGAAATCTTGTTTTTCAAATTTTACAAAAACAGTCCCCGATTGTGTTATTTGAAATCTTGTCACTGATATCCCAGCAGTATGTACTGACAAATGCAAAACTGAGCGAATACAACAGGCAAAAGTGTGGTCTGGTGACTCATTATCAGCGGGTTAGGGGTTCAAATCCTGCTGCCGGTCATGCGCTGTGTCCTTGGGCAAGCCACTCTACCCCAATTTCCTTTCTTGGATTAAAAATGGGACTTTACCAGCAATGGACTGGCATGCCATCCAGGGGGAATAGAAATATCCCCGCTCGGCTCATGACAAGGAAACTGAAGATAAACACGGACCCGATGAGTCATTTCAACTGCAGACAGACTCAATTTTAAGACTTCTCCTTTTTCTTCAAATTTTCAGTGTACCTACCGGTAGGAATATCGAGATGGTTTAATAGTAGAATGCCGGCTTTCTCGCCACGGCCTATAAATCCAGTCTCATGTCTACTCAATTCCCTTTTCTACATCGTCTCCCATCACTGACTTAGCACAATACACTTTGTTAAGCTGTCAACCTTTGTAATTGTAAATAAAGTGAGAAAGTGACCTCAAAATTCAGTTTGCAAAATTTCTCCTGCCACTGAGCACCAACCAACAATATTTTTTTTTTCAATAAAAGAAAATAAATAGAATCATTTTGGCACTTTTTGGTCACAGATGGGCGATGCACTTTTGGGGTTCGCTAGGCCGACACTGATGTGTAATGCCCATGCACTGCTGCTTGAAGCCCTAATGGCCTAATTTTTGTCACAGTTGCTTGCATTTGGTCATGTTAAAGGGAAAATACAACATTTTGAAATACCTTGCTGGACTGTTAGTGAATGACAGTGTAAAGCATCCTGTAAAATCATGGCACCTGGTGGTATGTCATTATTTTCCTGAAAAGTGGTTTTTTTGTATCAGTTATCAATTTCAACGCTGATCGAGCGACAAAAGAAAGTGTTTTTTTGTTTTTGGGCCCCCTGACCCCATCACACCACCTTGCAATGCAATTACACACACACCTATGTACAAGCCAGCTAGCCAGCCAGCTAGACTCTGACCACTCCCCCCCCAATATATGTAAAACTGCTCTGATTTCTTAAATGGAGTCAGAAACAGACCACAGGAAAAAAAATGATTTTTTCTTGGTTTTTATAGCATTTTGCAAATGATGTACATTGTATATATTCCCTTTAAGTACATTAGTATGCATTATCCATAATGACTTTATCCTCTAAATGTATGAGTTGACTGTAAGCTGTAGGCTTTTCAAACAATGGGAGATGGATGACGGTTGTCAAATATTTAACAGTGGTATAAAAGCTTTCTCGTGCGTGGCAAGGGATATTAGGGTAGGCCTAATAACTGGATCTCACAAAACAATTTTCAAGGAGCATTGTTTTCATTTATTTGCTTTTCATGGCAGGGGAAAGATATGCTCTTTAATTAGATAAATCACTCTCTCTATGCATTCCTGCATATATTATGTGGATGAAAATGTTCACTGTTCCTTAAGCAATAATTTCTATTGTGCAGAGTTTACAGAAAAATGCATCAATTACTTGAACTTGAAGAAACTCTGATGACTTGCGACTCATTTGTAAGGTTGGGTTGCATCCAGAAGACCGTTTCTTGACAATTTACTAAATGTGCTGTACAAATGTATGTGTGATTTATATTTACTTTATTCAATTCAATCAATAGGCTTGTTGCTGATCTACCTATTGGTCCAAAGGTCGAATTTTCAGCATGTAAATAATGGTTCTCTCGCACGCACGTTTTACATGTCACTTCTAAATTGGCTCCCACGGGGATTAATTTGAGCAAGAGAGGCCTGTTTACTGCAATGCACTTTAAAAGGTGCACATTTTGTTTCTGTGTTTTGGTTCTCTTTGCTTTTATTGAAATATCTAGGTAAATTTTTGTGCAGCTAACATGTCGCAATTTATTCCACAAGAATTGTTTTTACACGACTGGTTTCAGTAACAAACACAAATTTGCAATCTGAATTAAAAAGTAAAACAAATTTTGTTTTAGTCAGATTTAGGAAAATTATATATTTGAAGGCGAGTTATGTGAATAGTAAAAAACAAACTGTCATTGTTCTAAACCAAAAGTGATAAAATTCTAATTAAAAGGAACAAAATCAAACATTACAGTGGCCTGAAATTTCAGCCCTAGCAAGGCCTTTTTCAGAGGCTCTGAAGAAGGCCTTGCTAGTCCATTATATTTTTTTTATTTCTAAATTTCAGGTCAATCCAGTCAGTGAGCAGATTGCAGCAGTTTAATTCATCATCATCTATCGACTTAGTTTGTGTCAGGCACAAATTCAATTCGTTTTCATCATTTAACTGAAGACTGAGTTCACACACAAATTCATCTTTTTCTTGAACTTGCAGGCCAATAAAAAAAAAAAAAAAGTTTTCGTTTCTCTCCACTTTCTTTCCCCGCCCGCCTCCGTTTTTAATTTTTTTTTTTATTATTTATACATTCGCAATATATTTTGCATTATATTGTCAATATTTAATGTCTTTTTATTTGTTTCCAACAAAATTGTAGCTATGTAGAAAGGTTATGGTTCATTTGGATACAATTTTGCATCAGCAAAAGAGTCAAGAAAATGGAAGCCATCTTGGAAAAAAAAAGCAAAAAAAGTGCCTGCTTCCTTCATGTTTTCAAATAGCCTGAAAGAGAAACTGTTTCATGTTTTTACTCGGCCGTAGTAGGTTCCTCATATCTTGCAACAGCGAAGAACGAAAGGGTGTTTCGATATTAAAAGCCTTGCACGTTAACTTTACAAAGTACACGTGTACTCTCAAGCTAAGCTCACCGCAAACATAATAACCTCTTGTCATAATAGTATGAATGGATGACACATTCATCCTCGGATATCCAAAGCGCAAAGCTTGACAATGGGTCCTTACATTTATGGGCTATTAAAGTGCACTTCTCTCAAGACACAAAAACACTTTTGATCTGAACCTAGTTTTATATTCTTATAGGCTATTAAAAATCAGAAATTCTGTTTGGGTATTCTGTGGTAGATTGTTGACATTAAGTTAAATCTGATGTAGAAGGATTAAGGGCGTTTGAATATCGAGAGTGCATCAATAGAAAAAAGTGACCTCTATGAAGGAAAACGGCAAAGTCAAATTATTTCAGGTAGAGTAGCACCAATGTCGTGCACAGGTAATCAAAATAAAAAAAATCGGCCTCACAGTGGGTACAAGGCTGAAGGGACAATCGAGCTTAACACCTTTTTTAAATCGGGGGAGTTACCCCCTGCTTTTTCATTCACTTTTTCCAAAAGTTTTTTTGGAAACGATTTCTGAGCAATAAATGCTTCTTTTTTTTCTTTCAAAATGATTTACTCGTATCAAAGCGGCACAGGTACCGTTGAGTCCAGTCTAGACATGGTTTTTTTTTATCAATAACCTCCGCTTTGTACATGTATGATAAACATTGCTTGGAAAGGGCATACCAAATAAATTTCATTTGTAGAAATTTATGATCAGTACCGAAATGTAAAACCATGGAGGAATTGTATTATTAAATTGCTCCATGGTAAACCAATATTACCAGATTAAGGGCAGCCATAACATGATATAACCTATAGGCCTGTATTTGAAAGTTGGAATGTTAAATATTTTTTCCTGGATTTGCAGTATATTTGCTGGGTTTTTTTGCAAATCAAAACTATTCAATCCAAGTTTTCCTGGTTATTTTTTTTCCCTCTGTGGTTTGGTAAAGAACTAAAGATGGAACAAACAAAGCAAAATAAACAAATGGTTTTTTTTAAGTTCATGATTCGTGTATGTCACATAATGTCCTACCACATGAAAGTTTTTTGGCAGATCTATCTATTTACAAGTTACAAACTTTTTTAAGATGAATTCTCTGAAACTTAAAGTAAAAACCTTCAACTAGATCAGAAACATTCACAAATTCAATGCAATTTTCCAATCTTGAAATGTTTACTTCACTTCTGAAAAATAAGAAACTGTGAACAGAAAAAAATAAACACGAAATCAACCAAATAAATTCAAGCTTAAAACTTCATTTTCAATTTCATATAATTTTAAACAGTCTTGGTTTAAAAGAAAATATAAAAGTTTCTGGAGTTTTGATAAAATTATAATTTGCCCACCTGCTTTTGAACTAGCGGCAGCCAAGTGTCGATGATAAGCTGTAGTCGTGTTTTATGGTAGGCTCCTGTTGTTTTGACCCCGATAAAAATGTCCGCCAACTCCGTCCGAGGCAGATTGTCGTCCTTCGATGAATTTGTCCCTCGGCCCACTTTTTGCAAACTTTCTTGAACTTGGTTAGTTTTACTTCCAGTTTTAGTCTGTTCTGTCCTTTTCTTGTCTACTACACTAGCTGGAGCAACAATGTTGGAATGTTTCAGTAAAGTTTGGGTGTTCAAATCAACTTTTTTTGGCTGTTGTTGTTGTTGCTGTTGTGGTAAATTTACGGAGTCCGTTCTGGAGTCGTCCACGGCCCAAGCCATTTCTCGTTGTAACCTGACACCCAAGGAGTTCTCCCGTTGTTTCTCGGGCAACAAGGGCCTGGGAGGCACGCCAGGCCCGGTCCCACTTTCCCGAACATCAACTTTTTGGTCTCGAAGTTTGGACCTTTCCCCGCTCTCCAACGATTCCCCACTCGGAAGCTGCCTGCTTGAAATATGGAGTGCTGTTATGATGGAGCAGGCAAGTCCAAAGAGCAAGGTGGAGGCGATTCGTTTCAGCTTGCGGCGCATCTTGAAGAGTTAGGCGGACCTTCTCAGACGCTCCAAGCACCGCGACTGTTCACACAAAACTAAGCGCGCCAGTCGGTGGGTGGTGCACCGTATACTGTGCGCATTATGCACCGTTAACCGTTCAAGGTTTAGTGAGGTCGAACACTGCCGACCCGGACCCCAGTGTTGTCAGATTGAACGAGATTTTCGACAAGATAATTATGCCATTAGAGTGCACATGAAGAGGACGTCTCACTGGTGGAAAAGAGGCAGACTTTGGTTTAATAAATTGGCGAATGAAGTCCATATCTAATTAACTAACCACTGCCTGATCTGCATCTGGGATACCGTCCAACAAAATATTTAACAGCTGTCACTCAAGTCAAGCGCGTACACATTACCCGCATCAAAGAACCTGCCGCACGTGTTGTGATTGGGTTGATAAGCTGGTCGTTATTAAACGGCTCTTCTGTGTTTGTAACTTGTTTACAAGACCTACAGTGTCAGCGGCGGGGGCATAAACATATTGCCCCCCAGTCGCCCCCACCCCACTGGCATCCGTAGAAAAAGTCATCGATAATGAGTTACCATGATTAGCTAGAAGAGTATAAAGTCCCTTTTTCCGTGATTTTGTGCGTATTCTTTAATAAAACACTTGTTTTTGCGCGAGTGGTTGTTTATGGAACGTCCCTTGGAAAGTGAATAGTGGTAGTTATTGTCTAATGTAGCCATGATATACGATTTGAACTGCGCCCCCATGGGAAGATGGTGTCCAGTTAGAAATTCTTGCTCATAATTTGATACAAAACTCAGGTCCATCATCTAGAAATGCTTACAACGACCACGTTGTTTTCTACATGCTTAAATTTGAAACAAATTACCGGTCAGTAAAATTGATATTTAAACAGCCGTCTGGCACTCGCAGTTAATAGAACCAGTGGGGCGGAGATAAAACGGTACCTGCCCCTAAAACGGTGATTAAATGGAGGGCGCGCTCGATCGCTTTGACGGCTAAACACAATGCAGTCTTCAAACCTCAGCTTGTAGAAAAAGGGCAAGGTCTTTTTGTATAATATAAATAAATCAGTCGCTAAAATGATTTATTTTCAATTTTTTGGGATTGGTTTAGAAGGATACCAAAGACAATGCTTTAGCACACGTCAAACTTATGGCCTATATCTAATTCACGAACCATCAAATTTATCAAGAATGTTTATCAGAATGACTGATGAGCCTTAATTTTATTTGCTAAATTCCGTGACCTAGCAAACTGGTTTGCTGGCCTCTACAAATATTAACTTCTAAAACTAACTTTTTATTTACCTTTCCCAAAAATAGCTGTAGGAGGGAGAAATATCACTTGATGAAAGTTTTGTTGCGATTCAACACCATTTAATTTCGCTCATTTCAAAATTTTTCCATTTTGAAATATTTTTAATTTCCTAACTTTCACAACTTTTATACTGCATTTTTCTGAAATCAAGGTCTGTACAGCTAGACCGTGTGCCATGTGACATCATGTTGACAGTACAGGCAATCGCCAGGCAACCCAAAACATTTCAGCATTTTTTGCAGGTTATTTGGCCCACATTGATCAGTTTATGCCAACACGTTTAAACCATTTCATATTTCAAGAGATATACATGCAGTTCACAAGCGAATCCTTTGCTGAAGGTGGCATCACATGACCACATCATCCAATTTTGAAGATAAATGTCACATGCTATTATTTTAATTTCAAACAATGTTGAGCTTAAAAGAAGTTTTTGCTCAAAAACTATACCTGAACTGAACTTAATAATGCTGGCAAAGGGACAGGGATTTTTTTTTTTATTTAAGTTGAGGCCTGGTTGGCCGAATGCTGTGATAAAAGTCATAACTAAGTTTGACCCCGAACGTAGTTCTGTAAGTGGCCGACCTTGAAAATACCAACAATGGGTTTAATCATTCTACCTCCATGGTTTTATAAAATGGTTCAACTCCTTTCTGTTATTTCTGTACCGTTTATGAATATGGCATACCAAGAACAGTGGTGGTGATTGTAGGTAAAACTAGGCCTTGAAAGAGCTAGAGTTTTACAAAAGAAATCCCAGTTTTACAAATGAAGTAAGTTATAGATGTTGGACTATGAATGAACGTAAAGACAAGTACCGTTTTATTGCACAAGACTTACTTTATTCATTGATAACTGATGAGGTCTTACTAGACGAATAGTGAGTTATTAAACTGTACTAACTTTTGATTTACATAAATAAGCAAATAAATAAATATATATAATCGTTTCTTTATCTATATATTTGCATTTCATACTTTACACACGGAAATACAATATAACGTGACAATATTTCTACAATTTATTAAGGCCAAAAAAGTCTCCTGTTTCTGGTATGGAGCTTGCCCCAATAGTGGTGCGGCGACGCGGGTTTTTTTTTTTTTTTTACCGTTTTTTTCCTTCAAATGTTGGCTGATGACTGCAAATGGTGACTGACTAAATTTAGTGCAAAATATATGGGAGTGCAGAGAGGCCACATAAAGTTTATTCTCGATCATAACCCCATCTAAAAACACGTTAAAATTGTGCAGCAGCAGGATTCCTGTCAAACCAGTGAGTTTGGCGGTTTTGAGACATCATCTAACATTGAAAAAAAAACTTACTAATTTTGCCGACGCGCATGGCTACGGCGACATGCGCGCATACCAGAAACCGGAGACCTTTTTTTTGCCTAACTAGCTATGTGTCTTTGGAGAAATGGCTTTCAACAGTTTTTCCTTGAAGTGCATAAATTCATTTTGTCTTGATTTTTTTAATAACTGGAAAACCTGTCTTTTTTTCCTTTTTTTTTGGTATCACTTTTTGCTTATCTCCATCATCATAACCTAAAGTTATAACTAATTGCTCACCTTTCTAATATGTCAGAAGTGTTTTGTTTAAGTACTCACAAAGTGAACAACAGATTTTGTTTGTTTTAAAGTCTTTAAATTAACTCACCAGTGCACATTATTAAGTTTTAATAGACAGCTTTGACAAAACTCAAATTCAGTACTTTTTAATTCTTGACTATATAATTTCTTGTGTTGTTTTTTAACTTTTGTTCGGCTTAGCTTTGTACTCTTTCTCCGCCGTAATACTTTAGTAATTTCTGATAGATCCTTCTATCTCTTACCACAATAACAAAAACCTACAAATTTGCCACCTTTGTAAGAACTTTAAACACAAGATGACTTAATAAAATCCCAGATTGAGAAACGCAAAGATACATTGTCTCCTGTTCTATTTACGGAAAGGATCATGAATGTCTAAAATATAATCCTAATAAAACAATTATTGCAATTCTTATCAACGCCTTTCCATTTGATTCAATAAGTTGTGCATATTTTTCTACTCAAGTTAAAATATATTAGTGATTTCGTATTCACATTTACTTTATTTTCAAATATATTAATTCAAATGTCAGTGTTTAAATATATATTTTGTTCTATTTTGAATATAAGTTAAATCTGCGTAGGTTCCTGACTTTTACTTTGGTTGCTGAAAAATAAGACAGAACTGCTTTGCATAATAAACCAGAATCAAATTGAAGAGAATTTATCCCACCCAAAAGAATGTGTCCAGATTCAAACGAGGTACTTCTCAGACTATTAAATCCTTCAAAAATGGTGAAAAAAATACAATTTTCAATTATGTTTTTTCTTCACCCATATGTCGTCATATTTCATCAAGCTTGAAAATGCAGAGGCAAGTAAGCTCTTTCTAATGCAAACGAAAAACTAATCAGTGACAAAAAAAAATCCTTAAATCTGAATTTGAGGGATGATTTGTAGATTCCTTTACACTGAGATCGTCTTCTTGGGTTTTTTCCCTTTCTTGCCCTTCTGTCCCATGCCCCGGATCACCTCGTCGAACGTCTCGTGGTTGAAGTAGATCTTGGCGATGGAGTTC
Source organism: Patiria pectinifera (assembly GCA_029964075.1). Taxonomy (NCBI): domain Eukaryota; kingdom Metazoa; phylum Echinodermata; class Asteroidea; order Valvatida; family Asterinidae; genus Patiria; species Patiria pectinifera. The sequence continues at coordinate 3,578,302 of CM057146.1, forward strand.
AGGAGCTGGTCCACCTTCTCGGGGAACTCGTCCACGATGTCCGGTTCCTTCTTGGGTCCGTCCTCCTGGTCTTCTCCCTCCCCTGGTTTCTTGTCTCCGCCCATGACTGGGGGCTTGCCGATCCCCGTCCACAGCTTCAGGCGACTGATCATGAAGTCCACCATCTCGTACTCGTTGGACTGTTTGGAAATGTCCGCATTCACAACCTGAAGAATAAAAGGACAGAAATGGTCATCATTAAAAATGTAACAGCTCATGCAATAATTATTTTTATCAGAGTCATTGAAATGCACATTTTGTCTTCCATTTTGACTTGATTTTGAGTTTTTGCATTCACTCTCTTTAATACTCAAATTTGATTCAATAACAAGCCCCCCCCCCCAAAAAAAAGGAACAGGTCAACAAAAAAGAACAACCAAAAAAAAACAAAGTCCTAGAAAAAAGTTCAAACATGATTTTCTGGCTTCATGTATGCATACATTCCTAAACTCAAAAGGAATCATAGTACTTAAAAGGCCCAGGCGATGTAATTTTTTTAATGCAATCCTTGGAAATGTACCTTTGAGTCCCATTTAACCCTATTTCAATTTTCGTTTTGCCATTTTGTCAAGGGTATTTTGGTACCACTTTGGTATCTCTTTGGCTTTAATACTAATGCAAATTTTCATATCCATGAGCAAAAGTGTGATGTTATTTCAGGCAGAAACCTCAATGTTACAGCTATTTCAGCATCAAAAGTTGCCAGAATTTTGGATATTTCACTGTCTTTTTTTTTGGTTATTGGGTCTGTCAGTAAAAGGCAGTAAGCCAATGCGCAAAATTTTTCACAAATATTTTCAGTAAGCAATTTTTTTGGTTCAAAATTTGAACAGAAAACCCCTAACTGAACAGCGTTTCCCTGAAATGACATCACAGCAACAGCGCCCTCAGTTGTCCGGAAAACCTTGGACATTTTAAATATTTGTTAAAACAGTTCACGTTTAAATCAAATTAACCCACAAAAATGGGATGTAAACTACATTTTATACATTTAAGAGGAGTACAAAGTTGCACAAAATATGTTCCTTAGGAAAATTCACTTCATGGCCCTTTAAGATTTTGAGCAATTTGGTTGCTTCACAGTTCACAGGAAAAAATGATCCTAGATGCACCTTTAAAGAATGACTCCCCAATCAAAGGTCTTGACTACGTAACAGTATGCCAGTTAGGCCTAGGTTTCTACTTTTTCTCCTTCTTTTGGGGGGGGGGGAGAGGATAAGGAACAAGCCAGAAAGCCCCTACCTTGAAGGCTTCATTGATGATAGTCAGGAACATGTTGATGAGGATGTAGCTCATGCTTGTCATGAAGGAGAAGAAGAAGAAAGGTCCAAGCACGGACTCGGCGATCACCAACTCCCCAAACCTGAACTTGCCCAAGATGGAGGATATCAGTGACTCACAGGTGAAGATGAAGTCAGAATAGGTGTACACCTGCGGGGTAAGATGCAGGTGTTAATTAATTGATTGATTGATTGATTGATTGATTGATTGATTGATTGATAACCCATTAACACCTGTTCTGTTCATTGTATTTTATATTTATTTCGTGTTGAATCCATACAAGTATAGAATGCTATACTCAGGATGGTTGTGGGCAGTACAGGAACTACCAGGTGACAGTTGTACGAGGGCCTGAGTCGAGGAATGAAAGACCCATGCAACATAAAAAGAAAGCCTCGCTAAAATTGACAAATTAACACAACAATTATTTAAAATAAATAACTGGTGTACGCTCTCGGACCGCAACAACCTTTTTCCTAGTCGGAACACAGACTCAAAGTGGCAGATTAATGTGGACAGCGAAGTCTGATATACCAGCCAGCGCATCGATTGACTGGTTAATTTGGTAGAGGTGAACTTTATTTAAATATCGGATCAGATGTTTAAAGGGAAAAAAACAACAAAAACAAAAAAAAATAAATAAAACAAATCATTTTGAAATACCTTGCTTGCTGGAGTGTAAAACAATGTAAAACATCCTGTAAAATCATATCATGTCATTTTATCAAGATTTTTTTTAAATTTTGGTATTTTTGTAATCATTTTTGGTCTGCCAACTGGCGAAAAAAAGCGTTTTTCCAAATTTCCTCCCCAATTGACCCCCATGACTTGTTTGCACAATCGATTACACACCACACACCTGACAAGGTACCTAGACTCGTTCCCTGACCTTACAATTCCCCAATGTATGTAAACTGCTCTGTTTCTTCTTATATGGAGTCAGGGAACCAGACTACAGGAAAATGATTGTTTTTCTTGGTTTTTATAGCATTTTCAAACCCAAAACCCCAAAAAAGTCAGTGTAACTATATTTGCTATATATTTCCAACCCCTTTAACTTGCTAAAAGGATGGGAGCAATGAACCGCTGTCGACCAAAAACTTACCACAGACAAAAAGGTTGCATCTTACATTTAAGCGCCCAACATTACGATTAAAATAATGTAACAGTCGTTTGTGCGTGTATAATGTGACATCCCCCCCCCCCCCGAATATTCAAAAAGGCAAAAAGTTATTCGATTATTCGGTTCATCATCAAATATTTGAAGTGTGTGCAACATATAAGTATGTACTACACTCTTATATTATGTAGTACTCAGTTCTTCCTCCTAAAGTAATGGCTAGGACTTTAGGGTTAAAGACACATCAGGAAGAACTCGCAGCTAATTGAAAACTTAGCATCTATCAACGTGATGTTAACTACAGGGCAGAATACAACTTGGAGTGGTTTGTGGGTGCAACTTCTTGAAAAGAACTACAGAGGTGTTAACTTGGGTTCTTCTCTGAAACATTTTGCTTGTTGGAGGCAGTCCCTTCATGTACATGCACACTCCCCCCCCCTCTCAAGACAAACATAATTTAAAAAAAAACACTTGAAAGTGCTGTTAAGAACAAAGCTACTCACAGTACTGCTGAAGATCAAGTAGAAGGCAGTAGCAAATGCAAAGAAGACAATGCCAAACATGATGCCAAATAACATGAGGTCAGTGGAGCAATTCCGGATGGTACTGGACAGGATTCCAATGCGGCGATTGAAGCGAAGCAACTTCAGGAACTTCAGGGTTGCCAGGAACACAATCCAGCCCAGCATGTAGCCAAGCAGCTCGTTCCAGTACGCGACGTATTGCAGCTTGATGTAGCGGTACGCGCCTTCCTTGAGCGTATCTAGTATGCCGTTGGTGATGTACATGCGATAGAAGTAGATGATGGCCGAGCCGATGGAGAAACCGATGATGGCGCACTCAACCCAGTTCCAGAAGTTTTTCAGGTACTGGCGTTTTTCGCGCCGGGCGTTGCGGACTTCCTTAACGATGAAGAACAGTATGAAGCAGAAGAACATGGCCTCGCAGATGATGCGGACCAGACCGAATCCTTCCGCGTAGGTTAAGAGTCGGATGATGTCAACCCGATGCATGGGCTGTCCGGCGCCGGTTTGAAGGAACTCCGTGACTAGGTTGACCACGGCGAAGAGGTTGACCTGCGGGTTGTAGCAGGAGAACTCGATGAAGACCGCCCGGGTGTACTTATCGACCCAGGTCTCGTTGTAGAGCTGTCGGAACTTTGCGCGCATCTCGCTCTGGGAGCCATCCACCACCACGACGTAACCGCCGCCTCCGTACAGCGCGTGGATCCCGAGGAACGGGTAACCGTCCAGGTCGCTGGCTGACGTGTAGCGATAGCTCTCTGCGGTCTCGTCCGTGTCGTTCACGTCCCGCCAGCCCCGGCCGTAGTCTACCGTATCCTCGTTGGAGAAACTATAGGCCTCATTGCACTCGGCGATGGTCTCCTCCAACCTCTCATGGACCTCGCACAGCCCTGTGCACACAAAACCAACTTGTGCATTAGGTTGGCAGTTAATACATAATTCCTCACACCTCTAGAACTGAGTTCTTCATAACTGCTGACCTCTCCAGGCTTCCTTCAGGCTTTCAACCTACAATGCTTTGGGCAACTTTGAGGAACATTTGTTGGGTCATTCCGTGTCAAATCACCTCCAAAATTGAAAGTTCAAACCCCATCCCCTTCAAATTGGTTTATATTGGGGTAATTTACGCTGAAAAAGATGAAATTTTATGTTTTAGGGCCATCGCACCCATGATTTGTTTTCGCTTCCACCTGCCATTTTTATTCCAATTTTGGTCAAAATGGGCGTGGCCGCCAATTTTCCACATGACCATATCTCCATAACCTGTGAGCCAAATTTGATAATTCTGGTTTCTTTGGAAAGGAAACATCAAAAAGAATCCACATTTAACATCATTTTGCAATGTACCAGTGGATTTTAAGCAGGGATTTTTTGGGGGTCCCTGAAATGTGTACATGTATAGGAATATCACATTTTGCAACAAGTATGCCAACAGTAACGTACCATTAAGGGTAATGATAATGACAACATATGTAACATTAACAATTCGTCAGTCGTACCATGAACCGGTGTATTGTAATTTTTGGTGTTTTGAGGAAAAAAACCCACAATTTAAAGGTGGTCATATTTTGGTAGGCTCATTCCTTATACTCCCTGTGTAAGAATGCAATCGGTTTCGTTTCAGCTTAGAAATTACAGTTGAAACTTCATCGTATGCCATCCGTTTGCTTCCGAGTTGCTTAGTTTTTAGGATATTCAGTTCCCAAGATACACGTCACTTTGTACAACATACTTTATTGTACTACGAAGCACGTAATAGTGATCACGTAGCAGATACGAGGATACGACGGTTCGTGAAACAATGAATTCACACTTTTCATGATGGTGTTGATTAGTTACGTCACAGCACTATGGGAATTAGCGCCCGAACCGAAATATCAGGATACGCCACTTCGTGGTGCAACATTTTTAATTCTTTAGAGATATGCCACACAGTCTAATTAGCGTTCTTAGTTAATTAGAACTCCGATCGGAATAAAACTTTCCGAGGATGAGCACTTTGATGAAATAATAACGTTAATGACAAAAACTCAATTTGGCAAAAAATCGAGATACGCCAGTTCATGGTGAGACTGACAGATTGAATAGTCGCCTTACCCTCTTTGACCCGGACCTGCCTCATGACCACTTTGCCCAGGATGAAGGACTGACGATCGCCAAAGAATCCCGCCTGATAGGGGTCCATCTGTCCGTTGTACCACTTGCCAGCGTAGATGTTGGGCACCAGACCGGTGTCCACCCACCGCCAGAACGATTTGACACCCGTCACCTGCAAACAAATCCAAATCAAATTTCAACTCCAAAAGTCCATTTATGTCTAGAAAGAGAGCTGGTTCTGTCATGAAAGTCATACAGGATAATTTTCGTTTCATGCATTTCGGTTGTTTCCAATAATAACACCCCTCAAAATCCAAAGAAAAGTGTTAAAACCTAACCTGTTGAAGTTTCAGCTAAGTCAACGCGACAAGATTTCATCAATAGCGCTCTTTATTCAAAAACAATCAGTCAGTTGACTAATCGTTGGAAACACCCTACATATCTCGATTTCTTCAAGATTACAGCACGCCAGACGGAATAATTTCACAGGGAGTTTAGCACCCGTACGATCCAAGTAAGCTTTTTGGTAGCAATTTGGTCGGTTACTTTTGGGATAAATGCAAATAATCCTATATGCCTTTCAGAGAAAAGCTCAAGCATTTTGACCGAAACCTCAAGTTACACCTGTGGTTCATCTCAGATCCACCTTCTCGTTTAGAGAAAGTCACTTTACATGGCGCGTTTGCAAACTTTGTTATACTATCCAGCGTTTAAAGCCAAAAATTCGCTCCAGATATTTCTGAGATCTGTCAAGGGCATTTGCACTACCTGAGGGTTCCCACAGAAATCTGCATATCAAATTCTGCTGCTTTTCAATGACTTTTTACCGACAAAATTAAGGCTTTCTATGACCAATCCCTACGCTGGCCAGTCATCACACTGAGGCAAGGGAGGCCACTCCCTTTCAGCCTTCCAGTTCGATACAAAAACCAGTTATGAACACCACAAAAGCATCACAACGGTGCATTGGATATACAAGTACAGTCGAACACCTTTATAACAAGGTCCTTGGGACTTTACAAATTACCTTGTTATATAACAGGTACCTTGTATTATCAGTAATGGAAAACAAAGGAAAACAAAGAAAAACAAAGATTGGCACCTAAGATTTTGCTTGATATGAGCAGGATGTTGAATTAACAGTGTTCTTCTTATCAGGGTTTGACTGTATAGAGCATGTATGCATTAAAGGGAATATACAACATTTGCAAACATCGAAAAACAAAACTACCTAATTTTTACGAAATACCTTAATAGGATGTTGGTAAATGACAGTCTAAAGCATCCTGTAAAATTATGGCACCAGGTGTGAAGTCATTTTCAAGAAAAGTGGTATTTTTGTATAAATTTCCATACAACCACTGTTGGAAAAACCTAACTATTTTCAACTACTGCTCCAAATTTACCATTCTTTTTGTCCAAATTTTGTTTGCTATTGGTTACATGTTCATGAACGGGTGCAGGCCAGCTAGACTGGTTCCCTTACCTTACATTTTTCTGGCATCTATAAATTGATCCATTTCATCTTTAGTGGAGTCAGGGAACCAGACTACTTGAACGCTTTTGTTTTTCTTGGTTTTTCCAGCATTTTTGGAACACAAAACTTCAAACATGTCGGTGTATAGATCAAATATTGTTAAACAATATTTGATCTATTATACTATAAACCCCTCAAATAGTTCATATCTGAAAATTACAGAAAAAGCCAATGATGTACATTCCCTTTAAGAGAAAGAAAACTGGAATGCAACTTGAATATCAATTTTCCTCGACTCTTTGTAAAAAATTACAAAATTTTGTGTCTTTTCCCATGACTTTCCATGCTAGCTTTCAATTCCAGGATTTTTCCAGGATTTTTCCATGACTGTGGAAACCCAGCTTCGGAAGGGCCACTTCACTCACTGCCTCAGTCCTTTTAAAAGTTAAAACCAAATTTGAAATCAACCGACCTTGTCAAACGTGTTGATGCCGTCCGCATTGTTGAGCGTGTTGACGTACTGGTCCTTCATGTAGAAGGCGAAGGGGTCAATGCTGCTGTAGCTGAAGACCATCAGCGTCCACAGGAAGATGATGTAGAAGGCGATCTCTCTCAGGATGTTGTACATCTTGAGTTCCTTAATGCGCTGTTCCCGGATCCGCTCCAGGTTGGCCGGGTCCGGGGGCTTGTAGGCCGTCTTGCCCTGGGATGGTGAGGCTGTGAAGAAAAGAGAAAATATAATAAAATTAACAAGTGATCCGTGGATCGGACTTGTCCCCTATTTTTTCGCGGTCGATCCCCATATGTTTTGTGTTCTTAAAAAAGTCCTTTGTTTTTTTGGATTTATAACAATGACCTCAATTGACCCGTAGATGATCTTTAATTGACCTCCAATTTTGGAAGAGTTGTCATGAACCCCACTCAAGGATCCATCCATCCAAAACTGGGAGATTTTTGACTAAAAATGCAGTGTTCAACATAATTTTGGCGAGGGAAAATCAGTGTTTTATTCAGTTTTTCTTTCCTTTTCTGAAAGAATATATTCTTAGGGTCATACTGTAGTAAGAGCAAAGGTAAACTCTGTCGAATAATGTAGTGGCGGCGATAGATACGAAAAAATGAGAACACGGCCGAAACTTGCATCCGTGAAAGCAGCAACCAAGTAGAGGGCAGAACAGAACAGTAAACATTGACGAAGTTACACAAAACAGTCCTTTTGGGGGACTACCATTTCTTCCAAAAAGAGAAATGGCCATTGTTGCCAAAAAAATTTACCAACTAAAGAAAGAAATATTAACGCATTAAAAATGTACAGGAAAGGTTTTTTTTTTTTTTTTTCTTGGGGTGGGGGGGGGGGGGGGTTGACCTGTATTATCCAAAAGGGGCAATACAAGACGATGGTGCGTCTTCTTACAGAGGTCATGTAGCCACATCTCATCTTTGCCCAGCTCAGGATCATCTTCCTCTTCCTCGATCCCATCCTCTTCATCAGCGTTGGGACTCTTGATGATCAGCGCTACAAACACGGCAACCAGCAGGATCTGAAACGATACACAGGGTTGCAAAGGAATGGTGATATGTTGACCAGGATCTAATTTTATATTGACTATGAGTGAATTTTATGTTGACTGGGGTATAATTTTTATATTGACAAGGGCCAATTTGATATTGACCAAGGCCCTATTTTTGGTTGACGTGGGGCCCAATTTTATATTGACCGGGGCTCAATTTTATATTGACCGGGGCCCTATTTTATATTGAACGGTGCCCTATTTTATATTGACCAGGGCCCTATTTTATAATGACATGGGCCCTACTTTATATTGACCAGGGCCCTATTTAATTTCAATCCTGGGCCAATTTTCATATAAAAATTTCACAATTACATATTTATGTGAACGAAAACTCATACTTTTTTTCTTTGTTTAGACTTAATTGTTCTCGCCTAAGAGGTGCCGAAGAGCTCCACGGCCCCAGTTAACTTTGTGTACTCTTAAATTCAAGAAGGGGTTATGTTTAATGGACATGCGCAAGAGGAAAGATTTCTTCGAGTGTTAAATCTTGATAAACTGCTACAACACACACTCAAAATACAAAGTCCTTATATCCTATATATTGATGTTATTTTAAGACAATTTTTATACCATTTTCCATTTCTGTGCACCTTTACAAATCAGCACATATACTAGCCAGGCAGTGAAGGAATTTAACCTTGTCAATTCTTAATAGACCATATCTCACTGGCCGATCTCTAGTGTACACTAATGCCTCACAATGGCTGGAGGGCACCAATTACTCCTGCAATCGGATTAGCCATTGATCTGAAGATGTTGACCTTGTTTAATCCTCTTATCCTCCTCATAATGGCTCAATGAGGATTATCAGGCAGTGTCCTCATGAGGTCAACTCACTTTAGTCTTCTTTTGTTGCGATTGTATCTAGGCCTACAGCCAACTACTGGCAATTTTAAAGGGCGCCAAGGTTGATTTTGGTGTGGAAAAGGACTTTTTAAAAATTAAATACAGTGAGAGTCAAAAGGAAAGGGACCTGGATTCATGTCTTTTTTTCTCTTAAGCAAAGCAATTAATTTTGATACACAAATGAAGCATGTATTAAACGAGCATGTTCTTCCACTCATCTGACAAAATAATCCAAAAACAATTACTGAAATTGATCCTTGCGATTAGAAGTTATGCAGTTTTACTAAACACCAATTTTTTTCAGCTGTTCTTTGAATGCTGAATGCTTTGAAGCTATCCAGCTGAGTTAGCGCCACAGATTACACACAGACATTCAAATTCAAATGAGATTTTATTAGAGTCGAGACTAACAAACGTTTTTACTGTCAAATTTTGTGTTTACCGGTACTGTATTCCGATTTTGGCATCTGCAAACCGCTAAAAAAGGGATTTTATTATGTGCACAGATGAACCTGTCCTGCGAGAGCTAAATTATTGTCTGGCAGTCAATAATTTTGTGAAGAAATATTTCAATACCTAAACATTAGTGGATTTTTTTGATCGATGTCTCATTCAAAAGTGAATAACTTTTATACTGCTAGGAAAAGAGCAATTGAAAAAAATAATCTATTTTTCGACGTAAAACTCGAAAACAGCACACGGAACGCATCTTTATTTTTTTATGAAATGAACGTGGTGAGTTTTGTCTGCAATTTTCATTCACTGGATTTGAATGCAAATCAGTTTATGATCAGTGGTGGAGAAAAAAGAAAGAAACATGCAATAGGATTTTTATGACTTAAATACATTTAAAACAGCTTTCTTGCCATGAAACTATGACTTTCCACCTCCTTTGTAGCAGTAAAAGGGAGAAATTTCAACATTTAGTTTTTATGCTAATGAAAATTTCCATATTCATGAGCCAAAGCGTGATGTCATTCAAGGCAGAACAGTAGTGTCTCCATAGCTTTGTGTACAAATATATATCAAACTTCTCTTCATTTTCTTGAAGTAAGCTCCACTTTTTACTTGTTTATCATGTAAACAGCTTGTTTGGACAATAGTCGTGGCCAATATTTCTTCAAAACTTTTGTGTGGGTAATTTTCAAGGACAAATTTTTGTACTGTTCATATGCACTTTTGACAAGGAGTACCTTGTGTGACAAAAGCAAAATAGCGCCCTCTTACATGTATTGATGAAAGGATTTGCTAATAAGTGAAAAGCTACCACTTTCTTGTCGCTTCCAATGAAAACAAGTATTGAGATCTGGTATGTATTGCAGGGTGACCGTAAGGTCATGGCAAAATTCTGCTAAATGCGCTTCAAAAATCTGTCAGATTTATCAAAAATCTGCCAAATTCCCCAGATTTCCTTGAAATACACTAGAAACACTTAAAATCACATGCAGATTTGTAGTACTGCCTTAATTAAGGTTCAAATAATTAACAATATATAGTCACATAAAGATGTTATGAAATTATTGCGTAAATTTCAGGCAAAACGCGGTTGAGGCGTGAAGTCTGGTTCCCAGTGAACCTCAGCGCCTAGACCAGCCAACCTGTCCCATTATGCAAGGGTTTGTTTGAAAAGATTGAAGATTTGTTAAACAAATGTACCATTTTTAAAAAAATTTGCTATGGTTTTCTGTAAATAACCATTTTTGCAGAATTCTGCCAAAAATCTGCCAAAAATATCCATTCTGTCAAATTTTCTGTCAAACTCGTTTTTTTTAACAAAAATCTGTCAAAGTTAGTGGAAAATCGGCTAAAACAGTCACCCTGATGTATTGTTGCAACACATAGTAATGTGCATGACACCAAGATGAGCTGAATTTCCACTGCGTGTTTCCTTTAACTCACGTTTCCATGGCTTTTAGGCTTAACACTTACCTTGATGGGCTGTGTGCACAGGATACCAGTGATAAAGGTCACAACCAGAGAGGTCAGCCATTCCTTGGTGGTCTGGTCCCCGAACTGTATCCCATAAAACACAGTGAAAGTGCTAGCCGTGACGATGGAGGCAATGCAGATGCACCAGCCTATGATGACCACCCACCAGGGGAAGGAGAACTTTTTCTTTTTCTTACGGGCGGTCTTCTGGGCCGGGTTGGAGGCGTTGGTCTTGATCAGGACCGTAGGGTCGTCGGTGGGGGCGGCGTCTGTTTGGTTGTCCAGTAGGTTGGCCTCTGAGCGCGTGCTGATGGTGTCATCAGCGTTTGGGGATGAGTTCTCGATGGTCACGTGACTTTGGGAGATCTAGAGAAAGAAAATTGGTGGGTTTGAAGAGTGCTGAGTAACAGCTTTTGAGTGCCGTCATGGAGCAAGTTTTGAGTTAGGGCTATGGTTAACCACTGTGCAACTAACTTCACTCGAATGTAGGATGATGGGACTACTGTAGTCAACTTTTTAGAATAAGCCATATGCGTGTAACCTATACCCTTTGGGATTTACATTTGAAAAACGTCTGGTACAATGACTTGCTCAGAATTCTTGGCACATTTTAACTGTGAATTCTCCAGACCAAAGACACTGTTGCTAAGCACATGATTCGGGGCAAGCTCTTGCATAGTTACGTAAGAGACGCTCAGCACCAATACATCGTTCACAATGGGTGAGAATGGCACAAAGACACCAGACCATGCCGGAGCTGGGGGTTGCTAGCATAAGGTTTGCCCCGAATCACGTGATATAGTAACCTCAGGGTCCAAAGCCGAGACTGAGACCGAGATCTTATGGCCGAGACCGAGACCTTAGACCAATTAGCATACATATTAATGAGAAATAAATATTTATTACAAAAAACATGATGCTAACAGTTTTTTTTTAATGAATTCAAATGTTGTAACAGTGTACCCCCTTTAAATTTTAATTATAAGGTCTCGTTTGCTCAAGATCCCACAAGATCTCGAGACTTTTGCTCCGAGATCGAGACCGAGACCCAGTTTTTTAACTCGAGACCTTGAAATTGTCGAGACCTAAGAAAATTGGTCTCGAGACCGGTCTCGATACCGAGACCTGCCTCGAGACCTACATCACTGAGCTGCACACATCATAATGCAAAGCAGGGTGCCAGGGTCAAGAACTTTTGTGAAGCTTTGAGCACTGTCTGACTGGAGGCGTTAGCAAGTTGCTTTCAGTGCACAGGCGTAAGTTATGTCTCAAAGCAACCACAAGCCAACTCATGGTCCTCACCCAAAAGTTGTTCTTAGTTGATCCCTTTGGTTACCATAGTGGCCAGACAGGGCCAGAAACGAAAATGAAATCCACGTTATGGCAGCAGCCAGCCTTCTGTTCATTTTGCCAAAAATAACCCGATTGTTCAGCCCAGGTGAATATTTTTGTTTAAATGGTACTAATGTTTGTTTGTGATTTTAAACGATGTCTGAAATTGAAAAACTGGGAGGATTCGCCCAGGAAATGCCGTGTGCACATCATATCGCATCTTGAAAAAAAAAATGTAGGATCACTGTTCAAATTCATGACACCGGGCCTCTGTCCATTTCACAGAGATCAAAAGCAGTAGAGCACAGCAAAGGACAAACCAACTGTAGAAATTGCCATGTCCATGCAAACATAAGCACATGAAAGCTGTAATATTTACTAATGGTTAGCATAATATTTCTGCCTACTGTTAGTGTAGCGCCAAGCACTTCTGTGAGGTCTGTGATGTACATGCTGGACCCCATAACAACAGTTATCAACCAAACTATTTATAGGATAAAAATTGGGCTGGGGAGATATCAATTCAAGATTGCACTTTGCCCTTCACCGCCGTATTATTATACATGTACACAGTGTATACTCGGTGTCGTCCCAAGTGCTGGTGAGAAAGAATACACAAACTACTTGGGTAGGACATCACCCAATGCAAATTCCATCTCAGGAATAGTTTGGTTGCGGTACCAGCTGCTATATCAGATTTAAACCAGCCAGCCGACCCCTGCAAGCTCAGTGGTCGAGTGGTAAGATGTCTGCACTAGTAACCAGGCGGTCATGGTTCGAGTTCCACCCGAGTACTTTGTTAATTTCTTTCTCACAATCACTTGGGGCAACACTGAGTATACAGTGTTTATAAAAAAATACGCTGGTTAAGGGCAAACCCGATCTTAGATTAACATCAATGTCTACTAAATAATTGGTCCTTTTTTTTTTACCGAATCTTCCTTGCCAACTCTGTACTTCTTCTTGAGCTCCTCTTGTTGTTCCTTGATGATGCGTCGGTGGGATTTCTGTCGTTGCCGTGGACGCACCTTACGGAAGATCTGAACCACGAGCAAGGTGATGGGGAACACGATGAGACTGGACTGGATGCCAATGCTGATCTAAAGTCGGCGAGAGAAGCAAGGACAGAGACACATTACATTAGCTTTAACAAACACCATCACAGACAGTAATGTTACGTCCTACTTTGATAGAACATTTTCACAAATTAGTACATGAAAATGGTTCACTGCCTTTCAGCAGATTGTCAGTGTCACCACAACAGTTCCAACCAGAGCTGTGGTACTCATTTTTGCTTCAAAGAGGAGCATCAAGCCAATTATGAGATGGATTCACAACAGCCATAGTGAAACCACGGTATTCACTGGGCTGTTGCAGCATGCGTGGTTTCGTTTCTGCATTCAATTGGGGACGTTGAACAGTACAGGGTGAGTAAAGAAAAGGGAAACCCAAATGTCGGGACTTCTGTTTTAGTGAGGTTCAGCATGTAGCACTTTCAAAATATGGGACATGAAAGCTCAATTCATAAGCTTTCTTTTAGTACAAGAATCATTCAAAGCACTCATGTACTTTTGGAGTTACGGAATTTTAAAGTTCTGTCCACGGATCACAAAAAAGGTGTGCGTTCTTTCAGCAAAACGGAACAATTCACACACATTCCTATGGGATTTGTTTTCGTTTTGCTGAAAGAACACTTACCTTCTGTTGATCCGTGGACAGAACTATAAAACGTTGGTTGTGTTTAAAATTCCGTAACTTCAAAAGTCCATAAGTGATTCGAATGATTCTTGTACTGAAAGAAAGCTTACAAATTGGGCTTTCATATCCTAGATTTTGAAAGTGCTACATGCAGAACTTCACTAAAACAATGGTCCCGACATTTGTGTTTCGTTTTTTGTCTACTCAACCTGTACAGGACAATAAGGTCCACATTTCCAGAGGTCCACAATTGATGATCGTGTACAAAAAATATGGAAGGTCTTCGTAAAATGTTATATAACAAACACAAGAGGGACACTAGGGGGTCCATGACTGAAAATGTTTACACACTTGTGTGAATCAGTAATCATGGTCGCACCGAGTTGGCCTCCGAGTGACGTAACGACTACGCCCGCGAGTTTGTGTGAGTGCTAGTGGTGTGACATACCTGAGCCGGAGACATACTGAAGGGCCCAAAGTTGATGGCGCTCGAGGAGGGCGCTGGTGGAATGACCTTGTACCACATGATGTTGACCAGCATTTCAAGCCACAACGCCATCAGGCAGCAAGCTGTGCGCTGTACGCGGGTGAAGCGGCTGCCCGCGGGACGCAGGAAGATGGAGAACCAGAGATGGCCGTCGTTGAGGTTCTTACGGGTGTGGGTGGAGAAGACGTGACTGAAGCCTTGCATCTGTTCCCTGCTGGCTACGGGGAGAAGCCTGTCCACCTGGAGAGGGGGAAGAGGGAGAGGGGGAAGAGGGGGAGAGGGGAGGGAGGGGGCAGTGGACAAAATCAATAGTAAGTTTAAACTAATTAAAGGCACACTTGTATACACTCAAAAATTAACTGCCAATATATTAGTCCGACATACAAGCAAGTGAAACAATAAACATCAGCAGTTATTTTGCAGATTAGAAATGTGGTGAAGTATTAACTTTCAGACAATAACTTGAGATTAATAATCAATGTTATTATGGCAAAAAGAATAAGTATGCATATTGATGGATCTAAGACTTGAAAATTTGGGGGGGAAAGCGAACAATTAACAACGGACAAGTTTGGGATTAAAAATACACTTTTAGGCCTAAGTTGAAAATTAATTAAGAGGTACAAAATTTTAGTTTGTTAAAGGGAATATACATCATTTGCTTTTGCTGTAATTTTCAGAAATGGATGGAATTGGGGGGTTGGAAATATATAGCAAATATAGTTACACTGACTTTTTGAGGTTTTGGGTTCGAAAATGCTATAAAAACCAAGAAAAACAATCATTTTCCTGTAGTCTGGTTCCCTGACTCCATATAAGAAGAAACAGAGCAGTTTACATACATTGGGGAATTGTAAGGTCAGGGAACCAGTCAAGCTGGCTTGTACCCGTTCATAGGTGTGTGATTGATTGCAAACAGGTGCGATGGTCAATTGGGGCCAGTATTTGAAAAAAAGCCAGTTTTTTCCAACGCTGGTCGGCCGAACCAGCGTTGGAAATTGATACAAAAATACCACTTTTCTTGAAAATGACAGTATACCAGGTGCCATGATTTAACAGGATGCTTTACACTGTCATTCACTAATAGTCCAGCAAGGTATTTCAAAATGTTTTGGTAGTTTTATTTGTTGATGTTTGCAAATGTTGTATTTTCCCTTTAAAGAGCATGGGGAAAGGAACTTTAAAAGGGTCTTAGTGAAGAGGATGGGCCTTCTTACCTGACCGTCATCATCGACCAATGAGAACCAGCGATTAGCGAGGAAGTAATATCTCTGTCTAGTCTGCAGGTCTCGTACCGCTATGTAGGCCATAAACCAATTCTGCCCTGAGCCCTTGCCTGAGTTATCGTGCCAGACCCGCATGTAGTTCAGGGTGCCTAGTGGCCTGAGGGTAAAAAAGCAACAGAACGCTCCAACTTTACAACTGTTTAATAAATTCTTTCATTACAAATAAACAAAACATAATGAAAAGTTTGGGGCCCAAACGCGCAAAAGATCAATGTGTGTGAGACAGCTCCACAGCTTGCCCAATTGACCTTGCGATTTGCCCCCACATGCAACACGCTGGCCACGTGCACTCACACAACTGACCTCTGCAAGAAATCCAGTCATTGGGGGAAAACTTTGACGAAAAAATGATCAGTGGTTTTTAAACCAATGAAATTGAGTCATATATAAATGGAAAGAGAACTTCATCCTCTTTACAAAATCGCTACCTCCAGTGTGCTGTGACATTGGGTTCTTCAGATACGCAATTGCCTCATACCCCACATTTTCAATAAAAAAATGATCAGTGGTTTTTCTGCTTTTCCAAGCCACACATAGATAGAATTAAAGCCAGAAGAATGAATTTTCATAATCTGCAACCTCCAGATTTGTGCGACCGTCCGTTCTGAAGATACAAAGAATTTAGTGTAAATTTCCCCACGTTAAAGCTTGTGTGGACATTTCCGGTTGAGCAGATGCGCGCTACTTTTCATTATGATTCACAGAAGACTCGGGTGGGGTGGGGGAGGGGGGAGGGGGGAAGGGGTGGGGGCCTCAAACCCACAAGCTCCTGCTTCCTCAATTGGGTTCAACTCCCACCCGAGTAGGTCGTGATTTTGTTTACTGTGGGATAGCAGCTCAACAAATCATCACGTCTCTCTGTTAGTTGGTTAGTTGGTTAGTAACAAACGTTGACATTGTCTACTGCTTTTACATATTTTGACCGATTGCAACCAAACTTTGTCAAAAGTATCAGTAGCCCAGCCCCAACATGTCACATGATCAAACTGGGGTCAAAGGTCATCATGGGGTCACTGGGGTCAAAAAGCTGATTTTATTGACTCAAAACACTACTCCGTCCAGACATTACATGGCACAATCATGTGACTCGTACATGAACACGAATTCGTTGGCCCGCAGCTTCCGAGATATTTCCGATCGAGTTTCTTTTTCTCACACTCACTTGGGCCGACACTGACTACACAGTGTTCATAAAATATGTCAGTGAAGGGCAAAAACCCATCTTATGAATAGAACAAAATGATATCTGACTTTGGTACTGCCATGACGAAGCGATCAACACATCCGGTCTGTAGGATGGGTCGTTGGTCATCTTCAAACGTCCGGACTTCGGTTTCGTCGTCTTCACCGGACAGGATGAAATGGACCTGGAAAATTGAAATGAAAATACAAGGTTTCACAGAAGTGTGCATGACACAATAAATAAATAAAATAAATTACTACATTTGGTAGATTATCGTCCTTAATCGCAGCAGAAGCTGAATTGCGAAGGAAGCAGCCTACAACATGGTCGAGCTGCAGGCATGTGAAGGAACCTTTAAGGCAGCTGCCATTCGACCTATGTCTGACTACGAAGCACATCAGCCAGATCGAAGGTTGATTTTTGCAAAAGGGTGGAAAACCACAGAACCTGGAGAAAAAGCCTTGTGGCACAGGAGAGAACCAACGAATAACTCTACTCACATGCTTTTCTCTATTTTTGCCAGGGGTGGGGGGGTTGGTGGTGGTGGGGTATTGACCTCATTTGACACTAGGGTTTTTCCCCCTTTTTTAACGGTTATTTTTGTAGTAATATTTCACAAATCCGAAGAAGATAAGAGGAAGAGTAGCAGAATCGATGTAAAAAAGTCTTCCTCATGCAACATATGCTTGTTTTAATTTTATTAAAGAAAAAAAGACACTTGTTTCGGGGGGAAGGGGGCATGGCCTTCCATTGCCCCACCCCCTCCCATATCCTTGACCATGGGTTTGTCTACCTTTGAGTTGGTACCAGATCCTTTCCACTGCCCCGTCATGACGGCTATCTCATACAGATACTTGTTCTTCGGTTTGTTGTCAGCCATGGGGGCCAGTCCTTGCTGAAAGGCAAAAGACAGTAACAATGGTGTTATAAATGGCATCAAAAATGGTCTTAAGGCAAAATCAAATTATCTGTTTTAATGTTGGCGTCTGCCCTTCCCTCTACGTAGTTTTCTTAAAGATGGAGTACATCATTTGTCATTTGTGCATTTTTTTTGTTTGAAGCAACAAAAAGGCTCAAAATCTAAAGAAGAGTGCTTAACAACTGACCTGATGAAATTTTAGCTAAGTGAATGCTATACATTCTGAGAAAGCAAAATTCTAGGATCTTGATTTCAATTCCAAAGTTGCGGAGTCATGTTTTGAATTGCACTCGATATCAGTGTCAACGACACGTTCTGATTCAGCCGATTGCAGCTACGCGATGTCACACACTGAACCAACGAAATATAGCAACCGCGCATGTGTGCATCATGTCAACGCTTGCACGCACATGGCTTAGCCGAATTAAAAACGAACTACTAACAGAAATTTCCAAAAATGCGTCTTCAGGCACATCTTTGGAGAGGACCTTCTTTTACTGATTTCTTCACAATGACAGCATGCCAGAAGGAATAATTTCACAGGGAGTTTAGTCCCATTACTATCTGTAAACCAAGTATGCTTTTCAACATAAATTGTGTCAGTTACTTTTTGGATCATATGGAGAACTTTGCCACCGCCCTCTGTGCAACGGTGCATTGACCTGCTGCACAGCCCCCACCTGCACAGCCCCACTATGCATACACAGCACTAACACACTCTCCTCAGAACAACGATGTAACATTTGCTGATGATGAAAGAAAAGTGCTTCTGTTCCTTGTTCTAAATTCTAAACGGTTGTTACATGAATGGAATGTGTTATGTTTGTGTTACCGTGCGAGGTAATTGTATGCGACCAGGTTCACACGTGTGCTGTTCAAGAAGTGCTGTTCTGCAAGTAAACCTGCACGGAAAAATGCTGTGACCCGCTAGGAGGAAACGCGGAATTTTCACTTTGCCCGCTTTTTCAATGAAAAAGTGCACATAATTATTCACCTTTCATCATAAAGAAAATTATATTCAGTGAAAGAGGAAAATCTGTATTTTGTGATTTGTGATGAGGAGCGAAGTTTAAACAAACAACACTTTTTCCGCATATTATAAAGTTTGCTCAGGAGCAGATAGACATGAGTCTCCTTCAGTCACAAACAGAGCTCCACTAGTGGCAAGTGAGTAAATGCTCCCTAGTTCTCCATATGGCTGCAAATGATATACACTACCTTTAAGCCAAGTCTACTACATATCCAAAACTGTGTCTTGAAGCCTAGACTACAAAAAATTAAAACAGTCTTGAAGCCAAGACTAGAACCCACCATAATAATGTCCTTCCTGTCCTTCCGCCGTGCCCAGATGAAGATGAAGACAAAGAGCACGTAGATAACGATGGTCGTGATATAGATAGTCAAGTTCTCCAGAAAGCCGGCGTTGTTGAAGATGTACTGGAAGTCCAGCGGCGTCGGGGGTACGAGCCAGGTGCTGGCAAAGTCGGTCAAGTGCCTGGAGAAACACTGGGTCAGGTCCTTGGTGGTCTTGGGTCCCACCTGTCAAAACAAGGGTGAAAAGGTTTGTGTATATTTGACTGCTGCTGTGATGGACTACTAGCATCCCATCCAGGGGGGATAGAAATCTTCTCTGTCGTTTCTGCCATGGTCAAACCCGTGATAAATGAAGACCTAACGGGCAATGCATATTGGCTCATAACAGACTTTACTTAATTGTTTGAGGTCTAGGGACAATAACGAAATAGCTGATCTGTAACTGGATCTGAAACTTACCCTGACTCCAGCAGTAGACCATTCCTGCGTCTTATTATCGAAGTATGCGCAGCCCGAGATGTAAACGCACAGCGTGTAGTTGCCGGTGAAATTGAAGGCCCTGTGCATCTTGAGTATGTCGTCCAGCAGTTCCTGGGGGCTGAGATTGTCGTCAAAGAGGGTGTCCGGCAGGTCCCCCTGGGGTGCCTGGGGGATCTCAACGATGCCTAGGTAGTAGGTGCCCACGTTGTTGGAGATGTAGGATTCGTTGAGGTAGATGGTGTAGTCGCTGACATTTGCTATAGGAGTACGGGGGAAACATAAACATAACCATCACATAACCATCTCTGCCCTCACAGGTACCCATTTACTCCTGGGTGGAGAGAAGCAATGAGTGACAAAGCGCCTTGCCCAAGGGCGCACGCACCATGACCCCGCCAGGACTCGAACCCACAACCTGCAGCTTTACCCACAGACCATGAATCAGTGCCCTTAACCACGAGGCCACAGCACTATGGCCATGCTTTGACTGGAGGTGATTGATATGCCAGCCGTACATACCAGTTACCTCTTTTGTCTGTTGACGGAATTTGAAATTTGACTGGTCGCAGTTTTTACCACGGCTATAAAGGACTCCATAGAGGAGGTACTTGTGCACAGAGAATAAACAAATAAATTGGGTGGGGGGGGCTGATCATTCTTTGCAGCGGGAGCTGAATTGCGAAGGACGGTGCCTTAGGCAGCTGCCATACGACCAACGTCTGACCACAGAGCACAGCAAGATCCAAAGAGTTGATTTTTGCGGAGGAACGAAAACCGGAGAACCTAGAGGAAACCCTCATGGCACAGGAGAGAATCAACAAACAACTCTAAGCAAATATGAACCGAGCCGGGAATCGAACCCGGGCCACAGCAGTGAGAGGTGAGCGCTTTTACACAAGCGCCACCCAGGCCAAGAGTTCTCCAACGTCCAGCTTTCTGCACCTACCTCCAACGCTGATGGTAGGAGGCATGATCCACATGTAGTCGTACTCCTCCCGATTCGGTGGATGCAGGTACCGCAGCAGCACACCGTACTGAATGCTGAAGAACTCCTCAGGGATGACTTGTAGCGTGGCAACGGTCTGGTCGAAGGGGATGTAGAATGAATGCATGGACATGCCTGGAGGGGAGCAGAGAAAATGATAACAGGATTCATTTGATTTCCTGAGAGGATTTCAAATTGTTGGCAAATCTGGGTTATTTAAAGCCAGAGTCCATCATTTGCAGCAATCCAAAAAGTAACTGGTGTAATTATTGTTGAAAAACATACTTGGTTGAAAGATAGTAAAGGGGACTGAACTCCCTGTGAAATTATTCTTTCTGGCAAGCTGTCATTTTTAAGAAATCAACAAAACAAGGCCTTTCCAACGGTGCTTCTTAAGAAGCACCGTAGGAAATTCAAATTAGTAGTTTGTTTTGTTATTCGGCGAAGCGCACGCAAGCATTGGCACGACGCACACGCACGCGCGGCTGCTATAATTCATTGGATCAGTGCGCAACATCGCGTAGCTGCAATCGGCTCAATGAAAACGTGTCTCGGACACTGAATTCAGGCCCAATTCAAAACATGATTCAGCAAATTTTGATTTGAAATTGAGATCCTAGATTGTTGTTTTTCTCGAAATATACAGCTAAAGCTGAGCTGAAACTTCATCAGGTTAGTTGTTCAGCACCTTTCTTTAGATTTTTGAGCACTTTTGTTGCTTCGAACGAATAAAATGCACAAATTACAAATGATGGACTATACCTTTGAGTTGTGTTCCTTTTGCTATTTTTGAGTTTCATCCCGGAAAAATCCCGTTTCTAAATTGCTATTTTTTTTAGCCATACAAAAGTTATCCCTTTTTACATGAGACATCGACCGAAAGAAATCAGCCAATACTGAATTATGACTTCGTAATTTTGAATAATTGTCTGCCAGACAATAATTCTACTCAAGGGATAGGCTGGTTCCAGCTCCCGATTCAGTATCAATAATATGTGGACGGGGAACCAGTCTGCTCGCAAACCAGATCTGATTGTGCCCAAAACACTTGTCCCGTCACTTGACTTTATCGCCAAGAGAAGGGGTTTGCCCCGGTTTTTCTGGCAGTGGCTGCAATATAATAATAATAACTGTATTTATATAGCGCCTTTTCCAAAGGATACAAAGTGCAGGGTGAGAATGCAACCAAAGACAGGTAAATGAAGCATATGAACATATGAGACCCATTATGTAGCACCTTTTTTGCTAGGTGCTGCAGCGCATATTGCAGCAACTGCATTAAACACCGGGGCAAACCCCTTCTCTTAGCGACAAGTATTACTCGGTTCTTTAACGTGCATTACACAACACACGGATCCCACAGCTTTATGTTCCATTCGAAAGACGAAGCAATAATGGTAAAGTGCCTTGCTCAAGAGCACAAGCACCATGTTCCCACGGTCAGGATTCCAACCCATGTTCCACGGCACACGAGTCGAACACCGTTACCATTGGCCGCAGCACCTTGTATACCCTTATAAGGCGCCACATATAATGGGTCTCATAGTTCTCATAAACTTCATTTAATAATAGACATAATAAACTTCATAAACTGTCTTTAATAATAGACATAATTTCCAGAGCCTTGAATACCTAATTGTTGGTAGATACGTGCACTTTATAAGACTCCGATATTATTATTATTAAGGGAATAAATGTGTGCTCCGGAGGTTTTAATCACTCTGTTTAAGACCGCTTGGAGTCTGGGTGCTGATAATTACCCGAGGTCAATGTCTAGTAACACCCCTCTAGCTAAATAATGGAGTGTCCAGCTGGCGAGTAAGATGTAAACAACTCCTTTTATGGAGATTGGCGCGCGCGTCCCACGTACTGCGCGATGTTGCACAGAATGCACCTGGGGTGTTGCGTTGTGAATTTAGGACTATAAAATTCTGACTCACTGGTAATATTGCGCATGCCTACGTGAGGATTTTGAACGTTCAACCAATAAAACGGTAAGAGGCACCGGATTTCATGGGAGTCCAAATTTCATGTGACACTGGAAAAGTGTTGAAGACCAGCTAGCCATGTCTATATCCTCCGTTTAAGACCGGCCACATGACTGGCTCTCGACCAATAAGAATGGGTATTGTCTTAGGTATTTATGAATATTACTAAACATGTATAGTACCTGATTGGCTGGTCGTGTTGAAGTTCTGCGCGAAGCTGTTGCACTCCGGTGTCTCTGTGTCGGGCCGGGGTATCCATATCTCAATCTCTGCTTTGGCATTGCTGATGTCGATTTCTTGTCCGTTCTTGTCTTCAAACTTAAGCGCCAAGACGTTGGATTTATCCGAGATGCGCTGGCTGCTGTCCATGTAGTTGTAGTGATTCTTCTGGAAGGAGTTGGTCTGCATTAGAAAGACAGGGGAAAAAAGAAATATTCTCTGTGTTTTACAGGTTTTTTTTGTTATGTGTGCCTTGTCCGTGAGTTGAGTGATTTGTTTCCATAATCTATAGGTTAGGCCAAAAAAAAAGTCTCCGGTTTCTGGTATGCGCACGCGTCGTCGTAGCCATGCGCGTCGGCAAAATGAAAAAGTTTTTTTTTCAATGAAAGATGTTGTTGGTTTGACTGGAATTCTGCTGCTGCACAATTTTAACGTGTTTTTGTAAGCTTTATGTAACCTCTCTGGACTCCCATATATTTACACTACGTTTAGTCGGGCACCATTTGCAGTCCAAGCTCCATACCAGAAACCAGAGACTTTTTTTTTTGGCCTTAAAAAGGATATTTTTTTGTGTTCTCTTAAGGCCAGTTCCTACTCAGTGCAAAAACGAATGCCAATTTGTGTCATCACGACCGGTGGCAAAAATCCATGTTGGTGAGTGGGAGGGGGCGGGGGTTAACATATCCTTGGAATTCGAAGGGGGGGGGGGCCTGGACACCTCATGCCCACATAAATAATACCAAAAAACAGAAAACATTACTTAACCCTCCCTCTTTTGGTGACAATCTGTAGTGAGTAACCCTATGGGTCAAAATCTATCAGGTTACAAGTTTTAACAGGTCTGTAAACTGGCCTCCTATTGGTACAATTGACAGGTTAAAATGGCTGCTACACAAGCTGTTCCAGTATTAATGGTCACCCTATCTATCAAACCACTTGAACAGACTTTAGCAGTTATGGGCTCCGTGCACAAGTACCCCTTCAACGGCCAGAAAAGGAGAGTTGGGGGCGACCTAGACTGGTTCCTGGTCCGTTCACTGCGTATTTCCGATGATTAAAAGTTATTGGGGGCGGGGAGTTGTCTGGGAGGCCATCGCATGCAAGTTAAGTTTGAATGTATTCGCGCGCCGACGACGCCTGACTCTCACGCGCGAAGACGCTATGGCTTAGCTTTGTTCACATTCAGGATAAATAAGATAGATAATAAACTTTGCGTGCAAACCAGTACAGTACGCACACGCGGTGTCCCTTCCAAGAGGCTCTCAAAAGTAGTAAAAACACGCCCTCTTTTGTTGGCGCACAGAGCCCATACGGAATCCACAGAGGTTTCAGGTAGCTGGTGACCAGCCTGTACAAAAGCTACGTACCGAGAGAGGAAGGGGTTATTAGTTTTTTGATAGTTTGTGGTAGTTATAAGTACAGGAGGGTTGATGATTTATAGCAATTTTTATTATTTATTAATAAATACCTTGGAGAGTTGATGGTTTCTGATTGGTCGAGACTCGATCACGTGGCCGGTCATTAACGGTGATAATGGACCGGCTTCAAAGATCAAGCGAATAAATGGCCCCTGAACCAGCATTGATCAAGCCCGTTCAGCCCCGTGCACGCCGATGATTGGTCAAAATATAGTAACAGTCCTACGGTAGCTTTTAACAATTGAGCACTGCACATGCGCTCAACCCCCATCGCGTGAGACTGACGCGCGCGTACGCAACACAGTTGCTAGGGATGCGTGCGTGCGCGCGCGTAAGCCTGTTTTGAAACGACATCGTACAGCAGTGCAGTATATACTGAGGATATTTACGACGAAAGGGTAGATCTACGATTTATTTTCTTTGAAACACTTCACCCACCGACATATTTACCTTTCCTAAACCAAGCATCTTTGTAATTCCGGACACAAGGAATGTGTAAACGAGATTTCAGCTTCCTCCATCAGGTAAAGATATGAAAACATTGTTGTAATTTGTTTCGCTACGGCAGCAGTTTCTGTTGAGTTTACGTCGTTATAGCTGTTAAGTCCTCACAAGCTAAAATATGGCCCATGAACATGAACACAAAAAAAGTCTGGAAATATCTCCGGAAAAAGTCACAAAATTGGAGCATTTTAACTGTTTATTTCGTTATAAAGGTATTTATTAATGGGAATAACAGTGTGAGGATCCGGTCTTCACTGCGTGATAATGGCCGGGTGTGGGGGTGACCGCTGTTAATGGACCGAGACGAAGCTCGGCTCCTCACACTGTTATTCCCTTATTATTATTATTAAATGATTTATTTCACTCTCCCGTCGCAGCCCGAAGGCTGGATTGTGGGCAGGTTTACATTAAAAACATTAAAAATAGACTGAAAAAAAAAACTGTATGCATAACAATAAAAATAGTTACAAGACGGGTAAAACATCATAATGAGAGTTAAAAAATAATGCATGTAACAACAAGAATCGAGGCTAACAATGACAGAATTTAAAAAAAAAAAAATAAAAAAAAAAAAGTTGGGTGTTTTTTGGTTTTGTTTTTTAACTTAAAACAGCTGATTAAAAACAGTTGGAAAAAAAACTGGGATGAGTGAATTGCTCAGATTACAAAAAAAATAAAATAAATGAGGATAAAAAATCAAACCAGGATATGAAGCGCAAAGCTTAGTTAGTAAGAAGATTGGTTATTCGGAATAATTGCAGATAAATAGCACTGAGAAAACTAAATAATCAAAACATTTTAATTTCACGGTACCTGGACGTCTACTATTTCATCCTCATCGCAGTCATCTTTACCCCCGACAGATTGACCCTTGACAGCGCACCAACTTGGAAGCTTGAACGTACCCTTGCCCTCCTTCATCACCTGTTGAACTGCTGCACCTGTGAGTTCAGAAATCTAACGTTATCGATATGCTTCAACAACTAAATCACAAACAGCAATTGAGTGGAGTAGGGTTTGGACCTGCGACCTCCGGATTGCCGTTCCGGGGCCCTACCAAGTGAACTTTAACCCAGCCCTATGTTGGCGGTTCCCCATTTTGTCCATGTCTTTGTTGGAGGGGCGCTAGTCAGAAGCCATAAACCTGTATGCATGTGGCTAGGAATGGCGACTATAGTTTCGTGGCTAGGAATGGCGACTATAGTTTCGTGGCTAGGAATGGCGACTATAGTTTCGTGGCTAGGAATGGCGACTATAGTTTCGTGGCTAGGAATGGCGACTATAGTTTCGTGGCTAGGAATGGCGACTATAGTTTCATGGCTAGCAACTTTAGGGTTGGATAGCCCAGTTGGTAATGCACTGGTGGGGTGGTCCAATGGGCACAGGTTCAACTCCTGCTTTGGTCAAATTTTTGGGGTTCAAAATAATATTGATAACGGAAACACTTAGTAGAGTTTGGGTTTGCGTCTTACTTACAGACACACTTATTCATTCATAAACACTTGAGACAGTTCCAATTGGTCGACAGCCCACTACATGGGTGGTCTTAAAGCCACATGCATGCAGTACGTGCCACGCGCTCTCCTACAACCGGGTGTCTGAGAACCATTGATGTGATCTCCATATAAGGAAAAATCAAACATGGAGCAAACGACACGCGCGACGCGCATCATAGAAGTGACCGGAACATGGAGTATTTTAACTTGTCAAACAAAACGCTGCTAGAACTTCGTCAATTTTTTAATGTTTTGGCATTTTTTTTAAGGTATCATATTGTAAGTTTGTGGCGTCATCTTGAGATCCTAACTTTTTTCCCAACAGCCAAGTGACACAGGAACAATAACACAGGAGCTGAATGAAAACATTTGCACAGTATCAGGTGAAGGGTTGTGATAGGGACTTACTGGCTTCAGTCCGAGACACAGTCATTGAACCAGTCTTGGTTTTCATCTTGCTGGCCGGCTCTCGCGGTAGCTTGTTCTGCTTCATGATGTCTGCCACTTGCTTTATCAATGTGTTGGTTTTAGCAACGATTGCACGGGCCTGAAAATGAAGCAAAAAAGCACTGAATTGAAAACTTATCTCAAAGTAATGGATTTTTTTTTTTCAAATAAAAATTGTAATAACTGTATCCTCTCTGAGTGATCCCCGTTTGCCATTTTCCAGGTTTGCAGCATTGCTAATGTTGCTAGCATTGTGACTTAGGGCGTGATCCCTTGCTGCATGGCATATACAGGTTTATAGTTTCTGACTATTGCCCCTTGAACAAAGACACTGACAAAATGGGGAACCACCAACATAGGGCTGGATCGATCAGTTGGTAGAGCACCGGAACGGTAATTCGGAGGTCGCAGGTTCAAACCCAGCTCCAATCAGTTTCTTTTCTTGACTTAAAAAGTAATCAAAGTAATGTAAATGTTAATTAAAGGAATTTTGCAACAGTGAAAAAAGTAGTTTTAGCGACCATTACTTCAAAATAGGCGTGAAGACAATTGATGTGCCTATTTTATTGATCCGCTAAGAACAGAATATTGCTAAGCCAGAAACAAATATTACGAAAGATAACCGTTTAAAAATATCATGTGATTACATGTGATTGGTACTCGGCAGATTTTTTGTCAGGGAACAAATTTGCTAAACAACGTTATTTGTTAAGGAGCAACGTAAAAACTGAATCCCAGTACGAATCATGCACTGAAGAATGTGATGTCACCGTTTACCTTTCAATGAAATTAATCTTGTAAAGACACAATTCCTTTACAAGTAAAAATATTTACTGGGATGAAATTCCAAGACGTTAATTTTGGATTTTACATTGAACTTGAGAGCTGCTTATATTGGAATCGGGGAAAAAAAGCATTAAAGTTGGTCGTACCTTTTTCTTCTTTTCTGCTTTGAGTTCCTTACTGACAGCGTTTTCTGTGGTCAGATAAGATTTATCTGAGGAAAAGAGAATGGTAGATCAACTTTACAAGCTTGTAACTTGAATGGAGACTGGCGGACTTGTGGTTGATGGGTGATAAACGTGATTGACTTGTGAGATGTGACTGACTTGTCACAATTTGCCTTCTTCTTTCGTATGGCGTGCACAGCCTACAGTTGTAGGCCAAGGGTAGACATCCACGCCAAAGCATCATCGGTTATGGTGTGGATGGCTTCGATGCCGCCAGGACAAGCCTCAGTGGGCAGTCATTCACGATGTACTGGATGGTCTGGTCTGGATGTCCACAGTCACTGTTCAGGGTTACCCATTGCTTGTGATGGAGTTTGTGATATCT
This sequence comes from Patiria pectinifera, assembly GCA_029964075.1. Taxonomy (NCBI): domain Eukaryota; kingdom Metazoa; phylum Echinodermata; class Asteroidea; order Valvatida; family Asterinidae; genus Patiria; species Patiria pectinifera. The sequence goes on from CM057146.1 coordinate 3,606,280, forward strand.
AAGGATGACTTGTGATATGTCGTGATGATTTTGCTACAAGTCTGCAGCTTTGGGACATGCATAGAGACTCAAGTGACCTTTCGATTGGCCGAGTTCCCTCTCGATATATCGTGATTGACTTGTGACAACTTAAAATAGTGATTGGCATGTGACAACTTGTGATATCTTCTGACAACCTGTGATATCTTCTGACAACCTGTGATATCTTGTGAAGACTTATGATATCTTCTGATGACCTGGGATATCTTGTGACGACTTGTGATATCTTCAGACGACCTGTGATAACTTGTGATGACTTGTGATATCTTGTGATGACTTGTGATATCTTGTGATGACTTGTGATGTCTTGTGATGACTTGTGATATCTTGTGATGACTTTGTTACAACTAACTTTGTGATTTGCTGATCTTGCGATTGAGTTGTGCTTGATATTTGATTGGCTTCTGACAATTTGTGATATCTTGTGATATCTTGTGATGACTTGTGATTTCTTGAGATGACTTTGTTACAACTGACCTTCTGATTGGCCAAGTTCCCTCTCGATGTCTTTGTTCAATGAGGAGAAACCTGCTGATGACCCGTCCTCTTCATACTGGTCCAGCAACCACAGGGGATCCTCAATCGTCTTGGCTGAACCCTGAAGTATTAAAATCAAACGAGATGTGAACAAGAGAGAAATTCACAAGACCATGTTGAGAACTTGTTATAAAAAGAGTTGCATGTTGTGCTTACAGTACCTAGACTGGTTTTAACGACAGCAGTTTCTCTGAGGGTCTCTAGGTCTTACCTCCAGCATGTTAGTGAAGGTCTCAAACATTGCCGACGCTGTCTTGACCACAGTCTTCTGGTCAGTACGCTGGGCCATGCGCTCCAACGTTCCCACCATTTTGTCTCCCAGACTGGTCATGGATGACTACAGAAAAAAGAGACATCGGTTCAATAAACCATGCAAATAAAAAGTATCTACCAATCACTTCTCAAAAATATATGGCACGAAGCAGGCTATTGTTTTCTTGATTTGTCAAAGGGTGGGGTGTCATGGCCTAGCGGTTAAGAGCACTGGACTCGTGCTCTGGCGTTTCAGAGCCAACAGTGGCGTGGGTTCCAGCCTGGGTCTGGACACTTGTGCCCTTAAGCAAGGCACTTAACCATTATTGCTTCGTCCTTCAGAAGGGACGTAAAGCTTTAGGTCCTGTGTGTTGTATAATGCACGTACAAGAACCCAGTAACACTTATCACTAAGAGAAGGGGTTCGCCCTGGTGTTTCTGGCAAGTGCGTTTATCCTCATACCTATGAGGCTGCACTTTCAAGGAAGGAAGGTAATGGACACAATTTGCAAACAAAAGGTGTTTTTGCCAATTCAAGGAACAACAAAACAATATATTTGAAGCAGGTTAAAAAAAAAAAAACCTATCGAAAGGTCAGCACAGAAGATATAATACTTTTTGAGGAAAATGCATCGTCATTTTTCTCGACGCAAAGCCTGACGGTTTGGTCCTAACTATTGCGAGAAAAACAATTATTCCTCGTGTCTCCTGATGACGAGCAGAGCATACCGTTCGAAACGTCAAGATAAACCAACTGGTTCTTCTCCGAACCACACAGCTCACTAAGACATATCTTTCATTCACACGGTGTTACCGCAAACCTCCCATTCATTGGTCCTCTTTTCTTGACAGCAATGACAGCAAACTATGCGCAAAGATTTCACAGGATGCGTGATCAATCAAATAGGATATTTCAAGGCATTGTGACAGTTTTTATTTTTGAATGCCTGCAAGTGTTGTCCATTACCTGTAACAACGTGGAATGCACCGTGCACTTTCAAATATTCCTACGAGTTCTGGACGTAATTTCATGGCTATGCCTACCACAGCAAAGAATGTTGGCTCCTACAGGAGATCATTGTGTGCCAATGGTTGCAGTCATTCATGGATTAGCAAGTGAACTGGAAAAGTCCAGATTTTACCGAGCGATGATATTCCTCCCATTTCACAATTGAAAGCCACTCAATATTTGTTTTATATAACTGACATATAGATCCTAGTCATTTGACATATTTCAATACAAAATTGGTGGAAAATGTATCTCTCTCTCTTCCAAACCACCCCTTCACAAAAATGTTTGAACCCAACTCTGTAGCGCTGTCTCTTTGGAACAATACGCGCTACGGACAACGCTGCACGTGCACACCAGCATGCCTTTGCACATTGTATACCGTGTCACGGAACAAGAATTATCCTAACTGTTGAATAGTATTTCCCATTCCCCATGGGCGGATAGTACTTTTTGAGCCCTTGCGAGAATGGGAGCAATAACGAATGCCACGTGATGTGAGTTCCACCGATCAAATGACAATGATCTGTACGTCAGTTATATAACAATGAATGTTGGCTCCTACAGCAGATCATTGTGTGCCAATGGTTGCAGTCATTCATGGATTAGCAAGAAATGTGATATGTGAGCAGGACATAATGCTACCAAAGGTTGGCTCATAGTTCATGCGAATTTCAGTGGGAAGCGAATTTGTTAGGGTTACGGCAAACGTCACCATGCAACATAAATTGTCATGAAACATAAATTGCTTACGTTTTCGTGTAAAGTACAACTTGGCCAAAAGATTCTCAACAGGGTTGAATTTCTATATGCTAGTTTTGTTAGCACAGAATGGTGATCATAGCTCCAAATTCAATGGTTAGCAGAAATGAGAATACTACTCTCACAGGTTACATTTCAGGTAATTGGCGACAACTAGGGGCGTATATTTGAGACTTACCAAGGCATCATGGGATAGCTCGTCCGTCGCTTCAGTCAGTACAGTGGCAGCCGAGGCACTGTACAGCACATCACCGAGTGAGTCTAGACTTGTCTCAGTCTGCAACTTGGCCATATTCTTTCTCCACTACAAAAAAAAAAAAAGTTTAAAATGAAATACTTTTAATACTCTTTTTTGTGTTTTTTTTATTTTCTTAATCTATGGCTGGGGTGTTATGTCGTCTTCAGTCCTAATAATCGGCTTCGCTTGTTACCCCCCGCCCTGCAAACAGGACGCTGGGATACTCTGATGAGCTTCACAGAATCTTGTGAAGGAAGTGGCCTTTGACCTAAGTATAAAGCATCTGGCTGCAGCTGTTCAAGACCGCAGTTAGACAACGTGCACAAATGCTATCCGAAAACTTCCTTTAGAATTGCGCGCATTCCATACCGGATGTGATTTCTGTTTCATTGCGGCCCATGTGGACAACATTTTGAGCGTCACATAATGCAATCCGACCGTTCGTGATTCGAAACGGAGCCTGAGCAAGTGACGGGAATTGTAAATTTACAACACAGATAAGTTTTACAACGAGAAAAAAAAATCTCTAAACTGGAATAAAAGAGTAATGAATCAGTCTTAACGGCCGTTTCAAACCTTGCAGAGTCATGACCTTGATGACGCGCAGGTCACTGGTCGCGCAAAATCCAACCAATCAGAACGTGAATTCATCAGAGTATCCCAGCGTCCTGTTTGCAGGGCGGGGGTACGAGTGAAATAATCGGCATCTCTGGAGCTATTCCAGTATATCTAAGATCCCTCAAGCAGATATTCTGGGCTGTGTGGATGTGTCCGCAGAGTACTGAGATTTGAAACCAAGTATATCTTTTATAATCTCAGATGCAGATCCAGAGGGGGATTGAGGGTGGTCGAAACCCCCCCCCCCCTCTGCTCTGCCATCAAATTTTTTTTAAAAATTGACAATAAGTGCATCAGTAACAATGAGCTGCATTACCTATAGGTCCTCCTGTCCGCAACAATCAGACATAAACAAATCAAACGGTCCCCCCCCTCCCTGCAAAAAATCCTGGATCCGCCCCTGAATCTGCAGTTAGTACTCCGACATGGGACTGTGTAAATATAATGTATATGTCTCGAAGCACTTCACAATTATTGCCCCTGTTCATCAGGCCATGAGACCAGTTTTCCGCAGCAGAGCGAGATCAGTGAAACCTTGTCGCTACCCTCACAGGTACCTATTTATACTCCAGGGGGAGAGAGACAATAGTAGTAAAGTGTCTTGCCCAAGCACACAAGCACCATGTACAGACTTGTGCATGAGTTGGACAACATAACCATTGGACCATGGCACTCCACACATAATTTTACACGTACATGAACTAATATTTTAGTAAGCTGTTTATTCCTCTAAATGATGACTTACGTAGGCTCGTCTGGTTCGTCCGGCTTCATACAGTTTTGGATCTATGACATCGTCATCAGATGAATCCTGAGAAAAGAATTTCATTTTATTTATATTTGTTTTACTTTTCCCACAATAAACACACAAGGAAGCTCACTACAAGAAACGGCCCTAGGTTTGTAACTTTTGCATAGTTTTTATTTGAGATTTTTTTACCAAAACAATTCTGGTAAATCTGTATTTTTGAACTTTATGGCTTCAGACAAGTAACCCTTGGGCAAAGATATTGACAAATTAGGAAACCAATAACAATAACATAGTGTCGCATACATACATACATACATATAGGCATTTTTATAGCGCCCCATAAAGATCGGAGCGCTTTACAAAAGCTGAGCATAGCTCAGAAGGAGAACGCAATTGTCGTATTCCAGAGGTCATAGGCAAAGTTAATGTTAATGGAGTACGCGGGACTCGACAAGCCTTGGTTCTCGGGCTGAATCACGCGCTGATGTCTTTTACACACATTATGAACATTGGTTTACTTTGTCAAAGTTTTGTAGTATATAAAGTGGCTAATTATTGTAGATATGTACCTTTCTTGGATGGTATTCCAAAGGTCATAGGCAAAGTTGAAATCCTCCTTTGGATAATTTGATTTGTTCAACCCAAAACGGAGTAAGGCTTTTTATCCAAAAGACGTTTGAAGATGAGAGGGAAATACTCCAGTTATTTATCCGCTGTTTGATAAGAACGCAAAACCAATACACGTACCTCTTCTGATGTGGCATTGGTCCCATTGAGAGCTTGCACTGAGGAAACAAACAAAAGAAACATTTTGGAAAAAAAAAGGCAGCTACAATAAATAAATACAATAATTTTGCTTATTATTATCAGAAATTGTAAGTATGAAGATACATGCAGAAGTACATGTATTGCTGATGTACCCTAAAGTGGCGCTCCCCCTAGTTGGCGCACTTTGATTTTTGGCCTCTAGCGCCTTCATAGAGCAAAAGATTTTCCTGAAATTTCACAGTAAGTGAAATTTTATCAGGCTCACAACATTCCCGTTACAAAGTTAGCAGAGAAATATATTTTGCCTTGACGTTCCGATTTTATTTCAAAGTGCACAATAAACCCTTTAAAAGTGTGCCCCAAAATAAGGATAAAAATTTTGACAAACTTCTGGTTGGGTATGTGAGTAGAGATAATTTAATAGTGGTTTTTCAGAATTTTTCAACTTTAAAGAAACTCTTCAATGTTAAAGTGGGATTTTCCGAGATTTGTTCAAGTGCACCACGTTAGGGAACACTCAGCAAATTTTGTGCCAATTTCCGGACGCCACCGTTTTTGAATTTCGGACTAAATTTCATGACAATAAAATTGTTCACAAAGGTTCAACAGCAAGCAGTATTAACAGCAACGTTTTAAAGGTAAAAGTACCAGTATTTAACTGAATGAATTTGAAGTTTGTCAGCAAAGAGGTCTGGCAACACTGCTTGAGGAAATTCGGGGTAAATGTCGAAGTGCCCCACGTTAGGGAACACCACTATATTCCTTAAGTGTCTTCCCTTGTACAACAATCCTGTTTTCCCCTTCGTAAAAGGGAAGTGAAATGTTGACACACTTCTTTTTCCTCTTTAATCCTAACCCTGCAAGATACAAGAAGTCTGTGTCTCCACCAGTGCTATGAACTGCAAACTCTGAGACGATTGGAACTAGTCCTATGAAGCAAGTCCACTGTTGTTTCCTGTGGTGGCTGGCAGCCACAGTAGTGGCATAACTACAGGGGGCATGGGGGGCCTGTGCCCCCCAGCAGGGGTCCATGCCCCCCCCCCCCATTGAAATCTTGAATTGCCACAATGTATACATTACCCTCAGTGCCCTCTTGCAACATTAGTGCACCCCCAGGGGCCCCCCCCCCCCCCAAGCTTAACTCCAGTTACGCCACCGAGCCACAGACTTTCATGCAGCTGGCCCTTGGAAAAGTTGAACTGTTGAATCTTGTTACATTGGGCAGGCTTCTTATTTTGAAAACTGCTGTATGTTGTTGTGTTTGGCAGAGTTTATAACCAAAATACGCTGGAGGATTAGGGTTAAATGCAATCATGCAACTAGGAATTTTAAAAAAAAATGAGAAAACTCCAAAACAAACAAGAGTTTGTACAGTGTTTTTCAATTTGTAATGGCATTCATGGGAAGTAAAAGACAAGATGAAAAGTCCGAGGAAAAGTTGCAGGGCTGGGATGTAAATCCCATGTTTCATTTACTTGTAGCCACCTTTTGACTCACAATTGGGAGCATTTCACCAAATAAAAAAATCTAGTTCAAAGTGAAAACCAGATTTCTAACCTTCCACTGAGCGAATATCATTCAACCTTGATGATTCCGTCAAGATGACATTGTTGATGACTCTGGAGTTGCCCTCGGCAGCTAACGTCTGGAACCGTTCCTCAGACTCCACGGTGTTCTCCTCAGACAGGAACTCTGAGGCACTGATATTAGTTGGTCGCACCTAGGAAAGAAAGGCAGAATAAAGTCAAATAGGCCTATTTCTCATAATTCTGTACTTCTGGTAACAAAAATCCAGGATTCCTCAAAAGTGTATGTGGCACTACTTTAGTTCCCAAAGACTAATGAAACCATTTTGAGAAAGGACGATGACAAAATGAAATCTTCGGATAAAAATTGTGGTGGAAACCAGAGAATCTGATGGGCACTGACCGACCCAATCCACAAGTCCATCATGTGTGCATATACAGTATGTCCCCCAAAAAGTGTCTGACTTTTTAAAAAATAACTACAAAACCATGAGGTAAATTTTGAAAAATTTTGATTGTGCAGATTCTCCAATTTCAGTCACGCCTCACTGCACAATGGTCAATTGAGCACAACAACATTTTTGGACACTGTGACCAAGTTCCTTGCCTTAATCAATTTCAGTGCTGTGTTATGTAATCTGTGTAAAATCTTCCATGTTTCTGAAAAAAAAGGCTGATGTGGTTTGGGATTGGAATCATTTGCCCTTGAGCATTAAACTGAGGTCTTGCCATGATGACTGATAGCCAGGCAAATGATTCCAATCCCAACTGCAGCCCTTTTCACAACATGAAGGGTAGCCAGAGGGACTTTTATGGGGGGCATACTGTATATTGACACACAAACATTTTCATAAGTGATCTTTGCAGCATTCTATTCTCTTTTAGGCCAAAAAAAAAAAATATTCGGTCTCTGGTCAGACCAAAGTTCCGAAATTGACGCGGCCACGCGGTTTTTTTTTTTCCCCCTTTTTTTTTTCTCAGCTTGGATTGTACAGACAAGGTGGGTACTATTTTGCTTTTTTGGTGTCCTCATGTACATTGGTGGCCTCCCTAATTTGCCTTGGTGCTTTCGATCATTTACCTTGGTGCAATTTCCCATTCTTGGTGCTCTTTGGTAAAAAAAAATGAAGCCCTAACGGCGTGAGGTTCCGGGCCTGCTTAAGTGCCACGAAAAATTGTGCAGAGAAAGGCAATTTCTGACCACTTTAACATTATTTTTAGCAAATGATCATCATTTAAATATCATTTTCAAGTTTCGAGCCACAGAATAATATGTAGGCTAGAATTTTTATTCAGGGTCAAAAAAAGTGGGGAGGGGGGCAAACGATATGATATCCCCCCCTTTAAAAAGTGGGGGGACTTGTCCCCCCCCCCTCCCCACCACCAATTGACGCACATGGGCTAGTATTTTTGGGCTGCGGTTAATTCTTTTTGGTAGTAAAAGTAGGTAAAACATGGTGTCATAATGATAGATACTAAATGGAAACTGTACTTACTATGATTGTACCGATGGTGTGAATAGTAGTGGCCCCGAGAACGTCATCAATCTGGACTCCAAAGGTGACTCGGTAATCGTCCTCAGCTTTGCCCAACGGCGGGTAGAACTGCGCAGTGGGCAAACTGCCAAAACCTACGACTTTGTTCACGGATTCACCATGCACTTGTACTGTAGGAATAAAGGAGATTTTTATTGTTAGGATTTCAATGCTGCGTTCACGTGCTATTTTCGAATTTCATCCCCACAAAATAAAACCCTTTTCCAAACTGCTATTTTTCTAGCTATACAAAAGTTATTCACTTGAATGAGACATCGACCGAAAAAAAATGGCCTGTGTTTAGTTACTGAATTTTAATTTACACTTTCAAATCATTGGCTGCTGGACAATAATTCCATTCTCGCGGGATAGGCTGGTTCCAGCCCCACAATCAGTATCGATAATATACAGACCGGGAGAGACCGGGGGCCAGTCTGCTCGCAAAGCAGATCTGTTTATGCCCAAAGCAAAAAAGGGCTGCAGACGTCTAAAAAAGGGTTAAAAAAAATAGACTTTATGATGGAAAAAAATATACAAGTTGAAAATGTATTTATAAAGAAAAAACTGAATTTGTTGTAGAGGACGGGGACTGGTAATGTAAGCTTTTTAAAAATTGGCAAAAAAAATACTTCATTCGTTGATACTGGAAAATAATGATCATTATTCTGATTACGGTAAATGGGTCATTTGGGAGACTTGAGCTCAAAATGTTTCCATCTTAACCCAATTTTACCTTATCCTACAGGGTACCCCAACAAAATTTGGTTTATTTATGTTTTTAACCACGAGCAATCCATCTAGCCTATTCGCGACAGTAAAATTTTGCTTCTAAATAGGAGTTGTGACACTAGGGAGACATTGAAATGACTCCCTAATGTCCGGTGTCTCCCTAAGGTATAACTAATGACGACAAAATGGCTCCTTATTACATTTACTCTGAAACTGCAAGTAGTTGTGTCCAATTAGGGCTCGGGGATTTAGAAGAGATCCTTGCAAAAATGCCTACAGAGTTCAACAGTTTCAAAACTTGACTCACCAAAGAACTCGTAACTTGAAACGCCGTGGTCGTCCTCCCAATCCGAACACGTTATATCCACCTTGTCGTCGGTGGTGACCTCCGGGGGAGTAATTGTGCAGAGACCGCCCTCTGGTGGCTCGTTGAGGATAACGCGCATGTGCGCTTTGCCGCTCTGGCCATATTGGTTGGTGATGTGGATCGTGAAGAGATAGCGGTGTACGTCGGGATGTATGGTGAAAACGTCTTTGGCAATGAACAGGGACTCGGTTGTAGCACCTGTAAGGAACAAAGTAGGTTTTTTTTAAACTATTTTTGTTATTTTTAACACGTCTCAGGGCAAATCAAGTGGGGTTTAAAACAAGGGAATAAGAGTGCCAAAATGGTGATTTAAAACCATCTACGCAACATGCTTTTGACCAGTAGCAATCGGTAAACTGTCCCGGGTATGTAGGAATACATTTGTGGCAAATGTTGAGTGTATATCTCCATATACATGACCACACTATAGCAGTAATGTTTAAAAAAGGAACACCTGATCTTTACAGACACTTTTGTTTATTAAAAAAAAACCCTCAAGTTTGGGGTGTTTTCTTAAGTCCAAATTGTCATTATTTCTTTACCAGTGGTTAGAAGCCGAACAATTTGACACACTTTGGCCGAAAATCCATGTATCCGTTTTCGATGTGCATATTGCGTTGTGCGTTTACAAACTGCGCATCTGTGATGCGTATTCTGAAAATCCATGCGTATGTGTTTTTCTGCATACTTGACGGACGCAAAAGCTCAAACAGAGAGCAGGCAAAAGTTTTACGGGTAGTAAAACCAAGTCTCCATCAATTTTGGATAACATTGTCACAGTACACATTTTACGAAATAAACATTTGAGACGATTTTACTTCTCAACAAAATACAAATGGTATGAAAATTCCATGTTTTATCAATGGAGGATTTGAAAATGAAAAACGAGGCAGGCCCTCATTTGTTTCCATCAAATTCCCACATAAACTGCTCTGTTTTAAAGCCAACTATAAATATTTATCTTTTTCCCCACCACTACATCGTTTCTGTAAGTTGCGGGCAACAAATTCCATGAGTATTGTATGCGTCATCCGTTCCAATCGCTACTTGAAGCGTATAAAATTTCAACGGATAGTGCGGTACGGATAGCGCACTGCACGATACGGATCCATGGACGTATGCGCGTTGCTTTTCGAACAACTGATTTTCACGCGCAACGCCAAGCAACTATTTATTCCGTTATTAATCTTCAATTTGTGTTAACCCTTAAGCACTTGTATTAAATTGTATTCAGGTTTCAGGTTTCAGGTTTCAGGTTTATTTATTTCCACAGTATTAATCCAACAAAAGTTAATCATAGAAAGTGATAAATAAATAAATAAATAAATGGATATATAAAGATGCAATTATTCGAACAAGTGATACTGCAGAGGGATCCATTAAGAAGCACAGCTTGTAAGCAATGGTCCCTATATAAAGCAAACACGTGCATTGAGCCTCCAGAAAGAAGATAAAAGAGAGGGCATAAGATTACATTGTATTTACTCCTCTATGAATCAATAATGCGATAAAGAGCTGGGGCAGTTTGGGGCGGTATGAGGAGTAACAGGCGGGGCGGTTTGGGGCGGTTCAATGGCAAATGGATTAATCAGAGGGAATTTGATGTGAGTTTTGAATAAACCCGATTCTTACGACTCACCGGTTGCGTGTTGCTCCCATCCTTCCACTGTCATCAGTGTGTCGTTCTCATCTAAGTAATCCATCTCCCACCGGTAGACGGCACCGCTGCATCCGGACTCGCAGCCAGCTTTGAGACGAAAGTCGTCGGTAGGGTTGACCACCAGGGAGGCGTAGGCCGCCTCAAAGAGGGTCCCGCCGCTACAACTGAGGGATTGAAGGAAATTCAGAAGAATCTGTGTTTATTGGGAGCAGGCATAATCAGACAGTTTTACTATACTCTCGAGGACAATGCTTTGTGTTTCCCTTTGTCCCTGTAATATAACACTCTCCAATAGACTAAGCACACGAACCTACTACAGAGGACCGTTTTCAACAAAAGACCCAACGCCCGAGGACTGAAAGGATCTGTTGTTCTCCCTTTGTGTGACGGTCCTCGGGGGTTATGTAGAACACGTACATACATGCAGCCACTACGTTACACGTCCAGACAGATGGGACGGGGTTTTAGGGGCCGCCACCATGATCTATACATTTTGTCAGACTTGGTTTTTTTTGGGGGGGGGGGGGGAAGGGGGGGAAAAGAAGTGATTTATAACTGAAAAATAGCAAGGAAGAACTGGTACGTGCAGGCAAACTTCATGGAATAATCAGTTGATATTAGTTTTTGTTGGAAAATTCCAAGAAGATTGCCACCGTAAATAAGAGTTCATTATTAAGGAGAAGGAAATTGGGATTTGTTATCAGCATCAGGAGGACCGTTCCTCATTCTTTATATTTTTTGGGGGGATACGAGTCAAATTTGAGAACGAAAGGCTCAGCGAGCCGATGTACATTTTTGACTTTATTTTGCAACTAGCATACATGTAGAGAAAAGTTCTGTTGATTTAAACTGGTATAGATACCAGTGTAGGTACATAATATTGATGACTGCCCAAAAATAAGGGGAAGGGCAAGAAAGACGTACTGTACGGGTGGACCGCATTTCAAATTCAAAATATGAATTAATGAAAAATTATGCTGAGTCTATGATGTTAATTCACAAAACCTGAATACTTCTTCTACATGCATGTATTGTGTCTGTTTCATGTGCATAAGTTTTAAGCTTCGTATTCATAATGAAATCACAATTTTCCAAGTTTCTGGCAATGTTGTAGTAAAGTAAACCACAAGTCAATCAGGAGTCACATCACACTAAAGGGAAAATACAACATTTGCAAACATCAAAATCTAAAACTACCAAATCATTTTGAAATACCTTGCTGGACTGTTAGTGAATGACAGTCTAAAGCATCCTGTAAAATCATGGCACCTGGTATACTGTCATTTTCAAGAAAAGTGGTATTTTTGTATCAATTTGTATCGGCCGATCAGCGTTGGAAACAACTGGCTTTTTTTCAAATACTGGCCCCAATTGACCATCGCACTTGTTTGCAATCGATTACAAACCTATGAACGGGTACGAGCCAGCTAGACTGGTTCCCTGACCTTACAATTCCCCAATGTATGTAAATTGCTCTGTTTCTTCTTATATGGAGTCAGGGAACCAGACTACAGGAAAATGATCGTTTTTCTTGGTTTTTATAGCATTTTCGAACCCAAAACCTCAAAAAAGTCAGTGTAACTATATTTGCTATATATTTCCAACCCCCCAATTCCATCCATTTCTGAAAATTACAGCAAAAGCAAATGATGTATATTCCCTTTAAGTAAACCAAAAGTCAAGTAAGGTCGAAAGCAACAGGTGTTTAAAAAAAAAAGACATGGGAATACCCTTGTCACAATTCATTCAAATAATAAAGGCGAGATTGACTTATGATTGACTCTGAGTTGACTAATGTGACATGTGATAGATATGTGATGTCTAGAGATAACTTGTGATTGACTCTCAGTTGACTAATATGACATGTGATTGACTTGTGATTTCTAGAGATAATTTGTGATTGACTTCTGATATATTATGATTGACTTGTGATTCGCTTAAGATTAACTTGTGATTGGCTCATAATTGACTTTTGATTGGCTTTTGATTGACTTGCGATTGAATTGTGATTGAGTTTAGATTGACTTGTGATGTATTATGATTGACTTGTGATGTATTATGATTGAGATGTGATTCACTTAACCACTTGGCGCCGGGATTATTTTGACACTGACCGGACCAAGGTGCGGGATTGTTTTTCACGAATCTCGATGCCAGACAGGTTCAGGTCGTCATATGCGGCCGGGTCGCAGACAGATATTTCAGGCCTCGCTCGTTGCGTGTTTATCCGTCATTCGTTCCGAATACCGCAAAACCTTTGCGTGTACTGGTTAAGATTGACTTGTGATTGCAAAGTGATTGACTCATGGTTGACTTTTGATTGACTTGTGATTGACTTGTGACTGACTTGTGATTGACTTGTGACTGACTTGTGATTGACTTGTGATATATTATGACTTAAGATTGCCTTGTAATTGCAAAGTGATTTATTTGTGATTGACTTGTGACTGACTTTTGACTGACTTGTGATTAAATTGTGCTGAGTTGATTACCTCTCTGCCAGGTGGATAGGCTTGAAAAAGAAACACAACTTTTTACCTGATGGAGGACTGGGGCGGGTTGCCAGGCTTGACGGTGAACAGGACGGCGGCATTGCCGACCCTCGACCCTTTAGTAACAACGACCATGATCTCATAGGTCATGTTGGGCAAGGTGTTGGTGGTGTCTAGATCCAAAACGTCATCCTCGTAGTCTAAGAGACCGCTTCCTGGATAACAAGACATACAAATCTGACATGAGATACTCACAAGAGGGCGACTACTCTTGGCTCAAGTGACGTCTCAGTGGATATTACACTTTTTGAGAAAATAGTTTTAAAAAAAAAACATGCACAACCTTTCGATCGCGAAATGTGAGTTCATCAATGGCACTCTTTATTGCCAAAAAATCAGTCAACTGACTAACTCCTGGAAGCAACCTACATTTCGTGATTTTATTCTAAATGACAGCAAGCCAAACGAGAATAATTTCAAGGGGTGTTTAGCAGTGTTGTTGAAGTTGTAGGACTTGAGTCCAGGACTCGGACTCAAGTCACATTTTTCGTGACTCGGACTCGACTCGAGTCACATTGGAAAATGACTGGGACTCGGACTGGGACTCAACCATGATGACTCGGACTCGAGCTTGGTGACTCGTGACTCGAGTCACATATTTTCATCAAAAGAAAAATATAACGTGACGCATTAATTTTGTGCGACGAACGTAGCATTCTTTTTTACTCCACTGTAAAAAAAAAACGGCGCCGCGGAAAATCGTATCCAGGGGCCGCGCATGCACCCCTTGTGCCTGCACGGCAAGCACCAGGGCCCGGTGTCATGCCAAAAAGTGTACAACAACATGTACACACATAATATAAACCCTGGGATTTACTTAAAAGACAGAATGGAGGATTGAAAAACAATTTTTTTTAAAAATTGATCAGTTTGGTGAACAACTAAGAACAAGTGACTCGTGACTCGGACTCGAGGCTTGTGACTCGGGACTCGGAATCGACGTTGGCGACTCGACTACAAAGCTGGTGTTTAGTACCAATACGATCTTTAATCCAAGGTTACTTTTGGGAAAAATGCAAATGATCCTATATGCCTATATAGCACCTTCTGAGATCAATGCACGTACGGGTATGTATTATCTTTCTAAACAGTATTCAAATGCAATCAAAGAAAACATCAACAGGCCACATTTTTAACATTCATAGAGGCATAAAAGAAATCATACACTTTGAATGAAGTGACAAATTTTTGGGATGATTAAAATTTATGGGGAGCTTAAATCTCACTTTGAATATTATTTGCAAGTCTACTTTTCTGGGGATGCAATTCGGGCGATTCACAATGCAGTGCGCCACCAAGAGTTTGCCATGGAGAGTCCATTTTTTCAAGTTTATGGTGAACAAAACACGGCCCATTTGAATGAGTGTCAGTAGACAACTTGAGCTAATTTGTGATAGATTTCGGCATAGCGTTCTGCCGCCTTACAAAAAACACCATATTGATATAACAAAAAGGGCAAACATATACTCGAATCATACGCTTACGAAACTACTGACCGGAAAAACTAACGATTTCAAATATCCCGCGCTACGAATTTGTCGACCATCTCCCACAATGCACTGGGAAAAATGAACTCTCCGTGGCAAACTCTTGGCGGCGCACTGCATTGTGAATCGCCCAAATTCTGCAATAAGCACGGACAAGCATGGCTTGAACATTTTGGAAGTCCCACCTGTGCCGAAGCAACCTCCCGTGTCCTCTCCATTGGGATTGGTCGACCCGATCACGACCTTTTTAGTTTTATCAATCTCCCTCTGGTCGTTCAGTCTCCACGGCTCATAGAAACGCCGACAAAAGTATTCAATGCTGGTAAAATTCTGTCATTTTTATATAAAAAACAAACAAACAAAAAAGTTGTAAGAGTTGCATTTGTTGGAATAAAAATTGGATTTTCGTCCTTCTAGGGCAATTATTATGTTAGTTATTATCATTTATACAACGCCTGAATAAATCCCTGTTATCTGATTGGTGGGTCATTGATCACATGTCATTGAATTATTCGTCCCAACCCACGGCCCAGCTGTATCACAAATAAAGAAGTTCCATTCCACGGTAAATAGAACTTCCATTGCTCGGCCACATTATTGGTTGCGCTTTAAAGGGAATGTACATCATTGGCTTTTGCTGTAATTTTCAGAAAAGAACCATTTGAGGGGTTAGTATAATAGATCAAATATTGTTTAACTGACATGTTTGAAGGTTTGTGTTCGAAAATGCTGGAAAAAAACAAGACAAACAAAAACGTTCAAGTTGTCTGGTTCCCTGACTCCACTAAATATAAAATGGATCAATTTGCAGATGCCGGAAACTTGTAAGGTAATGGAACCAGTCTAGCCGGCCTGCACCCGTTCATGAACATGTAACCAATAGCAAACAAAATTTGGACTGAAAGAAAAATGGTTAATTTGGAGCAGTAGTTGAAAAATATTTAGGTATTTCCAACAGTGGTCGGCCGACCACCGTTGGAAATTTTTACAAAAATACCATTTTCTTGAAAATGACTTCACACCAGGTGCCATAATTTTACAGGATGCTCTAGACTGTCATTTACCAACATCCTAGTAAGGTATTTCGTAAAAACTAGGTAGTTTTATTTTTCAATGTTTGCAAATGTTGTATATTCCCTTTAACACAGCTCTGATGGCTGTACATTCATAGTACCAGTTTACAAGGTACTAATCAGATAATGAGGATTTATATGTATGTATTCAGGTGTTGTATAAAAGAAATAATAAATATTTCACAGTCGTGCAATGGAAAGAATAATAAGTGACAGATGGAATGTTCCATTCCACGAGGCAATTGTTCCATTCCACTCGGCTTCACCTCGTGTAATGTAGCACTCCGTCTGGTACCTCATGAAATTATTCTTACCTTTGCACTCATGAATATTCATTAATTGCATATTGTTCATTAAAAAAAAACAAAGATGATAAGGATGTGCTAAGGCAGGGTACCACCTATCTAAAGGAATGCGTGGAGATGAAGAAATATTAATATAAATATAAATTTAGTATGTTTAAGAGTGTGGAGGAATGCTCAATATCTGAAATACATGTATACATTCCAGGGAAAGCTTCAAAATGCAAAAAGCATTGGAAAACCCTGATCCATCCACCTGTTATGGACTGGCAATCAATTATTTCCAACTTTCACTCGGGAGGTAACACACTGAGTATACAGTGTTTAAAAGTTGATGAAGGGCAAAACGTATAATTTGAATTAAAGGGGAATAAAAACTCTGGATAAACTCTGGAATGACAAGCAATTTTGTCTCGAGACAGGCTTTAGTTTATTAGTATCTAATGGACTAAAATGCACACAAAATAGGCAAATCACCTGATCTGTGACATCATCAGGCAGGTCTGGGTCACGTGACAGCACCCCTGGCTGTAGCTTCAAGGACGACCCATGACCTACGACCTTGGAGGTCGTCTGACCCTCGAAGATCTGAATCTTCAAAGCTGCGGCCCGCACTTGGACATACTCGTTGGCGAATGCTACATAGTCGATATTGTCATCCGAGACCTGGTCCATGTGAACCGTGTACTTGAACTTCCAGGTTCCCACGGGGATGGTTCTCGGAGGGATGTAAATTTCAGCCGTGTCCGCATCCGGCAGGTAGAACCTGTGTGTTGGCGGGAGACCGGTTAACTTGACGGCGGTACCGGGGACAGCAAGGCCGGTGTTCGGATCCACCGCCTGTAAATCCCAGACCTTCATATTCTCGTAGGATTTACACTTCACGTCGGTTATGCCCTGGATCTGCATGTCTTGGTTGAAGTAGGCGACTCGTGGTCCACGCCAATCCGGATGTCCGTCGCGTATGAACAACTGCGGGGAGTTGCAGTTCGCTCGGGAGATGGCGAAAAAGAGATCCGCGCTGGCATCGGACACCAGATTGAAACCGAAAGCAGTCATGTGATAGCTGCCCTGCGAGGTGTAGTTGTGACTGGTGCGGAAACTGTTGGTGAGGGGTTGCACCCAAGCCGCCGCGGGGTAATCAGCGTGGTTCTCGCAGGCTACCTGATTGCCAAATATTTCTTGCGTGGTGTCGCCGTAATCGATGACCAGGCAGGACGTGGTCCCGAGACTGGCAACGGAGATGTCAAATTCCTTGGGCTCATATGCTGGGGTGGCTTGCAGATCCGTGATCTGAATGCCAGCAATGTTTTCCTGCAGGATTACAGTGACTGTGTCGGAGGCCAGTCCCGGCAGATCATTAGAAGCGTCAACTCTCACCGAGTACGTGCCGACCTGCACAGGAAAAGACATTTCAGGAATCGGTCATTCTTGATGAAAATATCATTATTGACTTCTGTCCTTCATGGACATTTTTGTTCTAGCCAGCCAGATGAGCTGCAAAGTCTTACTCGGGTGGGACTTGAACCACCAACCTCTTGCTTACTAGCGCAGACGTCTTACCAACCTTATCACAAAGCTTGCCCGTATCAGCTATTCAGTTCAAATCTGATTTGAACGCCGATACAACATTTAATTTTGGTAATCAGTTTTTCATCAGCGTGATATAAATGATTTGAACACCAAGTTGTGAAGTATTGAAGGAGGGGTAAAGAAAGGCAAACCATCCTGTCAATACTCACTGCAGTGTAACGATAGGGGATAGTCTCTTCAGTCACTGTATCGAGGGGTGTACCGTCGTCATAGTCAATGCTATAACTCATCCGTGTACCTGCAAGAACACCCACAAAGATTCACAGTAATTTCTGTCTTGCTTGGTTAAGAGTAGGGCTCTTTCTATTGGGACTAGTGTGCAAATGTAATTTCCCCTGACAGAGTAATAAATTACATCTGATGTAATCTGACAATCATGATATTTTCAATACACTTTTTTCAAAAAAACCACAAAGGGAAACAATTATATAACAAAAATTAAGTTGAACAAAGAAATTGACTGGAGTGGAGTTTAAACCTAGGACCTCCGGAGAACCATTCCTTGACAAAAATGGAAGAACTACTAGCATAGGGCTGGATAGTTCAGTTGGCAGAGCACTGGAACAGCAACCCGGAGGTCGGAGGTTCGAACCCCACTGCCTTCAATTTCTTTGTTTTAACTTAAAAATTATTTAAATGATACACTTGTAAGACTTGAGAAAGATTGTAACTGGAACATTGGACATTACCTGTAGCGAATCTTGGTACAAACACCACGGGGGAATCGAGAGGGAACACGTTGTTGGATGGTCCGAACCCCATCTTGATTGGTCCGTCTAGCGGGAGCGGTGGTTGGTACATGGCGTCGACATAGAACCCGGCGATCGGTTCTACCATTACAATCTGGTGAAGCAACAAGGAGACTTAAATCATTCGACAGAATATTAGATTCGTGGCAACTTTTGACCAGTGGCATGACCAAGGCTAAGCTTCTGGGGGTCAGGGGAGGGGTCACTATGGGTCCATACATTTTTCAAGGGGGGCACTGAAGGCAAATGATATTTTTGTGTGTGGTCAATTCAAGATTTTAAACGGGGCGCTGAAGGGGGAGATCCTGGAGGGGGGGGGGGGGAGCCTGGGGACCTGGGGGTGTGGGGGGTTAGAACATTGTGGCACACAGTGTTTTCTGTGATGTACTGATAGTCACAAATCTGTCAAATGATTGATCCGTTGGAGTGAATTCTCTGTGGTTAAAGATGGACTCCCCGTACTATTTCGAATCTTACCCCGAAAAAAACTTACTTGTGTTTTCAATTGCTATTTTCCTAGCAATTAATGACACATCCAAAGAAAGAGTCCAACAACATTTACTTCTTGAAACATTTCTTAACAAAATTCAAACTATCTGTGGGCCAACAGTAATTCGGCTTTTGAAGGGCCGGTTCATATGTTTCATAAACATATAATCTTCAAAATTAATTAATGTGGCCAACATTGACTGATCTTTAATTTTTTTGAAAGTTGAAAGACTGGAGAATGAGCTTAATGAAGTGGTACTGCAAAAAAAACTGACAGCCATTACCGGCAACTTGTAGTGCTCCGATGAGATCTTGTTACTGATGGACACGATGGCTTGGTAGTCACCGCTGAATCGGACATTCCGTGCAAACGGCTCGCTCTGCCCGTTGCTGTCGATGCTGAGGGGAATCAGGGAACTATTCTCATAGAAGGTGATGCTGGCCAAGAACTGAGGGTCAGTACCAAAGTCTTCGCCGGGGGGTAGGGTGATTGTGAGGGTGAAGATGATATCACCTGTGCGGATAATTCAAAAAGAGATAGAAAGTTGTGAAATTTTTTGCACCGAATTTGGAATTTGAATATAAATCAGATTTTCATTTGATCAATTATTCTATGGAGTCATATTACCAGGGAATTATTTCAAAGACATGCTTATAGCGTATAGCAGAAAAAACGTGCCAACTATGGCAGAAAACTGCTTAATAATTTTTCTTTCCTTCACAAATGTTATTTTTTTCTTACTGTTCATGCTGACAGTATTATTGTAGGAACATAGTGTAAGTAACATTGACAAAACGTACAAAAGGAAACAAATGATAATATTGTTTGGAATTTTTTTTTTCAAGATGGATACTGAACGGCAACATAGGGGGTTACAGAAAATGAAACTGCACACCCTAAACGTAAACTGGTTCCGTGCACAAGTACCTTCCGCGGTAAGAAAGGGAGAGTTGGGGAGAGGAGTTGGGGAGGGACATTGGGGACAAGGAACGACATGTCAACGAATTGTCGCGCACGCCAAACGCGCTATGGGTTTTCTGTTTTCGTGCACATGCAGATAAACAAGTCATGCGTATCACGTGCGTCGCACGCATCTAACCAGTACACGCCGCAAAGCGATGTGTCCCATCCATGGGGCTCTCGACAGAGGTAAAAAGCGCCCTCTCTTGCTCGCGCACGGAGCCCATATTACACTATGAAGGCTGTTTCAAAAATGGCCATTTTTGGCTACAGCTACTGACAGAGGCATTTTGTCAACGGCTATGGATATCTTCTGTACTATGCAAAAGTCAAAGCTGAAGCCGTAGTCACAACACAGTCGATTCAGACTAGGCACAGCTGTACTTACCCGGATGTGGCTTGGGAGAGTCCGAAGTGACCATAAAGTGGTCCTTGTTAATGGGATACTGCACGTACATGGTGACAGTCGCCGTTTCATTGTTAGCAAAGTTGTACGCGGTGACCGTCAGGGCAAAGGTACCATCTGTGATGTACGTGTGAGTCTGCACGTCCGACTCGTTAAAGTTAGTTGCTGGAAAAGGTGAAAATAAAATCAAAATTCAGAACGGCAAATACATAGTTGAGCAGAGGCTTACTAGAGTTATAGGCATTAGGAATGACCAAAAATTGGACAGCTGTTAGAGTGCAGGATATAAAATGACTTTTGATTAAAGGTAAAAAGGATCATTGCTCTTTGTGCACTTTTATCTTAATATTTGAAGCAAGAAATATACTCAAAGTAATCTCAAGTAGGGTGCAAGACAACTAACCTGTTCACGTTAAAGCTCAGTGGATGCTATACATTTTGAGAAAGCAGAGAAAACAAACGCAGAGTTTTTCAGGTCTTTTGACTGAATTCTGGGGCTGACCCACATAAAATAAGGAGCCCACGGGAACATAAAAGTTTGAACTAATCTAACTTATATAGGATTTTAGTTTAATGGTTCAGATATCTCTAAACTCTGTTGAATCTGTGAGTGAGGTGTTATAGAACAACCACTGACTGCTTCACACGAATGCAAATGTGAAAACGGATTTGACGTCAGGAAACATTGGCTGCAAAGTTTGTTGGATTTGGAATGTGTTCTTTGTTTTGGGGTTTCGCAAAACGAATACTCGCCTTGGCATCACAAATTCGCGTTCACGTTCGCTTTTGCATCGTGAATGAACTGGTGTCATATGAAATTTGGTCTCCCGCAAAATCTGGTCTCTTTGACCTTATATGGACTCTATCCCTCGCATGTGACCTGTCACTGTCCTAATTATCGTCACTTAGTCATGCGCAATACAACCAACGAGTCTGCAGGTCCAAACTTCACACTACATCGGCCCTTAGTTTATACCTTGACGGACGGTGGTATCCTCATTACCGTCATCCCAATCCCAAGTGTAGTTGACCATGGCACCGCCTGAGATCTTGGCGGAAGCTGTGACCGTTCCTCCTACTCGTAATATGTCCGTGTCGACCTCAACCTCCAAACCTGAATATCAACGGAGAGAGGAAGGGACTGCTTAACATGATGGACTCTGCGCAAGAACGATAGAGGGCGGTATACATGGACCACTCACAAGAGCCAGTGTGTCAAATGGTCACGCCACATCAGGCAATTTAAAGGCAACTTGTTCCAAGCAATGTCCAAGAAAAAGACGTTTTCTTTTAGTTTGCAGTAGGATAAAAATAGTCATCCACAATTTGATTTCCTTCAAGGGCTCATTCGATGTTATTTTTTTAATACAGACCTAGAAATTGCATCTTTGTATCCCATTTAACCTTATTTTCAATATTTGTTTTGCCATTTTCAAGGTTATTTTGGTGCTTTTTTGTTTGTTATGCGAATGCAAACATACATATTCATGAGCAAAACTGTGATGCCATTTCAGGCAGAAACCTCAATGTTACAGCTTTTTCAGCTCCCCAAGTTGCCATTACAAAGTTGTGAAGCACGTGAGCAAACCTTTCTCACATATTTTTTTCAATGAGCAAAGTTTTGGGTTCACAATTTGAACCCAAACCCCCTTAACTGAACAGTGTCATGGTCTTCCTGAAAGGACATCACAGCAACAGCGCCCTCAAAAGTGCACCTTTCAGTAAACTTAACCAAAAAGGGATGTCAAATAATTTCCATACATTTAAAAGGAGTATAAAGTTGCACAAAGTATATTCCTTAGAAAAAATCATTTCATGAACCCTTTAAGCAGAGAGTCCAATCCACTGAAATGGGTTTATCTAATCAAACATATTTAATGTCATCTTTCCTAAATGACAAAAGAAAATCATAAACAATCGAAAATGCAATCGGAAAATGTTGAAAAATGACATACCGAGGTTAATATAGTCAATTAAGATAGTTATCAAATCATGGAAAAATATGGTATGGCCAGTGTCTCTCCATAGTTAAAGAACACATAGATGAAAAACAGAAGGAAAAGCACAACTCAGAAGTATCAAAAAAATATAATGAAATTCAGTACAATTAAATACATGTAAGCATAATATTAATAATTCATACAATTTCATGGCGTGCATATCAAAATATATTTAGCTGTGTAAGAAGCATGAGAAAATGATTTAATCGTACAAAAACTCTGGCTGAATAAAGGCTTGTTTCTGTTTGTGGAACATCAAATCTTGTAATATGATGCCAAAGTTTTGAATATTTCCATTCGGTTTTAACATTTGAGGCTTCTAAATAATTTTGTGGTCGGAGCTGATGTCGTCTTGGTACAAGGCTGGGTTTGGATTTTGTTTTCAAGCACATGCATTAGCTTGAATGCAGTGCACATCAGGTATGCTTGAAATTTCTTGGGTAGTGTTGCCAAAGTTCCCGAGACTGTATTTGATTCAGCTTGTTGATGGCGACATGTACCGCCACGGCAGCTTGACCTTGCTTGCCAAGGATCGGGGCTGGCTGGATGAGGGGACAAAATCCAAATCCAGTCTCGGGCCAAGACTGGAGCTTAAACCCTCGGTGAACTCTCGATCAACCCTCGGTCAACCCTCGGTCAACCCTCGGTCAACCCTAGGTCAACCCTCCGAAAACCCTCAGCAAACCCTCCCAAAACCCTCGGCAAACCCTCAGCTCAACCCTTGGTCAACCCTCGGTCAACCCTCAGTCAACCCTCGGTCAATCCTCGGTCAACCCTCGGGCAATCCTCGGTCAACCCTCGGGCAATCCTCGGTCAACCCTCAGTCAACCCTAGGCCAACCCTCGGTCAACCCTAGGTCAACCCTCAGTCAACCCTCGGTAACCCTCAGAAAACCAGCAGCAAACCCTCGGTTAACCCTACATGCCCTAGCTCGTTTAACCCTATGGTAGCTTGGTAAACCCTTGGTAAACCCTCAGTAAACCCTTGGTAAACCTTTTCATAAACTGGTACAGAACACAGTTACCCGTTTACAGAATGTGTGTACCTGTTACAATCTCCTGCACCAGAATTACAGTCTTTTCCTCGACTGGTCCTCCAAGAGATCCCGACACGTTCACCGTAACATCGTAGAAATTGGGCACACCAAATGCATGTGTGATCATCACCTCTACTGGCTGAACGAGGGTGAATCGTGCCAGGTGACGGATCTTGTGCCCGCCGGTCTTACTGGCGACGGGGAGGGCTTGTCCGACTGCGTAATCTGTGCCTGCATACAGAAACTCTACCGGGTTGCCGGCTGGGGTTGATTCGTAGCTGATCTGGGCGCCCGTGCTTGTCATCTTGACCCCAAGCACATAGCCCATCTGCATGTCAACGGGCGTCGCTAGGGTATCATGGTAATAGCCAGTGCTGGCGACGTTTCTAGCTATAATCTGCAAATCAAGTGGTTGCAATTTTAATAAATTTTTTCAGGGGGGGGGAGGGCCAAATGAGGATGTGGAAAGCAACAAATTGACAAAAAGACAAGCAGGCACCCCCCCCCCCCAAAATAAAATTGTCAGAGAGACACACAAATGTCAGAGAACAAACATTTTATAGTGCCTTTGTAATTATGCTGGTGATGGGTTAAACCCGACAGTAGTAATATCATCAAAATAAAAACTGAAACATTTTAAACTACATATGTACGTATAACAAATATTGTGAAAATTTAATTTGGACTTGTTGCCCACATCAGGTAGTAGAATTTGACAAACTGTGTGACAAATTCTATCGCAGTTCAGTTCCTTAAAATTTTGACCATGGAACTACCGGTAGTTGGAGACTATGAAGGAATTATTAAAAGATGTTTTCCCCTTGCTATTTTTGAGTTTTCACCTCGAACAAAATACATTTTCCACATTTACTTGCTATTTTCTTAGTCATATGAAGGTTTTCAAATGAACCACAACCTTTAAAACTAATATAAAAAGGCTTCACTTTTGAATATGACATTGAACAAAAAAGTCCACAGACGTTTAATTGTTGATGTATTTCTTCACAAAATTCGAATTACTGGCTACCAGATGATAATTTCAGCTCTCGCAGGGCGGGTTACTTGTGCACGAAAAGAAAGCCTTTCTTCAGAGGTCTGCAGACCCCAACATTGGAATAATGTAGTTTTTTGGTTAAAACAAAACAATAATTTTTTGGTTAAAACAAAACAAACCGATTGAACTTTTGTTAAGAGAAAAAAAAATCCATTTTAATCTCCGGCAGGAAGTTCTACATGTCACTTTGTGGTTGGTCCGTCGGTCGGTCTGTCTTTGGAAAACTGACCCAAAACGAGCCCCCTAAGTTTCCCATAAAGCACCAAATTTTAATTTTCACATAACAAGCAAACAAAATAAGATAAATACTTCACAAAAGATTGTTTGTAACAATTTGTGAAGTTGTTTATCAAAATTGTGTAAATGGAGACAAGAAATGTGCAGTAATGTTTTAGTCATTCACAGTGCGCTTACCTGAATAAAAACCCCTGTCATCTGATTGGTGAATTGTAGACGTGACATAATATTCTTTTTATAAATGCAGCATGGTGCGACACGTTATACCCATGCGCGCTGTTACCTTTTCACTTTGGCATGCAAAATGCACGCGTATTTGCGCTGCTGCATGCTGGTGCTGCGTTAGCGTAGCTGTATTGTTCCAAAGAACCAGCGCTACAGGTTTGGGTTCAAACATTTTATGGTGAAGTAGTTCAACATAAATTAAAATCAAAACAAATTGTAGTTTTATAATTTACAATCAAATGACGAAATTTATTCAGGTGTTGTATAAAAATAAATAACGACATGATTCGTTAGTGCGATAGAATACTCATTCGAGACTGATTGAATGCCCCCTTTTCCACTCGGCTTCACCTCGTGGAAAAGAACATTCAATCTGTCACCAAATGAAATTATTCTTACCATCACACTCACAAACATTCGTTATTTGTATAATAATACCGCGCAAAAAGCACGCAATATTTTTATGGGAGACTTAGGGGGTTATTTTCGGGAAAGATTAGCGCCTTCATTTTCGCGTGAGAGCTAGGCCTCGAGGGCACGACGCATGGGATGCCGCGGCCCCGGCTCGTATATACGCACAATCTCCGGTCAACGTTATAAACTTTCATGCAAGACGGCCAGAGCTTATTGTGCAATCGCAGTTGTTTGAAGAGCGTGGGGTATGCAAATACAACATGTAATCAATATCAAGCATCAAATATCGAGCCGAAATGTTGGCTAGGCCAAAAAAAATTTAAAATTCTTCTTCCGATTACATGGCATTTGAAAATAGGGTGGGTAGGTAGGGTAATTTTTTTTTTTTTGCACATTTTGTGTGTGTACAATCATATGGAGGCGTCTGTGTGTAATCAAGGGTAAAAGGTAGGAATTGAAAGTTTTGGGTGTTTTTTTCTCATTTTTCCACTAAAAAAAATTAGGGTAGGGGCCGTCAGAATAGGGTAGGTAGGGAACCCGGAAGCAGAATTATTTTTTATTGGCCCTAGCTGTACACTAACTGTTACTCAAAGATCACCAACCTCCACAACTTCATATTCCGCCCTGGGATTGCCGGTAGGATCTGTCTCATAGCGTGTTGGCTTGGCTGGGCAGGTATTGACATTGTTTTCATCTACGCAACGGGAACCATACAGACAGTAGTTATCCAGGACCGCTGTACAGGTATCCTGTTGGGTAGGCCGTGTCGTCAGCGTGAAGTCGTAACTGCAAGCGCTAGCGGCCATGCAGCTGTTTTCGATTGGGCAGAACACATCGCTAGGCGAGGTGCAGACAGGCTTGTAAATCTGCAGAGTGAACGATAACATTCAACCCAAACTTTTTTCCACCAAAAGTCATGATACAGATCTGGGAAATAGCAAACGGGGATCACTCAGAGAGGATACAGCTTTTTATGACAATTTTTCGAATGAACCACAAAGGGAAACTAACTAGGTGAATTATAACAATTGAAAAGTTGAACAAAGAATTTGACTGGAGCAGTGCTTGAACCTGCGACCTTCGGATCCGTAAGCCGTATTTCTCTGAGCGATCACCGTTTGCTATTTCCCAGGTCTGTATCGTGACTTTGGGCGTGATCCCTGGCTGTATGGCTTATTTTACTGGTTTATGGTTTCAGACTAGCGCCTTTGAACAAAGATATTGACTCATTGGGAAACCGCCAACATAGGGCTGGATAGCTCAGTTGGTAAGAGCACTGGAACGGTTATCCGGAGGTTGCAGGTTCAAACCCCGCTCCAGTCAATTTCTTCGTTCAACTTTTCAATTGTTATAATTCACCTAGTCAGTTTTCCTGCAAGCTTCATTTGAAAAATTGGTTTTTAATAAAGATAACATCATTAATAATGGGGCTTAATTGACCTATCGCGGTTGAATCGCGTTAGAATCGCGTCAACGCAGCTTGTGAAATATTGTCCAATTACATGATATACAAATGGACGCGGAACGCGGGACAAACAAAACTTAGGGTATAAAAACTCCATAGGGTTGTCTAAGGGGCGTGAAATCGCAAACGGCGATAGGTCAATTCTTCATCAGCCCTTAATTATCATGTCATTTTTACTATTTAAAAACTTGATTTGTTTGAATGATTTTTAGTGGGTTTTTTTCAATTGATTCAAATCATGATTTGAATCAAGTGATTTATACCAAACAATGCTGCGAGGGGCTAATTTCACCACTCGATTCAAAGCAGTGAACACTTGTATACTGAGTGCATTTATAATCCTTCAGTGTTCGTTACATATTAAGAGTTTATTTTCCAAAACGTGATATATTCATTCGGAAAAACTAATAAATTTGCACACTTGATCAAAGTTTAAAGAATAAAAATGAGATAATTTATGTTCAGCTATTTGTAAACTTTAGTTTAACTATATATAAATCCTGTCGAAACTGACTCTGGTAAACCAGGAGCGAGTGGGATTCTAAAAAGTAACAAAACGATGTTTATCTCGTTTTGGAAAAAAACTCTTCATATTTTCCTTTTGTCCTCTCACCACAAAATGAAGCGTTCCGTCTCCAACACTAGCAATGGCCGCCTCAATGGCAACTAGCTTGGATGCTTGTTGTACCTCCGAACCAGGGAATACCCAGAAAATGAGTGTTGCTGCACCATGGACATCATTGCTGGGCAGTGAAGGGTCTGGATATTGAGAGACATAGCCTATGTGGGAGTATGTCGGCGCTGTGAAAAAAAAACAAGACAAATGTTTCCAGATGAAATAAATATTTTTAAAAAGCTTACTAAGACAAGTATATAATATATTATCTTCAAGCAAACTTGTATCCTCGATCCTGATTGGTTGATCCATGGCAACAGCAGTGTGATATTAAACGTATACTGTATTGCACGGTCCATATCGCACCCTGTGTATTGCACTATTCCAAGATGCTAGCGCCATTCCAGCTGCATGCGCTAAATGGTTCATGTATTAAAGCGAGTTAGTTTTAACTTTACTGCACGTCAAGTTTGCTTGAAGATAAATTCGTTATCACGCTCACGCTCGTGGCACACGGAAAATGTAGTGCGTCTGCGTCCCACAGACGGGGCACAGACGTACTACATGCTCGCTGGATAACTATAACATATCAGTATGCCTTAAATCCCTCAAAAGTTTTCAGGGGTTCAACTGCACAGAAAAGGGGGGGGGGGTAGTCTGAGTAACAGACATTCACGTGTGCAGAGCCATACGACGAACATCTGATATACATCATATATCCTAGCATGCAAAGTCAACTTAAGAAATTGTGACATCATTTCAATCACATATGTGGACAAAGCTGTTGATTGGTCAAGTTGGCTACCATGTTTTTGTAATACAAGAGGACAGGTTACGGGAGGCCTGACCGATGACACCCACTGAATGGTCAGAATCTGGAGATCAAGACGCAGTCTGGTTTTGCATAATTATTCGCTGAATCAGCTCGCATACCTTGCTGTGCAAGGGGGTATTCCACAGATTAGTGGGGGGGGGGGGGAATTAGGCTTCTCAACAGAATATTTGTCGACAAAATGCAAATTTTAGATTTTTCTTGAAGTGTTGCCTTACATCCGGCAGGCAGTACCGGCCCCGTAACAGCCTCAGCGCCCGAGCCAAAGGTCGGGGTCACGTAAAGGTCGTTGCCGTGGAGAATCTCCACAGTGCATTCAAAGTCTTGCGCCACTCCGGCCCCCTCCGGGCAGGTCAGGGCCACTCCAGATAGCTGCGTGTTTACGCAGTGGGCAAAGGCGTCAAAATCAACCTGACAAGAGAAAGAGTCAAGATTTCTTTCGTTTAGAAGTCTTATCATTCTCATTGACTGCCTCAGGGTCTGTTCCTATAAAAAAGAAAAAGCAAAACAAATTTCACAGTATCAACAACTTTTTTTATAAAGAGAATAAATATGTGTCTGGCCGGTTTTAAACAAGTACCTTTAAAACCAGCTTAGGGGCCTGGACGTGGATAATGGCCCGAGGGTATCCACGACCAGGCCCCTAGCCTGTGTTAAACGTACTTGTTTAATACCGGCCAGACACATATTTTTTCCCATTCATAAATACCTTTCCGTAAAAATGTTTGACACAAGTCAAAAGTTCACAACTTTTTGAAACACCCCTCTGGCCATGTCTATGGTTTGTGCCTCGATCGCGTGCACAGTGCTAAAAATCGGCGGGTACGTACTGCGCGTTGGGGGCAGAATGCAGAGGTGTTTTTCTGGCTGTTTAAAACCACCCACGTGACGGGCTCTCAGGTATTTATGAAACTGTCTCAGGTATTTATGAATAGCACTTTTATTAGAATTTGTGGTGATAAAACCAAGGTTTCCCCAAAAGAGCACATATATATACAGCCTCTGACACATGAATGCAGTTTTAGTGGTTAGAGGAAAATCACGGAATACTGAACCCTAGTCACAAAGTTGAAAGGCAATGAAAGTAGCGCTACATCCATAACAGATATCCCAACAAATTTGCTGCACTCTAACATTAACGTGCTTGGAGAAGTTACCCTTAAGAGCTGAAAAAAAGGCATTTTGATCTGACTGTAAGGTTAAAATTCTAAACTTAATACTTTTTTTTTAATTTGAAAGTTGAAAAAAGAAATTGACTGGAGCGAGGCTTGAACCTGCGACCTCCTTTGGCTTCTGACTAGCTCCGCTTGAACAAAGACATTGACAAAATGGGACACCGTCAACACAGGGCTGGATAGCTCAGTTGGTAGAGCACCAGAACGGCAATCTGGAGGTGGCATGTTCAAACCTCGCTCCAGTCAATTTCTTTGTTCAACCTTCACATAATTAAAATGCACCTACGTCAGTTGCCCGGTATGGTTTCTTTGACAATTTTTCTTTTATTAAAAGATAAAAAGATAGAATACAAACATTCTTACATGCAGCAGCTCAGAATTAGTTTAAAATCCGTTTAAAATAAAAAGTCTCTCTACCTACCCATTTATCATTGTGTACAGTGACAACCACGCTATACTCTCCTGGTGCAGTATACGTATGGTCCCTAGAACTCGTCGCTGCCGTGCCATCCCCAAAATCATACGAGTACTCCAGGTCTGATCCAGACACACTGCTAGGAGAAACAGATGCTGAGGCTCCCACAACGTAAGTGACCGCCTCGTCCAGCTGAATCAAAGCCCTGGTGTCGGTGATGTGATAGACCAGCGCGTAGTTGTCGTGGCCGCATGTCTTGAGGCTGTCCCCGGTGCAAGGAGTGTTGCAGAGGGAGTTGTCGGCCTTCTTGGCTGCCGGGAGGTAGTTGGTGTCTGAACACATGCAGAACTGACCAGCCTACGGAGGAAACATGTGGAGTAGAAAATAAAATCCTTCTGCTTAGGAGTCATCTCATTTTTGTCCAGGAAAAGTTGCAGACAATCTGAACTGCACTGGGCTCATCAAATTTGGT
This sequence comes from Patiria pectinifera, assembly GCA_029964075.1. Taxonomy (NCBI): domain Eukaryota; kingdom Metazoa; phylum Echinodermata; class Asteroidea; order Valvatida; family Asterinidae; genus Patiria; species Patiria pectinifera. The sequence goes on from CM057146.1 coordinate 3,636,624, forward strand.
ATTGGTTTAGGACTGTGCATTTCTAACTTGACTTGTTCGAATATTTGAATATTGGAAATGCGCTGGTCAAGATTAGCATGCCCCAGCCTAATCTGGCCACCAATCGGGATTTGTGTGTGCCTGCACTTGTTGAAAAATGACAAAGAGCTTATTAACCCTGACCTTCCCAAATCCTCCAAGATCATTTTTGCAAAATGGAAGATTTTACAGGATTGAGGCTATATGGCAAAAATTTGTGGCCGATGTTGGAGGATGCACTATGTCAAGGTCTTGGACCGGACCTTGTGTTGCTTAGCTGTGCATCAATTTAGGCCTAGATTATACTTGAAATTCTCCGCACTGCTCCAGGATGTCACTGGCTCTGCCTCAACATATTGACAGTGATTGCTGGATGATTATGCAATTTTTTTATGGAGGCAGTTGGAGGATTTGGCAGGAATGAGGTTGCATCCTAGCAAAAATGCCTAGGGAGTTTGGGTTAAATAATATAAAAAAAGTAGGGAATCGGCTGATATTTGACCGATTTTAAAGAAGAAATTTGCGCTGATATTTTTCATGGAGGCTCTCAAATCAGGCGTGTAAAGTGGTTTTAGACGAAAGTGTGGCATTTGACAAACAATAAAATCAGGCAACTTTAATGATTAACGTAACATTGTGCACGTTTCTCATCATCCCCTTGACACCTCCCACATTTTTCAAATATTTGAATCGGAAAAAAAATGCTGTCTGTTGCCAGAGGATCAACATTTAAAGTATATGTATAATTTCCAACTGTTTAAACACAGAAGGCCTCAAAGGATATTCTGAGATGAAACTTAAAACGGAGAAAAAAAACTCATTTGCTCACCCTGAGTGAAGCATAGCTGTATTCTTGATAGGCGCAGGCTTCTATGCAGGCTGCATGATCCAGGGAGCTGGGGTCGTACCTGCCCGGAGAGATGGTGAACGCACTGCTGGTCCTGTCGATACTATAACATCCGTCCAATGTGGCAGCACCTTCAAAAGAAGTCAAATAAAATCACTTTAATGCGGGAGTTATGGTACTGCAGAGCATGGAGGAATAACTTGAATAAACCGTCCTTCTGTTTGATCAGTCACAGACAGCCAAAAAGTCAATCCTGTTCCCTGCCATGCCTTTTACACAGGCTCGTCACAGTCAGATCATATTTCTTGTAGGCACTGCGACAGTCAAATTCCATCAACAGACAAAAGCAGGTGACTGATACTAGGCACAGCTGGCTTATCAATCTCCTACAGTCAAAGTATATCAGGTTTCATAACAATCACAGCCAGTGAATCCTGATTAATGAAGGCTGGGAGCACCCAACTGAGAAGAGATCTGCTTGCCGAGAAATAAACAAAGCAGCTGAATGCACTTCAGCTTATTCAAAACTTGCTGATCAAGTTTAACTATATTTAACAAGATTAGCTATTGAAATATTCGATTGCATGATGGTTGAATATTCGGTGGTGTTCCCTAACGTGGCGCACTTTGACGTTTCCCCCGACTTTCCTCATGTAGTGTTGTCAAACTTTTGTGTTGACAAACTTCAAATTCATTCAGTGAAACACTGGTACTTTTACCTTATTATTTGCTTGCTATGTAATCTCTGTGAACAATTTCGGTGTCAAGAAATTTAATCAGAAATTGAAAAACTGTGGCGTCCGGAAATTGGGCACAAAATCGGCCGAGTGTTCCCTAACGTGGCGCACTTGAATAAATCTCGGAAAACTCCAAATTAACATTTAAGAATTTCTGTAAAGTTGATAAATTCTAATAAACCATATATCTCTACTTACATACTCAACTAGAAGTGTATCAGAAAATTATTTTCTTATTTTTGGAAGACATTTTCAAGGGGTTCACTGTGCACTTCAAAAGTGCGCCGCACTGTGCAAACTGCAAACTACAAGTGCAGCCAACATGGCCAAGCATGCCAAGGGGCCAGGCAGGGGCCATTCACAAGACAAGTTCATTCATGAATTTGTGAATTAATATCGGAATATTGTATACATCTATACGGAATTTCCCAGATGAAACATACGTAGCACATTCCACCAGGAAAGAGAAAATATCTCAAATGAGAAATGCTACCGATTTATTCACCTGAGAGTCTAGAGATATCCAAAGCACGGCTTTGGCACGTATTGTATGCACAAGTCACTCACTGCGCTGCAAGTTAAATTCGGCGCATAAAGCACGCCCTCTAGGTTGCTCCACTGATGAGTTCGGTTTCAGACTCCTTTTTCACTAAATGATCTTGCGTTCCCGACGCTAATGGACTTGTCAAATTGTAATATATGAACTCTCATGTTAAAGTATGTTCACTTGGTCCGATAATTCCACTTAAGCCGATAATTGACAGGCACAAAACCGAGAAAATAGACCGGCGCTGTTCGTGTACTGTACGAGGATGAGGATTAGGGTGCATTTCTGAAAATAGGTACCTCATACACGCATGCATGGTTTTCATCAGTTTTCATCCATTATATTCGTTCCGCTTGGGAAATTCTTTTTTTTTAATAATAATAATAACAAATGTTGCCAGCCGACCCCAGGCAAAAAAATATAATTTCTTTTAGGCTATTTGTCGACCATTTAGTGTCTCGTTTGAAATTTATACCAGAAGTTACGACCGACCCCCCCCCCCCAAAAAGCAATACGGAAATTCGTTTACACTGTTAACTTTTTATTTTTATTTATAACTTTAATAAAAGAAAAATGCTGTCAATGATGGTCCGAAACGACATAAGTTTCGCTTGTAACTCGTCATCATAATTTATTATGCGATGCTTAGCAACCAACCATGGTAACGACAAACGGCTTAAAACTAATATCTTTGGTCTGTGTATTTGTTTTTAAAGAAATTAACACCGGCGGCGGTGACCCACATCGAGTCGATATGATCGATTGGATTGCATCAAAGAGACTCGTAATAATTGCAGTTTTTTGTTGACAACTGGCAACTGGCGATAATTCAAGGAGCTGGAATATAGTTAGCCTTTAGTTCGAGACGTGCTATGCGCGATGTTTGCTTCCGAACGCACGCCGTCCTTTAGAAAACGTCTCGAACCGAGAACAGAGGAAGGATAATTAAGACCTTGTTACGGATCCATATTTGTCCCTGGCTTCGATTTCTGGTGCCATTTATTATTCCCTGCGGCACGTAATTAACCTTCAGTGTGGCGATTCGTATACGTCAGAAATTATGGCATATTCTGCCGCGAAATCTATTTGTTGGGTTTTTCTTGTGACCAAAAATAAGAGAGGCAACAAAATAAAAGCTCATGCATACACACTCTAGTTTGATCTATATAAAACTTGTTTTAGGGGAGTATCATGAACAGACGAATCTCCACATTAAATGTTTTTGAACAAAAAACAAAACAAGGCAAGGCTTGTGAGGCTGGGCCAAGTTTGCACATAATGATTGATTCTGAATTTTGCTGGATTTAGGGGAAGCATTTCCATGCGTCTTGCCCACACAGTGAGCCGGATTTAGCCTATCCTATACGACTGCACTGCCGGGTTATGGGGCTTATGAGTGACAGTCAGGTTGGTCGGTTGGTCCGTTGGTCCGTCGGTCAGATATAGCTTACAAAGATGACACTCCTAGCTGTTAGAGAAAATGTTAGACGACAAAGGATTTGCATTGGCTTCCAGTTCATGCGCGTGTCCAGTTCAAAATTTTGCTTTTTGATTTCAAGGTGTTTCGGAACAAGGCACCAGCATATTATTCAACGGACTTGATTGTGAAGTCCCGTTGTGCTTATTTTTATTTATTTATTTATTTATTTATTTCGTGTTATTTTACCAGGGTAGCCCCATCAGTTGTCAATGAACTGTTCTCCCTGGGGGCCCTAGTAGGCTTAGGAACTGAACTGTTCTTCTTGTTCTCCCTAGTAGGCTTAGGCTTACGTAGACAAGACACTCTGTCTCTGTAACTTTCTGTCCCTCGATCTTATAATAAACTGAATGACCGTGCATTTGTTATTAGCCGACCGACTTTGTGGAACCTCGCTACCACACGAGCTGAAGAGAAGTACAAATGAAGATGAGTTCAAGTCTGCAATCAAGACACATCTCTTAGAGCAACTGATTATTTGTACTTTAATTACAATTTTATATGTCCTGGTGACTCATAATTTTGCTAGTTTAGTGTTTTCTGTGTTATCTTGTCTTTTTTTAACTCTAAAAGGGCCAGGTTATTTTGACCATCTCTCAGCCGGGAGGGGGGGGGGGGGATTCCGCCCCCCAAGATCTCGGCCATCGAGTGACGAAACATTTTGAAACTCGCTACATGCATAGAGCAACTAATCATGAACACACCCAAGAAATTTCAAGACTACAGGTCAAAGGGATTTTGAATTATGGCTAATTAATTATACATATGTACGAATGGTAATTCTGCTCTGTATAGGCGCGGCCTACACGACGTATATGCGAAAATTCAGTTTTCACGGCGCGTAGCGCCGGAAAGTCGAGGTCCGATTTTTATTCTTTTGGTATCAAAAGATGCGCAAGGCCCGAGGCTAAAATTCAAAACAGCTTGGGTCGCGAAAAAAATATTGTTCAAGGCTATCGCGGAAAAAGTGGGGGGGGGGGGCGGATTCCGCTCCCGGCCCTTTTAGGATTAAATAATCTTCTCTTATCAATGTTTTAATTACATTTTTAAAACTTCTAATAGTACTGTATTGCATTGCACAGCGCTTTCGAATATTTTTAATAGAAATGGTGCTACAGAAATGAAATAAATGTCAAATGTTAAATGTTAAAATGATATAAAGTGGAGGGAGGGGACGGATTGTGGCCACAAATAGCAATCACATTTTCGGTGTTTTTTTCGGTGGCTGATCTTCTTCGGTTACGTTCTCAATCATGTTTGTTTTAATACACATCCATTGGTGGGAATTTAAATTTAAATTCAAATTCCATATGGCATTGCACAATAAAGTATTTGACCGTCAAGTTCGCTTCCTCTTGTAGCTGTTTAGCCGAGCATTTTGCACCCGGCAAAATTATAGAACCTCCGTGATAATGGCGCCTGCATGGTGCGCTCAAATTGTTCATGCGCTGCTGGAAAAAACGTCCCAACTATCTTCACTAAAAACTGCATTTTTGACCTGAAGAAAACCTGCAAATATCCCTGTTGGTATTAAAAAAGGTTGATATACAATATTGATTGTTCGAAATCATAGGCGCGGAACAATTCTGACGTCTGATTTACAGATAGTTCACCGTGCTTTTTCGGCTTTCCCCTCAAAAAATAGAAGTTTTTTTTTTGAAATCGCTATTTTCCAAGCAGTGTAAATGTTATTCACTTTTAAATGATCGAACGATTTTTTTTTAGGCTATTGAATTATTTCTTCACAAAATTCGAATTAATGTCTGCAAGACAAAAACATTTTGCTCTCGCAGGACGGGGTCATTAGTGCGCGAAATGAAAGCCCTGTTTTGTTAGAGAGTTGCAGACACAAAAAAATTACTGTGTTCGTTAAAACAAAACATACAAATTAAAAATGAGTGAGGCAAAAAAAACCTTCTCTGTTTAGAGCACGGTTATGCAACTCTAACGTTTATCTGCTTCTTATACAGGGTGAGAAAAGGAAACCCAAATGGTGCACCCAATGTTTTAAAGAAGTTCTGCATGCAGCGCTTTCCAGATCTAGGATATGAAAGCCCAGTCAATAAGCTTTCTCTTAGTGAGAGAATCATTGAAATCGCTCATGTAATTTTCAAGTTATGGAATTTGAACACAAACGCCGTTTTTTAACCTTGTCCACGGATCACAATAAAGGTAATCAGCAAAACGAAAACTATTCATAGGGGGCCTATATCAAAAAACATATCAAACACTCTCATAACCATGATAACTGGCACTTAATCATAACATTTATTTAAAAACCTGCTGCTTCCAATGTTAAAATAACATGCTTTACAATGTCGAGAGTTTACAGTCTTGCCCTGCCTTATTATTCTGATATCGTTTTCAGGATACGACTGGTTTCATTTTTACTGAAATATGACGTATTGTGATCCATGGACAAGGTTAAAAAAAAACGGCGTTTGTGTTCAAAATTCCATTATAACTGGAAAAGTACATGAGCGATTTGAATGATTTTATCACTAAATGAAAGCTTATTAATTGGGCTTTCATGTTTCATGTTTTGGGTTTCCTTTTTGTTTTACTCACCCTGTACAGTGAACTTTTTTGGTGCGATGACACTTTTTAGATAGCGGTAATTTTAGTGCGTGCAATGTGAAACATTGATATTTTTTTGGGCGCGACGCCGCGCCCCGAAAGCATTGGCTAAACATGTTATTTTCAGATGAAATTTTGGTTATTGTTATTCGCATTTGATGACGTACTTACCTACAAAACTCCCAGTCAGAAACTGCAAAGAAATGGGAGGGAAATACACAATTAATACAAAATAATGATTTAACTTTATATTAATTCTTCTTCAGATTGCGAAGCAAAGAAATCATCAGAATGTCAGTGTAAATTACATACGGAAAATGTTTTGTTTTCTAAGTTTAGTCTACTTATGATAGGAAAGCAAACGTTTTTAACGCGGTGGTGCAAATATGGGGAAAATAAATTACTTTATAACGTATAAAGGTTTAGAAACGTACGAAAAGTTCCAGAAACATTGGTACAAAATTGATAACAATTTTTGAATACGTTGGTATATAGGCGCGACTCTTTTTTTTGGGGGGGGGGTGGAAGTATATTATATTTATCAGATTAGTGAATTATGAAATGAAAGGATCAGTGTACAATATAAAATTACACCAGTTATAGCCCTTCTACTTTCAACGATAATGCATTGCTACTTTGACAAGAACGGATAAATTAAGGAATCAAAATGATTTCACAAAATGCGTCGATTCATGATTTTGTCTCTGTAGCCTATTAATTTAGCACGTGCCACCTGCTGGTTACTTTGGCTTTCCCTCAGATTTGCCGCATCATATCCCGTAAAGTTTTGCCGAAAGTGCCAATTTAATTGTTCCCAGTGCTGTGAATTATTTCACGATCTTTCCCATCCATTGAATTTTTTTTCCCCAGACGTTGGTTTCACGAAAAGTGTTGATGTTGGACTCACTCAAATTTTATCATGAACATTTCGTTAATACGGCAATTTTAGCATAACTCGAACAACAGTTTTCTTTTTTATTATCCAGAATAGCAAAAAAAGTAGGCCTAGTGGGCCTACGTCAATCCATCACTTATTTGTTTTTACGTCCTTTGAACACACTGGTTGAAATAACCAATGTATTGGTTTGATTGGTAGTTATGTGTCCAACCAATCTCGGTTTGGTTGGACACATATCTACCAATTCTAGCAATATATTTCTAGCAATTATTTTTTAGGGTGTAATGTTTATCGGGGGTTCCTTTGGCTCAGTTGATCTATGACGTTTGACATGCAATATTTCATTTGTATATGGACTTAATGTCGTAATGATTACCAAACACAATACAAACATTATCAAAACTTGACTTTTTACAAGTTCTCTTCAAAATGTTTTATACAACTACACTCTAAAAACTGAAGTGTTGAAATCAACACTTACATGTGTTCGGTCAGTGCAACACTTTGAAAGTGTTAAAATCCAGCATTTTAAATGTTAAAGCTAACACTTACAATGTTAATTCAACATTTTAAATGTTGTAAAGTGTTGATTCAACATTTTTCAACTTTAACACTTTGAAAGTATTGAATCAACATAATCAACATTTAAAGTGTTGAATCAACATAATCAACATTTAAAATGTTGAATTAACATTTTAAGTGTTGGATTTAACATTTAAAATGCTGGATTTTAACACTTTCAAATTGTTGCACTGACCGAGCACATGTAAGTGTTGAATTCAACTCTTCAGTTTTTAGTGTGTACAGTATTACGATGTTATTCAAATATCTTTTGAATTTAATACCAAATCACTTACCCAGATTAGCAGCAAACAAGGCAGTAAAGTCTCATCCCACATCATTGTAAAGCAATGCAAATGTGTCTTTTAACGGCCATTAAAAAAAATCCAAAAACCAAAGAAGCGAAGCTTGATGCTTGCTGGAGAGTTTTATGTTTAACACGCTACTCGTCCAGTTCTCGTCTTTGTAATTAGTACGTGCCGCAGACTGCATCCAGCCAAAAACTAATATTGCTTGCGTTCTGCGCACGAATCAAGACAATAGGGTATCGATTTTGCACCCGCCAACCAAGGGCGGTTTTCAAACAAGTACTGTTTCATGTCTGCATTTTGAAAGAAGAAACGGAAGTATAGATTTAAATAAAAAAGTGGGCGGATCTTACAGGGCCGGAGGAGGGCAGGTTTAATTTATGAAAGGACGGATAGGCCAACTTTCGTGGGGATAATTTCATGGAGGTATCAAAGATGCATAATTTTGTCTACTAATTTTCAATATGTATGTTTTGTTTTAACGAAATGTGTATGTGTATGTTTTGTTTTAACGAAACCACAGCCATTTCCCGATTTTGGGAGTCTGAAACCCTCCGAAAGTAGTCCTGTAGCCCAACGCCATTTTGAAAAATTATGCATCGCGCCATTGCAAAATAGAACAATTTAGGGTACAATTTCATCCGAATTTCACAGACATACGAGCTCGTAGTCCTGTGCACGGCTTCCACCCTCTTTTTTTTAAACTGATAAATCGAGAATATTATGTTGAGAAATACAGGATTTAGAGCAAAATTGCGATGTTTTGCTGGCCTTTCAAAAGTAAACCACGACGTTCGAAACACTTTTAAACGTGGCGGACAAACCGAATCACAAACTTTGAAAACTTACCTAAAATGGCAAGTTGTCCTTTATAGAACACTGACGCGTCTTCCCTAACATGGCTTCAAATTAATGACTTCCATTGTATACGCTATGTAGTTAGTATAAAACGAGATCAGTGACCAAGATATTCAAGTTAAGAATTCTGCTCAGCATAAATTGATATGTTTAGCAAAAACAGGTAACCTGCCAAAATTACAGGTCATGACTATTGCTGTAAACTGGTACTCTGCCGATTTTTGCTTTGCTCTAAAATTTTCTAAGCAGTATTTTCTGCTTAAAGATAATATTCCCGTAGGCTTACCCGAATAAATATAAATGTATATTTTCCTAGCTTTTGAATGAGACATCGAACGAAAAAACACCGACGTTTAGTTATTAAATATTTCTCAACAGAATCGGCCCTCCAGGGCGGATTTAGTTGTGCGCAAAAATGAAAGCCCCCTTTTAGGAATAATCATCTTTGGATGAAATTTTCTCCCGAAAGTCAGTTGTTAACCCCTCCAAAACAAATGAACAGAAAATTAAAGATGAGAAATAAGCTTTAACTTGACAATGATGCATGGTGTCTCAAACACCTCAGACACTAAGTCTTGTGAGTATTTTCCTGAATTTCGGAAGAGGGTGTTTTATCTTTGGGTTTTATGGCAGTGTAGTCTGCAACTTCGAACGTTCGTATATCGGTGGCCATTTTTGGAGGATCGGGGCGAACTGGTCAAAAAGCGACATGATAAGTCATAAGTTATAACGTACGCGGTAATGAACATTCGCTGTCCAGTAAAGAGAGAGATGGGTGCATCTGGCCATCCCTGGAAGCGGACTTTTTCCTCGTCGATGCCCCCCCACCAAGTTACGTTGCGCATAAAACAGCCGTCGGCTTTTCCATCCAGTCGAGCTCACGGAGGAGACTTGTTAGCTTTTGGCGGCATCTCTTCTCCCATTTCATTGCCATGGCAACGGTGATTCGCCACACCGGTGCGAATCAAATTGCTGTTATGATTGTGCGCGTCATAAACATCCACGCTTGACGAAAAACCTGTTGAAATCTCACGGACGGCTACAAAAGATTCTGCAATCGTATAATGATATGCACAAGGCTAAGTTATGAAACTGCGGTAGGGCTAATAGGCTACCTGATTCAGGCTTCTAAAAAAGTTTAAACAGCCAGGGCTGGCAGCCAATTATTCTATTAGAAGAATTATGAGGGGCGTGGCTCCAACACTAGTAAAGAGGGTTAGAGCGTAATTTTGTGGAGAAACGTATTTAAACGTCCCAAATGTCTGCAATTTCCCGGGGACGAAATGTCTAAAATTCGAATTAGTTTGCAGAATAATCCGTTCCGGTAATGTATGGTTACTGGTGTTGTTTATTATTGGATGTTAAAAAAAAACCTCCAAGCTGAAAAATACGTGCACTGTTGGAAACAAATTTAAAAAACGGACCAGAGTGCAAAATTCGAATCTGACAATTTCGACAGCTATTTTTAAAACTATTTATGGCATCAATAGTTTTAAAATAGCTGTTGAAATGTTATGCCATTCACGATAATTTCAAGATCTTCATCCACATGTTCGTGAAGTGCCTCTTTGTTATTCCTCCAAATTACAATGCCAGTTTTCCTGCAACATTTGGTCGATTGGTCATTGTAGTAAGTTCTTCGACCCAAGCTGGGCGTTGACAGCGTTAGTCGGCAAGTTTCCGCAATCTTAAGGCAATTTTACTAATGACAGAACAACAGGTGATCAGGTGAAACAACCACATCGATAAATATTGCGATGACTACTCAAGATAGTGGATGCAATCATAATGACAAAGAGGACGGTATAATTTGGTTAATTGCCTGGCGCACTCCGCAAGACGGGTAGGTTTCGTGCCAACTTGATTGATGAAGCTAGAGAGATGTGACTGCAAGGATGTAAATTATCTTCGAAGGAACGATGGCTACATTTTCCCATGTTGTATAGCATCATAATTATGTACCGATTTCGTCAAATTGCAGAACGTGTAGTTGCATGCTCGCTATTTATACGAGAAACGCATTAGCACCAGCTACATGGACAATGTGTTTTCCCCTCTCCATTCGTAGGCTTCTACTTCGATCGTTATTAAGGATATAGGATCATTTGCATTTATCCCAAAAGTAATATACCGAATTGTAATCACAAACCTTAGTTTTAATACTTGGATTAAAGATTGCACCGGCACTAATCAGGGGTGTGAGTGACCACTGATAAAAACAGCTGAAAAAGGTGTAAAAAGCTGAACTTTGGAAATCTGCTATACTTTTGTACACAGCAAGTGAGGGGAAAAAAGCTGACATCCAAAACAAAAAAAAGCTGAAATCAGCTTTTAAGCTGAGAGTTCACACCCCTGACTAATAATAATAATAAATAATATTTAATTCTTGTATTGCGCCAAATCCGTCAAAAGTGACGCTCAAGGCGCTTCAAACACCCAGTGAAATTATTCCATCTGGCTTGCTGTCATTAACAAAAAAATCAAGAAATTTATGTGATTTCACAACAATCAGTCAATTGACTGATTTTTGAAATAAAGAGCGCTATGGACGAAATACTGGTTTGTCATCAAAAGGTCGAGCATGCCTTTTCTACTGATTTCTCGAAAAGTGTAACATACACTGAGCTGAAAATTCACCAGGTTTGGTTTTAAACAGACTTCTTTGGATTTTGAGTGGTGTTATTATTGGAAACAAGCAAAATGCATAAAATGCAAATGACCTTATATGCCTATAAGGCCGTGTTTACGTTATTCGATAGGACAAAAAGGACAATGAAACTCAATTTTTTATTTGAAAGGTTAATTATTCATACTTTCAATTGCTAAATTGAATCCAATATCAACATGCATTCATGTCTGGTCTTGAAACCGCAATTCACATAGTGCTTTCTTGTACTGTTGAACTCGGACCATTTACAACGTTCTGGTTTGAGAAAACATGCAAAGGTCCAACAATCTATTTGTATTCAATATGAATACATATTGGTCATAACAACCAAGGCCTACAGGCAAGGGTGCATGAAGGCTGACGAAGGCACACATTAGCAATTATGTACAAACATTAATATAGGTTTTCCCGGCCAATTTCCTGAAATGTCCATTCACTTCTGAAAATCAGTCATTCATTTTCGTCTGAATTGGAATGCACGTCTTTAATCCCATTTCAATTCAACGAAAGTTCAGTCGTTTATATTGTCCGTGCATTCGGTTTTGAGAAACAGACGGCCAATTACGTTACATGTGCATTCATTTACGCGAGCATACCTTTTCTATATTGATTTCAGGTATAGCTAATTTGATTGATGGTTAATGCAAAAGAAACCACTAATTTTATCTGGTGCCGATGGCATTTAACTAAAAGTGAAATAGAATGGTGAATGTTTGAAATCGCGCGGCCATCTAAAAGCGAAATAGAAGTCTTGTAAACGAATCTGAATGGACATAAACGTAAGGTGCTGCTCAATCACTCAATTGATTGAACTGAAATGGAATCGAATGCTCCGGTAGCAAAAACAAAACGCCGATTCAGAGCGATTTTCAAATTAAGACGAAAATGAATGACTGATTTTCAGAAGTGAATGAACATTTCAGGAAATTGGCCAGGACAACCTATAATACACCAACCGCAGATTATGACACTACTTTTTTCTCTTAAAAATTCTGGATTAGTCCCAATAGAAACTGAAAAGAAGATGTTCTATAAATTTGAATTGCAAATTCTGCCTGATCAAAAAGCTTTCCTTGAACTCAAACTCTCAAAACATTTTTCAAAGCACCTTCTTGAATTAGGAAAGATTCTCACAAAAACGGAAGATGAAGTAAAGGTTTATAATCAAGATTAGTAGATTTTGCGAGAAATAAAGGGCAAAAGTGTACTTTGGGACCCCTTTCCTTTAAGACAACTAAATCCACTTTTATGTTATTGGACTCGCCAAGATACCTGGCGATGTTGAAAAGCAACAGGAGTGTCATCGAGAGAGGGCAGTATTATGGATTTTATGAGGTAAAATGATGAAAATGACCACACAAAAAAACCAACACCACCACAACACGAATATGAAGATGGAGGGTGCACCAGCTCATGTGTGATGCTATTGCTCAGACAAAATATGTTGATTCCCTCGGCTTCAACTTGAAAAAAATTGATAATGAAGTCATTCTTTTTGTCAAAATACTGTTGAACATTTTGAAAACTAAGGCAAAGGAAGATTGCTTGAGGTTGCATAAGTCATTTTGGAGCAATAAGAACAGTTTTAGAACTAAAGAAATGAAGGGTCATAAAGTACACTTTTACCAAATTAATAAATTATGGACAGATTGTCAAAATCCATTAATTACATAACTCTAAAAAAAAAAATGCAGTTTAAAACCACCCATGTGATGGGCTCTTGACCAATAGGAATGAGGAGTCAGGTTGGCATAGTGGTACTTTCCTCGCCTTCCACCGCTGTGGCCCAGGTTTGAATCCCGCCTGGGCCAATATGTGGATTGGGATTACAGTCCCTGCATAATTCCGTGGGTTTCCCCAGAATAGTCTTCTGGGGTTTTCCTCCCACCTCCACAACTGTAATTTCTACTCATTGTCTCCTCTCTACGGTTCCTTGGGCACTTTTGAGGAATCCTTGGTTTCATTACCAGAAATAAATAATAATAATAATAAGGTATTTATGAATGCTAGATAAAAATGATATGTACAACATTTGTCTGCTGAAAATTGCAGATAATGAAGCCCCACACAGGCCTCCTGGTATGACCATTTCAGAATCTGATATATTTACACACAGTAGATTTGAAATTGCAAAATTTAAGTACCTTCACATTTTAAACCTGGTATATATTGGTGCAAATGCTGGAGGTATCTGTCCTAGGAAGGAACAACCAGAATAATATTAACCCATAAGTACTTGTATTGCACTGTATTACCTTGTACTACACTGTATTACATTGTATTGCTCTGTATTACATTGTATTACATTGTATTATGGTAACCCTCCTGCTCTCTGAACAGTCACAGACAGTCAACAAAATCAATCCTCTTCCCCTGCCAAGCCTTTTACACAGGCTAGTCACCAATAGTCAGATCATATTTCCAGCAAGCACTGTGACTAGTCAAATTCAGTCAACGGACAAAAGCAGACAAGTGGTAGGCACAGCTGGCTTATCAATCACCTACAGTCATAGCAAAGCTTTATCAAGTTACATGAACAGTTAGAGCCTATCAATCCTGCTTGATGTAGGCTGGGAGCTCTTAACTTTTACAAACTTGATTAGGTCACTTGATTAGGCCAAAAAAAAGAATAGTTCTGCTTCTCTAACCTCCTTTACCCTATTATTCCTATTCGGCCTAAAAAAAATTAAAAATTTTAAAAAAGAAGAAAAAAAGAAAAAAGATTGAAATAATAAAAAAAAAAAATTGTTCTTTTTCTTTCTGTCTTCACAAAATCAAATCAACAACCCTTTCAAAAAAAATTTGTTTTTATTTATTTCTTTACTTTTTTTTTTTTTTTTATCAAAAGAAACCTCCGTTATTTTATTATTTTACACCGATATATATATATATAACGATGTCGTGCGCGGTGTCTATATATATCACAGCGGACGACTGTTCCCGCCGCCCAAATTTTAGAGAGACATGAAAAATGGTAACCAAGTCCATAGCTGTGCGACCGATAGTGCGCTAGCAGTGCAGGCCACATGGCGGAACTGCCACACACATGCTCGCATCACACACCTGTTTGTTTGGCCAGTTCCTCATTTTGACTAAGCGCAGCATATGGGTGCGACGGCCTGAATTTTCGATATTTTTTAAAAATTCGAAACGTAAATATATTGACAATAATTATGGTAGTTTTATTTCACTTTTTTGCCATTTCGTGTATAGCTTTCGTAGTGCAATGAAAATAGTTCAGGCTAAAAAACTATTTTTTTTGGCCTTGAGTTTGACTAAAAGGACAACTCGGCACAGAATGTGTGTTTGCATAGGAGAGGTACATTGTGTTACTCCCGAGTCCTTGATGAATGCAGAAAGCCATTGTGCACTTGGGCGGTTAAGGAGTAATTAGTGGGGCGCTTTGGGCGGTACAGGGCCGGGGAAGTAATGGGATAATATAAATCAACATAATAAACATATGCATTGGCTGGAAGTTGTGACATATTGAAGCATAATTAATATAATTGTTGTAACTGATCAGATCACGGCAAAATTAGCAAATTCTAAAATGTGATCACACAGTATAAAAAAAATGAAAGATTATTACCTCCTACACACTGACAGGGAAGCCTATGTCAAAGAATACCCATGACATTGCACATCCGTAGAAATATACATGAAAAAGGTTTAAAAGTCTGAAAGATGATGTCACCATTGCAAACTCTTCTTGCTGATCAACAGCAGCAGCAGCAGCAGCAGCAGCAGCAACAGCAGCAAGGTGAACTTGAAGAGTCCCTTCTCCGACTTGCTGTCTAAATCACGACATCATGATGACATCATGCAACTTGCTGCAACTCCTTCAAGAGCCTGATCCGGGTGCAGACTCTTCTTGCTGATCAACAACAGCAGCATCAGCAACGGCAGGTGCAACAAGGTGAACTTAAAGAGCTGCTTGTCCAACTTGCTGTCTAAATGATGACATCAAAAAGTCGCAGCAACTCCTTCAAGAGCCTGATCCAGGTGCAGACTCTTCTTGATGATCAACAACATCAGCATAAGCAACGGAAGGTACAACCATTGAAGAGCTGCCTGTCCAACTTGCTGTCGAAATGACGACATCATGATGACATCATCATAAAGTCGCTGCAACTCCTTCAAGAGCCTGATCCGGGTGCAGACTCTTCTTGCTGATCAGCAACAGCAACATCAGCAATGGAAGGTGCAATAAGGTGAACTTGAAGAGCTGCTTGGCCGACTTGCTGTCTGCCTTCCGATAAAACCGCCAGCCCAGGTGAACCAGCCAGAGGTTTAGGGGGAGGGAGTCCAAGGCGAATGTCCAAGTAGTCAGGCCTATTACCGGAGCCAGGGTACTGAGTCCCAGCATGCCTAGGGAGTGACGCAGGGCCACGCGACGACAGAGGGAAGGGTTGGTGGTAGCCATCATGCGGTAGCCCCCTCGGGAGTAGTCACTGCGTAGATTCCAGCTCAGGGCGTTGAAGTGTGGGAACTGCCAGCAGTACAGGAACCCTGCCATCAGGAGTGCGCCTGTAAAGCATTTCATAAAAGAGGAATTGTCATTATGTTAAATCAGGCATGTCTTGCCAGTTCATGTTTACTTTATGTGAACATCTTGGCACCAAGCACTGACTGGACTAGTCACAGACTCCCATGTTAGAATTTACGCAATTGATATCTACATGATCGATTGAACGGAACTTGAGGTCAACATTTTATTAGGAAAAAATGTTGCAACCAGACGCCATTTCAGTGGTTGTGTACAAAGTCTATGGAGAGTCAAAAAAAATTTCTAAGTATTTCCTAACAAAATTGGAAATGTTTCTCAGTCCCAGATTCATCTCTTATCATCATTTTTGCAATGACTGACCTTCAATGAGATGATATATGAAGAAAAAAGTGGCGTCAGGTTGCAACATTTTTTTTCATTTATTTTGTTTTAGTCATCAATTCCCAATATGTTCAATATGTTGCAAGTTGTAATGTTTTCAATCTTTCACAAAACTCATTTTCGAGTCCCCAAGTGGTATTTAGAACGAGGCCTAAGCACCAAGGCTGTGATGACTAGGTTCTGTGAATAAGTAGGAATATGGGTGTTTGATATGAGGTTAAGCCCAACTAGAGCAAAGGCCCCAACTATATTAGGGTAGACCCCCTCCCCCCCCCCATAGTTTGGGAAGTCCTAACTATGATTGGGTATAGGCGTGGGCGACTAGTGAATTTTTATAGTCTCGACTAATTTCAATCGCCGTGATTAGTCACCACATAACAACTAGTCGACGAGTTAGAAATGTATAGTCGGGACTACCAATGCTTTTTAGCATTGGTGACTAGTTGACTAGTTGTCCCACACACCAAATTTGGTAGATCCTAATTATAGTTTGGGAAGTCCTTCGTATGGGCTTAACAGATACAACTGGCCATGAATACAAGAAATTCACGAGTATTTACTTGAGTCCAAATTCTTAAAAGCCCAAGTACTTAGATCACAATACCATATTTCTATTAATAACTCCCTAGGCATTTTTGCTAGGATGCAACCTCAATCCTGCAAAATCCTCCAACTGCCTCAATGCAAAAATTGCATACTGACTCGATCCTGAAAAAAACTCCAACAATCACTGTCAATATGTTGAGGCAGAGCTAGTGACATCCTGGAGCAATGCGGAGATTTCAATTATATTCAAGGCCAAAATGTATGCACTGCTGAGCGTAAACAACACAAGGTCCAGCCCAAGACCTTGACACAGTTCATCCTCCAAAATCAGGTTAGGGTTAAGGTTTATTTCCAAAACGGTTTACATCCATTTGAAAAAAGAGCGAGAATGTTGAACTGATATATCTTTGACTTTATTGTACTCTTATATTTTTTAAGTCCTACACACCTGGTTCCAGGGCACCAGTACAAGCAGCCCATCCTATTGCAGGTGGAAGCGCACCGACCACAGCCCCTACCCAGGTATTGACGATGCTAAGCCGCTTCAGGGGAGTATAGACTGCCACGTACAGGGCCCAGGTGCTAGCAGCTATGGCTGCGGCTAAGGGGTTGACAGTCAGGGCCAGGGTGCCGACTCCCGCTGTGCCGACAACCGAGGCAAAGCCGACAGCATGGAGAGGGCTGGGATGAGAAAGCGAATGCTTGGATTGATCTTAACACATCTTTAACCCATTGGCAATCACACTATAATGTTAACCCTAACTCCCTAGCATGATTTACTAGGAACCATACCCATCCTGGCAAATTCCAACACCATATGGGAAACTGCACACACATATTTCTGAGTTTCTGGAGGTGTGCCAACCCAATGTAAAAGACTGACTTTAGGGGTACTGTACCCATCCCGACAGATTCCAACAAAACATGCTGTTCGGATTTGATGGGTTGAGTTCTGTTAGGGTAGTTATTTACCTCTGAAACAGTACTAACTGTTAAAAAGTGAAGACCTCAACAAGAAGTTGACATCTTTTTATTTCAATAATTTTTTTTCACAGTTGAACAAAGAAATTGACTGGAGCAGGGTTTGAACCCCTAGATTGCCCTTCTGGTGCTCTACCAACTGAGCTATCCAGCCCTGCATGTTTGTTTGTCAATATCTTTGTTCAAGGGGCGCTAGTCAGAAGCCATTAACTGGTATATGGATCTTTCTTGAGAAAAAAAAAAAGGGAACAAAATTTAGAATTTGACCTCTCATATTCCAAATAGCTTAAATATCACTGAGTAGTTCAGGAAGAGATGGCAAGGACCAAAATATCAAAGCAAAGATCCACCTGTACAAATCTTCCATAGTGAAAAGGCACAGGGATGGACACAATTGTGACAAACATGTCCACCCCCGTTACACTTCTCTATGGAAAATTTGTACAGGCAAAATCTGATATGCTCCTCTTAAAGTGTAAAGCTGGTCATCACTATTTCTTACACATTTTTAAAGACAGGTAAATTAGATGAAAGGATCCAAAGGACATAGGAAGATTTGAACATTTTAATCATATCAAACACTTACAAATCAAAAAAATCATCGTTTGAGAAGCACTTTTTAGTTATTTGATCATTTCCTTACCTCAGAAGACCCTTGACCAGGACCCTGTTTCTTGTTCTTGCCATCTGCGAATCATATGGAACCTCGAAGTACTGCAGGAAGAGGGGAATGCTTCTGCCGTTAATGGTTACAATTGGCATAGCAATTAACATCAAAGTAAATATCCCGTTAATTACACTGGTGTGAGAGTATGGTGAAAGGTGTAAAAAAGGAAATATTTGCTAGGGAAATTCAAGTTAAGAACCCAAATTGTAATAATAATATGCGTATAAAAGTATGATTGAGCAGTTATAAATGTGGGGTTTAAAACGGGCTAAAGGCCTGGTCACCGATAATGGCCCGGGCCAAATGTTAAAAAATCATAACAAGTCAAAATGTTGACCAACTTTTTCAATAAAAAACTGCAAATGGAAAAAATATAGCTTCTGGCCCGCTGTCTGCTCACTTTTGTTACCAAAATTTCACAGAATAGTTCAGTTGGAGGTCTTGGGCCCAACATCCTTGTTTGATGTTATACTAATCAAATAATTTAGCTTACCTGATTGACTGTGTTAGCTGAGCATGATGTCAGGAAGGTCCCTAGTGCTGTCAGAGCACACGTTGATAGCTCAAACACCCCCGGTGCCATGCCATAGCCAGCCAACGCTGAGACGACTACCAAACCTGAACAGTTGAAAACGACGGGTTATATACGCTTTACCTAGATATGAACTCTGTGTAGGTACAGAAGATGGCGCTTTGTATTTTTTAACAAAAATTGATTGAAAAAAAAATTTCAAACTCAACTCATAAGATTAGAGGCCATAGTTTGAATATGTTCACCTAAGGGCAAGTTCGCGCAAGAGATATAGTTGACCAATGGTTAACCATAGTTCGACTAAAGTTAGCCCGAACTCTGTCTAGTCGACGATGGTTGACTACGCTAGTCGACCATTTGGAACCAGCCTACCGAGGCTAGTTGCACAACGATTTATGGCTGGTTATCGATAGCAATTTCCATAGCATAGTGCAGAGGGGACCATCTATCAACAAAAATGGCGGAAAATGAAACTGTGAGCACTAAATTTCATTTTCATTGCACAGTTTGTCCATGTTAGTTTACGATTATGACACTTTTGTCACCATTGTACAATAATATTGGCAATTAGATGAGATTTGAAGGTTTGCATGGTGGAAAGATACTAAGACAAGATAAGTTTGCGGTAGCACCATGTGAAATAAATCTCTTTTGTGAGTATGTGTGGTTCTGAAAAGAACCGGAGGGACTCAACGTTTCGAACAGTATGCTCTGCCCGTCGTCAGGAGATTATTGGCGATTATCCTACACTATACACAATCACTCTTATTGTGTAAATAAAGAGAAACAACAAGTGCTGAATAATTGTGCGACCGCCATTTTCTGACGGTCGTTGACATGACAATAGTTTGACTGGAGTCGTTCGCACTTCAACTTCAGTACGCATACGCTAGGTACATGTACGTCAGGAACCAACCACTAGTTAACCACTGGTCCTTGCTCGAACTTGCTCAAAATTTAGCTCCTTTTCATCACCTGTTAGCCTGCTCTTTGACAGCTGTAGATACAGTGAGGGAAGCTGACCCAGCCCCACTCTCTGCTCCCTCCACTGACCCAGGCTGGGTTCCGCCACCCCTTCCGACTCCTTCTCCTCCCCTTTGTTCCCGTCCTTGGGCTCAATGGGGCAAGGGGTGACCTGGTCCACGCTGCTCTGTATGGCCGTCTCCACTCGCTGGTTGAGGTCCTGGATGGCAGGGGACCAGTCAGCTGGGGACCGGTCGGGGGAGTCTTGCGTGGGTTTCGGGACGGATGTTTGGTCAGACGTGGATGGGTGTGGGTCAGGGTGGCTGGCTGGGACTGGATACGGCTTGACAGCTGAGGAGGCATACTTGCTTGTAACCTGTTCATAAATAGGCAAGACAATTATGGTCATGATATTGTTTGTTCAATGCTTTATAAGTTTCAATTCATTCAAATACTTTGAACTTTTACATTGTGAATAGGTCTATAATGGAAGGTGTTTATAGTAAAACCATTCGGTTTGGATGAACTCCCTTTAATTCATTGTTTGACCCATTTGTGTTAAAATTAAATAGCACTGAGGGGGTTATTGTGCAATGAGCATCCAGTCTGTTGTGGGGCTGTGGCAAGTTCTATATTAAATTCCAATCAACTGTAGTAAGACCTTTTGTGATGAATCACTCACCTGTTTTGTTCGATTCTTTTTCCCAGCTCGCTGTGTGACTGAAGCGCACAAGTGCACCGATCGCCTGGTCTGAGCATGCAGAAAGCTGCTCAACAAGGCAGAGTACCGAGGAAGAATCTTCAGTGCAATCTGATGCATAGACATTGTCATTCTTGTTTGGTTACCAGCTCCGGAACTATTGCACACATAGCATGGTTCTGAATGGACAGAGTGAAAAAAAGATCCAAATTGAAATTTCAGGCTGTTTACATGTACACCTGGCACAAAAAGAAACTACCGTAATTTTCGGAATATAAGCCGCGGCTTATACGTTGATTTTGCCCATGAAAATGTTTACTGCGGCTTATACACAGGGCGGCTTATACGCCGAGCCTTGAAGAATAAAAAATAAAATTCACATGTGTATTTAATGTACTGGTATAAGAACAGATATGTTGCTGAAATGAATTATCAATTAAGAAAGTCATTAACGAACAGAAACATTGTGCCACGTAAAGGTGCTGAGCGGTAAAAAGTACGGTGAAAGCTGTCACGTCTTCGATCGACGCTTGCAACATACAAGCCGTACGTGATTCTAGTGCTGCTGCATGCAGCGCTGCTTTCCCCCAGCAGACCACACCATTTGATGTAATATAGGGGTGTACTCATTCTTGGAAACAATAATTACCAACATTTCCGCTGTTTAAAAAAATAAAAAAGACGACTAATACTTTTTATGGTGTCCAAAACATTTCTTTATTCGATAATCAGTTGTTCAACGTCACAATATATTTTTTGTACTTGAAATGTATTCAAGAAACGATGTAAACCTCAAAACAGTGACTACATCACCCCTTACAAAATTAATGGATTCGTCCATGAAAATGGCAGCATCGTTTTGACTATTTTCGAAGAAAGTTACAATCGAAACTTGAATACTGCTCGTTAGTTATCACAAAAATTTGATAAGTTTTGAGATAAAAACGGACCTGTATATTTTTAGGACAAAACAATTCAGCATCTGTTGCCACAAAGCAAGATTTGTACTTAGCGCTCCAGTCAGACAACACACGCAATGGGGGGAAATCACGGTGGGTTGCATACTCTACACGTGCTGCAGGGAAATGTTGTCATATGCCGGCGCGGCGCAGGCAGCCGCGCCGTTACGGCCGGGGACCGGATGGGGCAGCCGGCAGCAATTCCCGGTGATTATTTCTCATCATCAATTTCCACATTTATTTGTGAGAGTATCGATTGTAAATGATTTGATACAACTTTTGTGGCCCTTTTTATAGCTTCTGTTGTGTAAATGGAACTGGTTCAGAGCATTTTGGCTAGAATTTGGAGGCCTTACAAAATTGAAACCACTCAGTCGGTGTGGCTTATACGCCGGTGCGGCTTATACGCCGACTTCAAATCTTAATTTGCAGATTTTTGCGTGCTGTGGCTTATACGCCGCGCGGCTTATATTCCGAAAATTACGGTAAGCAGTTTTTATAATTATCCTTGTTTGGACATTTCTCAGTGAACAAAAAAATCCGAAATCTAATTTTGTCAGGGAAACTTTTCGGTTCAATTTGATACCTCACTTAGGAACAGTGTGTGAGAAATAACGAGAGCACAAGCGCTGAAGCTCCTGAAACCCCACAACTAAAAGTTGCACTTAGTGAGATTTTCAATGGGCACTACAATGAATGCAATGATGCACGCCCCCCATTCAATTGTGTGTTGAAATGCCCATTGAAAATCTGCAATTGTTACGGAACCGTCTGGTTCCCCGACCCAATAGTATTCAACGTCAGGATCTTTGGCTGTTGGAACCAGACTATCACTCAACCGAATGGTTCTTGGCTTTATTTCCTTTTTAAAAAAAAATCCACGGATTACGAAGCCACCGATTTCTACGAAGAAAATGAAATCTACTTAAATAAAAAGAACGGTTTGATTTAAAACATGAAAGTACAGTAAAACTATTAAAAAAAAAGAGCAGCGCAGCACTGGTTTTGAACCCGGATCTCCAGCACAGTAGTCCAACGTGTAATCAATCGAGTTACGTGTAATCAAAAGTGTTTCGATCATTCCAAAATGACTTGTGCAACCTCAACTTTCCTCAAGCAAACTTCTTTCTGATAAGCCTAGTTTTTATGTTTTAAACAGTTTGGTCATGTTGGTTACACATGCAACTTGTTTGTCTGATCTTATTGTTGTCATGCTTGTCTTAACCGTCACAGTCCAGCAAAGTCACATTGCACTGCAGCCTGCGCTGCACATGACATAGGCCTACCTGCCTATGAAACCAATGTTATTTTATCGCCTGTGTTGTAATTTTGCTTCAATATCAAAACCCTACCCTCTCTCCACCAAATTAATCCTTCCACATGACGTCGCCAGCGATTTAGGTAAATTCAGTAACTAAAAGATTTTCGTTATCTTGTTAAATTATTTGTTTTCCTTATACTTTATACGGGAAGATTTCCATACTGGGCCACCACTTACCTGCCGCAAAACACATCAATTTCACCCAAGGTGAATCCAGGAAGACTCGCAAATATGCGGAACATTTTTAGGAAAAAGGTGTTTTTAGAGCACATTTTGGACGCACATGTCGTGCAGAATTATGTTGGAGGCAGCCGGTCAAATTGATTGAAGTGTCTGGGATACAGCAGTATGTTATACGCATGACATCGACAACCATGACAACACATTAGGTCGAGGGAATGAAAGTCATAAAATACCGTCCACCGCCCGCATGTGCCGAAAGGTGTCGCGGAAATTTTTCATTATTTACAAAAAAATAATTATTTACCCAGAATATTAATCTGCCACGACAGTTTACTTTTAATTTTATCAGAATCAGCTCTTCACAATTTTTCTAAAGCAGAATAGTTGCATTCTGTGTACCACATTGGCGCGAAACCAAATCTGCCCACGCGAACAGAGTACAGTGAACACGCGGAACATGTGCATACAATGTATAGCGCGCAGTTACCAGCACTAGCGCTGCATACCAACGACTCCCTTTGGCCGTTTTCCCAAACACTTTCATGATGTCAACGTAGTGACATCATGCAATTTGTCTGATTCTGGTTAGTGCTTCAGAATAATGAATAATGAATAATGAAAAAAAAAGCCTCATTGTTTTACAAATTCAGCAGGACGGTATTCTATGACTTTCATTCCCTTGGCCTCAGCCGGCCAATGATAGTGTACTCCTAGAACTATGGTAGTGGAGCCTCATAGAGTCAGAACCCCGCAAAATTGTTGTCAGCACAAAACACTAATTAAGTACAAAAACGTCCATCCCAAATAAGCTTTTTCCCACAGAACCGCTGCACAGTTTGCCCCTAAACTCCGTACAATACCTCATGACATACTCACGTTATGTGCACCCAACAAACATCGGTGGATTCTGTCTGTTTTTAGGCCAAAATGATGAAAAACATGCCCTTTCCACACTGAGCACGCGCGCAGAATGATCGCAGTCATTTTCGGTTCGATCGCTCTGAGCGCGCCGCGGGGGGTATGGTGTAGGAGCGGAACGATAGTATGCGCATGCGTACAAGTGCAAGTACGTACCCCCCGCGGCGCGCTCCGAGCGATCGAACCGAAAATGACTGCGATCATTCTGTGCGCGTGCACGTTTCAAGTGTCAGGTTGGCTCAGTGCGGAAAGGGCATATTTTTCATCATTTTGGCCTAAAAACAGACAGAATCCACCGATGTTTGTTGGGTGCACATAATGTGAGTATGTCATGAAGTATTGTACGGAGTTTAGGGCCAAACTGTGCAGCGGTTCTGTGGGAAAAAGCTTGGTTGGGATGGACGTTTTTGTACTTAATTAGTGTTTTGTGCTGACAACAATTTTGCGGGGTTCTGACTCTATGAGGCTCCACTACGTGGAGCCTCATAGTTCTAGGAGTAATGATAGTGCAAATACGTCATTATGAATATTCAATTTCTCAAGAATTTTAGTTTATTTCAATCATTGTCAACATGGTCAATGGATTCTTCAAATACATGCATGTATGTCCAAAGATTAATCATTGCAATGCGATCGTGCGCGTGGTCTAGTGGTACTAAAAGTCTGGTCTTTCAAGTGTCCGAGGTTCGAATCTGAAGTTAGTGACTGATTAATATTTATAAATAATATTAATAATAAACAGGAAGGATAGGGTGAGAGCTGGAGGGAAAGTGGAGGAAATAAACCATAAAGAATGCAACTTTTTGGCGCTTGAAAAAAGTGGTGTCCCAGTACAGAATTATTTCCCTTTATACATGGAGCTACCTCTAGCTCTACTGAGTGGAGCGCTGAATTACGGGTACCCCTCCATACTAGCGCTCCACCGATTCACCATACTTTGGTAGTGTCGAGCGCAATCTGAGTCCCACGCGCAAGTTTAAACCTGCGCGCGCAGGTTTAAACTTGCGCCCACGCAAGTTTAAACCTGCGCGTGCAGGAATTTACTTGCTTCAAATTGCGCGCGCAAGTTTAAACTTGCGCGTGCAGGCATTTACTTGCTTCAAATTGCGCGCGCAAGTTTAAACTAAGGGGGTTTTCGAAATCTTTGCTTCGTCTTCGGCTTCGGCCGGCTTTGCCTTCGACTTCTGAATCACTGAGAGGCAAACTAAACAAAAATATTCCAATTTTTGGCTTCACATCAACCGATTGAATGTTCCTGAAGCATAACAGGCACCACAATGTAGCTGGAGTTCCAGAAGTTGGGGCCTAAAATCTCCTAAGCCGAAGCCAATCGGTTTTTTTTACGGAATTTTAACTTCTGAAAAGAAGTGAACGGTCGAGGGTGTAATCTTCATTGTGGGAACCGAGCTAATTTTTTTTTTCGTGAATTTTCGTCCTTGAATATCACATTTTTGGCGACATTTCGACTTGAAAACGCATGTGACACGCGTTGAGCATCAGGAAATGCACACTGGGAAACTGCTAAACGAGTTCCAAAACTATGCTGAATCTTGCAGCAAAATAGAAGATTATGTACTGCTTATGTCTCGTCGAAGTCAAGAAACCTCCCATCTCCATTCACACCACGTTATAAAGGACATGGCAGGCATTGCATGCCCGCACTCGTCATGCATGCTCGTGGGAAGAAATCTGACACCATTCGGTGGCATCATGCGGTCGTCGCCGGCCAGCCGTGCCGGGAGTTCGAGCTCGAAACCCCACCACAAACATCGCTTGTGACAGGCTTTGGAGTCGAGTTTTGTGTGTAATATGCGGGTAAACAGGGATTTGGTTTTGTGCAGTAAATGTGAAAACTGGTTCAATTTCAAATTAAATTTTGTGATTATGACTTGGCTATTCCTTCTTCCAATGTATTTTTGTGTCATATATTTTTTTAGACATTTTAATGTTGCGTTTTGCATTGTTTTTAATCTTGCTTCATTTCCTTTTCCATTTTTTTTGCAGCTGTTGCTGTAAATGGAGATGTTTTGATTGTCGTTCCTACTGATGACGATGCAGACCTTGGAATCTACAATATGTGACATAATGAAGAACTCTGTCATGTCTGTGAAGAATAAAACTATGGCCAGACTTGAACTGAATTTTAAAAATCCTTTTATTTAATATACTTTTATTTAATATACTTTTATATATATTTTGAATTATTTTTAATAATGGAGACTAGACATGCATTAAACAGAAATGTAAACATTAACCAGGCATGCAACTTTTCCTTGGATCAGCTGATTTCCTCTTTTTTTACTTCCCATGTGTGCCATTGAAAATAGAAAAACACTGTACAAAGCAAAGTCGTGGCATTAAAATAATGAGAGCATTGCATGAATTCAGTGAGGTTTCATGTTTTAAACCTTTTTTACTTTCTCTGTTAGTTTTGTGTTGTTTTTGGAATTGACTTGAGCTCTTATTTGGAATGTTTAATTGGCCCAATGATCAGGGGTAATAATAATACTGTAAGCGCTGTGATTTAGTTTACTACGAAGAGCGTTCTTAAATATTTATTAAAACAATTATTATGATTGTTATTATTAATTACAAAATCCTCAAGAAATCCACAAAGCCGGGCAAAAAGTGAACTTTATTTCAATGATAACTAAAATTGAAATAAGAAAAGGAAAACAGAAATTTCGGGTGTACATTATCGCAAATCATGTGGCAGGGTTTTATTTAAACATGGACATTCTGTATAGCTAAGGTCAAACATTTACTTGTAGAGCACTCAATGTCTTTTTTTATAAAAAAAAAGTTAATGTTAATTACACCCAGTTGCAAATTAAAACATATAAGGTCCAATTTTGGTTGCCGCACAGAAATAACACGCACCCTTATACAAAGCAACATCCCTTCATTTTGTGAGGGATTATCTGAATAAAGGTTTTGTATTTTTAAAAGAATGTTGAAAAAAAATCATATTAATCAACACTACCGGTACATACAAAAACAATAGGATAGTGAAACCATGGAACTAAGATCCCCCCCCCCCCACTCAAATACTCAGGAGAGTGCAAGATACTTAATAGTTAAACCCTAGTCCATAATTCAACTCCCTCAGTCATGGAAAGTTCGTGGTGGAAAAAAAAAAAGGCCATGTAAACTATATAACGCCGTCACAATTTCGTAAGCCCGCGATTGCCATTTGCTAACATTGTACATGTACGTACACTTTACCTTGCGCATGCAAGTTTAAACTTGCGCAAGGGTCTTAAATTGCGATCGCCTTTGCGCAAGTTGTAACGTGCGCGCGCAAATTAAAATGGCGCGGTGTAGTTTGCGTGTTTCGAGAGTCACTCGCGCAAGTTTAAACTTGCGCGCGCAGGTTTAAACTTGCGCGTGGGACTCAGATTGCGCTCGACAGTAGCACCATCATAGTAGCATAGTCACAAACCCACGCGAGGACAAAAAGACCCCCAAAAAACGGTAAAGAGATTACAAATGAGAGAGACAGTTATCCTGGATTGATCTATACATTCTTGACATCCCATGAGACCCCTTATATTGTTCCCAAACAGCGAACATTTTGGAAAAAAACAGCAAAATAGTCTGAAAACTTACAGTTCAATGTGTTTGCATGGAGGTTCAGTTCTTGAATTAGCTTGTCGCTGAGTGAGGGCGTCTGACGTGACGTCACGTCGTTGCTCGATCGATCGCGAAGAAAAACAAGTCGCGCTTTATCAACGACTGTCTCGTGTAATGATACGTGCTCCGATCCGCGCCGTACGACAGTATGGGCTTTGAACACACCCAAGGTGGAGACGGCTGAAACGACACGTTCTAAACAAATTAATGACGACAGAAACCCACATGAAACTCGTGTCAAAGAAAGAACTACTAATATACTGACAAATGAGAATCCCAGTATTATTTTTTCTTCTTCTGAAATTGCAATTCTGAAAATGGCAATTTCGTACGTATGGAGGGGTACCCGTAATTCAGCGCTCCACTCAGTAGAGCTAGAGCTACCTCCATGCTTTATCATGTTTATACTATAGGAACGGGGTCCTGAAGTAAACTACACAATCGCCGCACTTGCTCTTTCACTTCACTCAAGCGCAGCACGTGGTTTGCAAATACAATGATCCTGATGATGGCCTACGTGCCGTACGTGCATACAGTTTACAAAACCAAAAAAATCACCGTGACCGTGGTTCGTTAATGAACATGATGAAGTTCTAATTCTCTCTCGACGACGCGGTATTTTAGTCATCTAAACCACGTAGTGTGACCATGTTTCCTGTCAATATAATTTTAAAATAATCCCAAACTCATTATCCAAGTAATCTCATACAAACTCAACACAAAAGACTTTTTCTTACCACATTTTGAGAGAGTTGAAAATCGACCAGGCTGATCTTTGCACGAAAATCAGGCCGGATTTTCGGCTGGCCGGATTTTCGGTTAGGCACTATTTTTACGGCGGCGCGCCGCCGTGAAGATTACCACTACGGTGGCCCTAAACAGTCATTGCAAATAAACCTTAGGGGAAAAGGATTTATAAAGGAAGTTCAACTTCTTATCACGGTGAATTACCTTAAATAACTGAAACTGTTGTTTATTCGACTCTAAAGTAAATCGTAATGAAAACTGTAGCAATTTATTTTAAGAATTGGGAATGTTAATGTTATAAATGTTAACGTTGCTGAATAAAGGTTCTGCCTTAAAGCCGGTGAGAGGGCGCTATATCCGCCAGACTGCCACTCAAGTAGTGGTGCGTTGCGGGAAGGACCGGGTCCTAGGCATGAGAATCCTGTTTAAACAGGAATTCCTATTTATTTTTGCCAAAATGTCCCGGGGGTGCCTCATTTCACATTTTTCTTTCCTTTTTTTCATAAAAATTAATGCTCAAACGGCCAGAACGCAATTTTCTTTTCCCAAACTACAGGGTTGTTTAGCGCCCTCTACGATACTTTTATGACACGTACGTACGCAGGTAAAGAAAATACGGATATCCCATTTTGAAATGATTTTGTACCATCCTAAATGTCCGAAATGTCCCGTTCCAATTGCAAACACGGGTTGAGGGACATCCAAAGTGTATTCTATTCGCGCCCCCAATAAATCGGTATTGAGACAGAGTCAGCCCAATGAAATTAATCCAACGATTGATAATTACAATACAAAAGACAGGTTTTTGCAAAGAAAATACGGATATCCCATTTTGAAATGATTTTGTACCATCCTAAATGTCCGAAATGTCCCGTTCCAATTGCATACACGGGTTGAGGGACTCTCAAAGTGTATTCTATTCGCGCCCCGAATAAATCGGTATTGAAACAAAGTCAGCCCAATTAAATTAATCCAACGATTGATAATTACAATACAAAAGACTGGTTTTTGCAAAGAAAATACGGATATCCCATTTTGAAATGATTTTGTACCATCCTAAATGTCCGAAATGTCCCGTTCCAATTGCATACACGGGTTGAGGGACTCTTAAAGTGTATTTTATTCGCGCCCCGAATAAATCGGTATTGAAACAGAGTCAGCCCAATGAAATTAATCCAACGATTGATAATTACAATACAAAAGACCGGTTTTTGCAAAGAAAATACGGATATCCCATTTTGAAATGATTTTGTACCATCCTAAATGTCCGAAATGTCCCGTTCCAATTGCATACACGGGTTAAGGGACTCTCAAAGTGTATTCTATTCGCGCCCCGGATAAATCGGTATTGAAAAAGAGTCAGCCCAATGAAATTAATCCAACGATTGATAATTACAATACAAAGACTGGTTTTTGCAAAGAAAATACGGATATACCATTTTGAAATGATTTTGTACCATCCTACATGTCCGAAATGTCCCGTTCCACTTGCATACACGGGTTGAGGGACTCTTAAAGTGTATTCTATTCGCGCCCCGAATAAATCGGTATTGAAACAGAGTCAGCCCAATTAAATTAATCTAACGATTGATAATTAACGTACAAAACAGCCGTTTTCCAAAGAAAGTACGGACATCCCATTTGAAATGATTTTGTACCATCCTAAATGTCCGAAATGTCCCGTTCCAATTGCATACACGGGTTAAGGGACTCTCAAAGTGTATTCTATTCGCGCCCCGAATAAATCGGTATTGAAACAGAGTCAGCCCAATTAATTTAAATCCAACGATTGATAATTAACGAACAAAACAGCCGTTTTCCAAAGAAAGTACGGATGTCTCATTTTGAAATGATTTTGTACCATCCTAAATGTCCGAAATGTCCCGTTCCAATTGCATACACGGGTTGAGGGACATCCAAAGTGTATTCTATTCGCGCCCCGAATAAATCGGTATTGAAACAGAGTCAGCCCAATGAAATTAATCCAACGATTGATAATTACAATACAAAAGACCGGTTTTCCAACGAAAATACGGATATCCCATTTTGAAATGATTTTGTACCATCCTAAATGTCCGAAATGTCCCGTTCCAATTGCATACACGGGTTGAGGGACATCCAAAGTGTATTCTATTCGCGCCCCGAATAAATCGGTATTGAAACAGAGTCAGCCCAATGAAATTAATCCAACGATTGATAATTAACGTACAAAACAGCCGTTTTCCAACGAAAATACGGATATCCCATTTTGAAATGATTTTGTACCATCCTAAATGTCCGAAATGTCCCGTTCCAATTGCAAACACGAGTTGAGGGTCATCCAAAGTGTATTCTATTCGCGCCCCGAATAAATCGGTATTGAAACAGAGTCAGCCCAATGAAATTAATCCAACGATTGATAATTACAATACAAAAGACCGGTTTTTGCAAAGAAAATACGGATATCCCATTTTGAAATGATTTTGTACCATCCTACATGTCCGAAATGTCCCGTTCCAATTGCATACAAGGGTTAAGGGACTCTCAAAGTGTATTCTATTCGCGCCCCGAATAAATCGGTATTGAAACAGAGTAAGCCCAATGAATTTAATCCAACGATTGATAATTACAATACAAAACAGCCGGTTTCCAACGAAATACGGATATCCCAATTTGAAATGATTTTGTACCATTCTAAATGTCCGAAATGTCCCGTTCTACTTGCATACACGGGTTAAGGGACTCTCAAAGTGTATTCTATTCGCGCCCCGAATAAATCGGTATTGAAACAGAGTCAGCCCAATGAAATTAATCCAACGATTGATAATTTACGTACAAAACAACCGTTTTCCAACGAAAATACGGATATCCCATTTTGAAATGATTTTGTACCATCCTACATGTCCGAAATGTCCCGTTCCAATTGCATACAAGGGTTAAGGGACTCTCAAAGTGTATTCTATTCGCGCCCCGAATAAATCGGTATTGAAACAGAGTCAGCCCAATGAAATTAATCCAACGATTGATAATTACAATACAAAAGACCGGTTTTTGCAAAGAAAATACGGATATCCCATTTTGAAATGATTTTGTACCATCCTACATGTCCGAAATGTCCCGTTCCAATTGCATACAAGGGTTAAGGGACTCTCAAAGTGTATTCTATTCGCGCCCCGAATAAATCGGTATTGAAACAGAGTCAGCCCAATTAAATTAATCCAACGATTGATAATTTACGTACAAAACAACCGTTTTCCAACGAAAATACGGATATCCCATTTTGAAATGATTTTGTACCATCCTAAATGTCCGAAATGTCCCGTTCCAATTGCATACACGGGTTAAAGGACTCTCAAAGTGTATTCTATTCGCGCCCCGAATAAATCGGTATTGAAAAAGAGTCAGCCCAATGAAATTAATCCAACGATTGATAATTACAATACAAAAGACTGGTTTTTGCAAAGAAAATACGGATATCCCATTTTGAAATGATTTTGTACCATCCTACATGTCCGAAATGTCCCGTTCCAATTGCATACACGGGTTAAGGGACTCTCAAAGTGTATTAGATTCGCGCCCCGAATAAATCGGTATTGAAACAGAGTCAGCCCAATGAAATTAATCCAACGATTGATAATTACAAAACAAAAGACTGGTTTTTGCAAAGAAAATACGGATATCCCATTTTGAAATGATTTTGTACCATCCTAAATGTCCGAAATGTCCCGTTCCAATTGCAAACACGGGTTGAGGGACATCCAAAGTGTATTCTATTCGCGCCCCGAATAAATCGGTATTGAAACAGAGTCAGCCCAATGAAATTAATCCAACGATTGATAATTACAATACAAAAGACCGGTTTTTGCAAAGAAAATACGGATATCCCATTTTGAAATGATTTTGTACCATCCTACATGTCCGAAATGTCCCGTTCCAATTGCATACACGGGTTGAGGGACATCCAAAGTGTATTCTATTCGCGCCCCGAATAAATCGGTATTGAAACAGAGTCAGCCCAATGAAATTAATCCAACGATTGATAATTACAATACAAAAGACCGGATTTTGTAAAGAAAATACGGATATCCCTTTTTGAAATGATTTTGTACCATCCTACATGTCCAAAATGTCCCGTTCCAATTGCATACCCGGGTTAAGGGACTATCAAAGTGTATTCTATTCGCGCCCCGAATAAATCGGTATATTGAAACAGAGTCAGCCCAATTAAATTAATCCAACGATTGGTAATTAACGTTCAAAACTGCCGTTTTACAACGAAAATTGGGATATTCCAATTTAATATGATTTTGTACCATTCTAAATGTCCGAAATGTCCCGTTCCACTTGCATACACGGGTTAAGGGACTTTCAAAGTGTTTTCTATTCGCGCCCCGAATAAATCGGTATTGAAACAGAGTCAGCCCAATGAAATTAATCCAACGATTGATAATTACAATACAAAAGACCGGTTTTCCAACGAAAATACGGATATCCCATTTTGAAATGATTTTGTACCATCCTAAATGTCCGAAATGTCCCGTTCCAATTGCATACACGGGTTGAGGGACATCCAAAGTGTATTCTATTCGCGCCCCGAATAAATCGGTATTGAAACAGAGTCAGCCCAATGAAATTAATCCAACGATTGATAATTACAATACAAAACAGCCGTTTTACAACGAAAATTCGGATATCCCAATTTAATATGATTTTGTACCATCCTAAATGTCCGAAATGTCCCGTTCCAGTTGCATACACGGGTTAAGGGACTTTCAAAGTGTATTCTATTCGCGCCCCGAATAAATCGGTATATTGAAACAGAGTCAGCCCAATGAAATGAATCCAACGATTGATAATTACGATACAAAACAGCCGGTTTCCAACGAAATACGGATATCCCAATTGGAAATGATTTTGTACCATTCTAAATGTCCGAAATGTCCCGTTCCACTTGCATA
This sequence comes from Patiria pectinifera, assembly GCA_029964075.1. NCBI lineage: Eukaryota > Metazoa > Echinodermata > Asteroidea > Valvatida > Asterinidae > Patiria > Patiria pectinifera. Next base: position 3,670,095 of record CM057146.1, read on the forward strand.
CACGGGTTAAGGGACTCTCAAAGTGTTTTCTATTCGCGCCCCGAATAAATCGGTATTGAAACAGAGTCAGCCCAATTAAATTAATCCGACAATTGATAATTACGATTCAAAAGACCGGTTTTCCAAATAACATACGGATATCCCATTTTGAAATGATTTTGTACCATTCTAAATGTCCGAAATGTCCCGTTCAAATTGCATACAGGGGTTAAAAGACATCCAAAGTGTATTCTATTTGCGCCCCGAATAAATCGGTATTGAAACAGCGTCAGCCCAATTAAATTAGTTCAACGATTGATAATTACAAAACAAAACAGCCGTTTTCCAAAGAAAATACGGATATCCCATTTTGAAATGGTTCTGTACCATCCTAAATTTCCGAAAATGTCCCGTTCCAATTGCATACACGGGTTAACGGACATTCAAAGTGTATTCTATTCGCGCCCCGAATAAATCAGCATTGAAACAGTGTCAGCCTAATTAAATTAATCCGACGATTGATAATTACGAAACAAAACAGCCGTTTTCCAAAGAAAATACGGATATCCCATTTAGAAATGATTTTGTACTATCCTAAATGTCCGAAATGTCCCGTTCCAATTGCATACAAGGGTTAAGGGACATTCAAAGTGTATTCTATTCGCGCCCCGAATAAATCAGCATTGAAACAGTGTGAGCCCAATTAAATTGATCCGACGATTGATAATTACGATACAAAACAACGGTTTTCCAATGAAAATACGGATATCCCATTTTGAAATGATTTTGTACCATCCTAAATGTCCGAAATGTCCCGTTCCAATTACATACACGGGTAAAGAGACATCCAAAGTGTATTGTAATCGTGTCCCGAATAAATCCGAAATGAAACAGTGTCAGCTCAATTAATTTCATACTGAGGCTAAAATTGAGGCAACACAAACATTTTTCATCAGAAATACGGATTTCCGGCTTTGGAATGAATTTGTTCCATCGTTAATGACAGAAATTTCATTTTTTTAAACAATCTTTCAAAGAGATGATCAACAAAGATTTTAAAAGCGCACCGAGAAAATCTGTTAAAAAGCACAGCCCAATTAATTTATTAATTAGACGGAGATCAGGCTTTTTGCCAGCCATTGACATTGATTGAATCGGAAAGCCGTATTTTCAAACGATTTTGTTTCATCGTTAATTACAAAAGTATTCAGATCTGAATGGATAAGAGGGTGAAATGACTTTCAAAGTTTATTTTATAAGCGCCCCGAATAAATTGGTATTGAAACAGTCTCAGCCCAATTAATTTCATACCGAGGCTAAAATACAGGCAAAACAAACATTTTTTATCAGAAATACGGATTTCCGGCTTAGGATTTATTGGAATGAATTTGTTCCATCGTTAAAGGGAATGTACATCATTGGCTTTTGCTGTAATTTTCAGAAATGTTGGTCTATTCATCCGCTATTTAACAAGCTATAGTTTGTCAAAATCCATCCATGTTAAGGTACCTTTAGACCGCGACACATGAGAGCCATGTCGGCTGGCGCTGACAGCCCTTGCTATGGGACTTACTACACAAAAACGAAACTGGGGGCATCATGTACCTACGTCTGGGGCTCACTCCAAAAGTTTCAAGTCTGAAGCATTGCCGATTTGTCAGCTTGTTGGCCTATTCATCTGCTATCCAACAAGCTATAGTTTGCCAAAATCCATCCATGTTAAGGTACCTTTAGACCGCGACACATGAGAGCCATGTCCGCTGGCGCTGACAGCCCTTGCTATGGGACTTACTGCAAAACGAAACTGGGGGCATCATGTGCCTACGTCTGGGGCTCACTCCAAAAGTTTCAAGTCTGAAGCATTGCCGATTTGTCAGCTTGTTGGCCTATTCAACCGCTATCCAACAAGCTATAGTTTGCCAAAATCCATCTATGTTAAGATACCTTCAGACCGCGACACATGAGAGCCATGTCGGCATGCGCTGACAGCCCTTGCTATGGGACTTACTGCAAAACGAAACTGGGGGCATCATGTACCTACGTCTGGGGCTCACTCCAAAAGTTTCAAGTCTGAAGCCTTGCCGATTTGTCAGCTTGTTGGCCTATTCATCCGCTATCCAACAAGCTATAGTTTGCCAAAATCCATCTATGTTAAGGTACCTTTAGACCGCGACACATGAGAGCCATGTCGGCTGGCGCTGACAGCCCTTGCTATGGTACTTACTGCACAAAAACGAAACTGGGGGCATCATGTCCCTATAATCAACATAATCAGGGACAGTTTGTGGATGAGTGCGGTATCTACACTGTTAAGGTACCTTTAGACCGCGACACATGAGAGCCGTATCGGCTGGCGCTGACAGCCCTTGCTATGGGACTTATTGCACAAAAACGAAACTGGGGGCATCATGTACATACGTCTGGAGCTCACTCCAAAAGTTTCAAGTGAACAGCCTTGCCGATTTGTCAGCTCGTTGGCCTATTCATCTGCTATCCAACAAGCTATAGTTTGCCAAAATCCATCCATGTTAAGGTACCTTTAGACCGCGACACATGAGAGCCATGTCGGCTGGCGCTGACAGCCCTTGCTATGGGACTTACTGCAAAACGAAACTGGGGGCATCATGTGCCTACGTCTGGAGCTCACTTCAAAAAGTTTCAAGAGTGCAGCCTTGCCGATTTGTCAACTTGTTGGCCTATTAATCCGCTATCCAACAAGTTATAGTTTGTCAAAATCCATCCCTGTTAAGGTATCTTTAGACCGCGACACATGAGAGCCATGTCGGCTGGCGCTGACAGCCCTTGCTATGGGACTTTCTGCACAAAAACGAAACTGGGGGCATCATGTACCTTTAATCAACATAATCAGGGACAGTTTGTGGATGAGTGCGGTATCTACACTAGGAAGGAAAAACTAATACTCCGTCTGTATTGTGTTCCAAAAAAACTGTCCACCCATATTTCAGCACATAATCGCACCATACCATATGGCTATACCAGACTACTTGTATATGGATTGGCTGGTGGCTGATCTATGGGCTGATACATTCGCCTCAGCTCGAGCAGGCCATCCACACGGGAACTATTAATTTTACGACCATGTGGCTGGCAGTGGCCAGGAGTGCCGCTGGGGACTTATTTGTGAGGTCAATTATCTTATCTGCATGTTGATTGATAGAACAGTGTTTCCCGGTGTGAGGTCTGCAGTGTGTCCTTATACAAGGCTGCCTAATTCCTCCAACTGCATTAGGAAAAAAATTGGGCTGGGTTTTTCAATCAACAGATTTTCTCGGGGCGCTTTATATGAAACATTTTTCGATTAGCCCTTTGTAGGCAAAATCGTTTTAAAATGGGATATCCGTATTTTCTTTGGAAAGCCGGTCTTTTGTATCGTAATGAGCAATCGTCGGATTAATTATATGGGATGACTCTGTTTCAATACCGATTTATTCGGGGCGCAAAGAGAATACACTTTGGATGTCCCTCAACCCGTGTATGCAATGGAACGGGACATTTCGGACATTTAGGATGGTATAAAATCATTTAAAAATGGGATATACGTATTTTCTTTGGAAAACGAATGTTTTGTACGTTAATTATCAATCGTTGGATTAATTTAATGGGGATGACTCTGTTTCAATACCGATTTATTCGGGGCGAAAATAAAATACACTTTGGTTGCCCATTAACCCGTGTATGCAATTGGAACGGGACATTTCGGACATTTAGGATGGTACAAAATCATTTCAAAATGGGATATCCGTATGTTCTTTGGAAAACGGCTTTTTTTTAACGTTAATTATCAATCTTCGGATTAATTTAATTGGGCTGACTTTGTTTCAATGCTGATTTATTGGGGGCGCGAATAGAATACACTTTGAGAGTCCCTTAACCCGTGTATACAATTGGAACGGGACATTTCGGACATTTAGGATGGTACAAAATCATTTCAAAATGGGATATCCTTATTTTCTTTGGTTTCGTAATTATCAATCGTTGAATTAATTTAATTGGGCTGACTCTGTTTCAATACCGATTTATTCGGGGCGCGAATAGAATACACTTTGGATGTCCCTTAACCCGTGTATGCAATTGGAACGGGACATTTCGGACATTTAGGATGGTACAAAATCATTTCAAAATGGGATATCCGTATGTTATTTGGAAAACGAATGTTTTGTACGTTAATTATCAATCGTTGGATTAATTTAATGGGGATGACTCTGTTTCAATACCGATTTATTCGGGGCGCAAATAAAATACACTTTGGTTACCCATTAACCCGTGCATGCAATTGGAACGGGACATTTCGGACATTTAGGATGGTACAAAATCATTTCAAAATGGGATATCTGTATATTCTTTGGAAAACGGCTTTTTTTGTACGTTAATTATCAATCGTCGGATTAATTTAATTGGGCTGACTTTGTTTCAATACTGATTTATTGGGGGCGCGAATAGAATACACTTTGAGAGTCCCTTAACCCGTGTATACAATTGGAACAGGAATTTCGGACATTTAGGATGGTAAAAAAATCATTTCAAAATGGGATATCCGTATGTTCTTTGGAAAACCGGTCTCTCGTATCGTAATTATCAATTGTCGGATTAATTTAATTGGGCTGACTCTGTTTCAATACTGATTTAATCGGGGCGCAAATAGAAAACATTTTGGATGTCCCTTAACCCGTGTATGCAATTGAAACGGGACATTTCGGACATTTAGGATGGTACAAAATCATTTCAAAATGGGACTTCCGAATTTTCTTTGGAAAACGGCTGTTTTGTTTCGTAATTATCAATCGTTGGATTAATTTAATTGGGCTGACTCTGTTTCAATACCGATTTATTCGGGGCGCGAACACAATACACTTTGGATGTCCCTTAACCCGTGTATGCAATTGGAACGGGACATTTCGGACATTTAGGATGGTACAAAATCTTTTCAAAATGGGATATCCGTATGTTCTTTGGAAAACCGGTCTTTCGTATCGTAATTATCAATTGTCGGATTAATTTAATTGGGCTGACTCTGTTTCAATACCCAATTATTCGGGGCGCGAATACAATACACTTTGGATGTCCCTTAACCCGTGTATGCAATTGGAACGGGACATTTTGGACAGTTAGGATGGTACAAAATCATTTCAAAATGGGATATCCGTATGTTATTTGGAAAACCGGTCTTTTGTATCGTAATTATCAATAAATTTTAATTGGGCTGACTCTGTTGCAATACCGATTCATTCGGGGCGCAAATAGAATACACTTTGAGAGTCCCTTAACCCGTGTATTCAATTGGAACAGGACATTTTGGACATGTAGGATGGCACAATAGTTTGTGCAGAACTTCCAAGGTTAAGGTACCTTTAGACCGCGATATACGAAGTTCGTGTCGCGGGCGCTTGCAGGCATCGCTGTATAGACTGACTGCACATTGGGGTACTACTGGCATTGATGCACTAAATCTTCAATTTTCTCCGCAACTGCTGGGTTTCAGCACCTGTCCTTTTGCCAGCTTGTGGGCCTTATCAGAAGCTTCCGAACAAGGTATACTTTGTGCAGAACTGCCCAGGTTAAGGTACCTTTAGACCGCGATATACGAAGTTCGTGTCGCGGGCGCTAGAAGGCAATGCTTTATAGACAGACTGCACATAGAGGTACTGCTGGAATTGATGCGCTAAATCTTGAATTTTCTCAGGAACTGCTGGTCTTCAGGACCTGTCCTTTGCCAGTCTGTGGGCCTCATCACATGCTTCCAAACAAGGTATAGTTTGTGCAGAACTTCCAAGGTTAAGGTACCTTTAGACCGCGATATACGAAGTTCGTGTCGCGGGCGCTTGCAGGCATTGCTGTATAGACTGACTGCACATAGGGGTACTACTGGCATTGATGCGCTAAATCTTAAATTTTGTCCGCAACTGCTCGGTTTCAGGACTTGTCCTTTTGCCAGCTTGTGGGCCTCATCACAAGCTTCCGAACAAGGTATAGTTTGTGCATAACTGCCAGGTTAAGGTACCTTTACACCGCAATATACGAAGTTCGTGTCGCGGGCGCTTGCAGGCATTGCTGTATAGACTGACTGCACATACGGGTACAACTGGCATTGATGCGCTAAATCTTGAATTTTCTCGGTAACTGCTGGGTTTCAGGACCTGTCCTTTTGCCAGCTTGTGGGACTCATCACAAGTTTTCGAACAAGGCCTAGTTTGTGCAGAACTTCCAAGGTTAAGGTACCTTTAAACCGCGATAAACGAAGTTCGTGTAGCGGGCGCTTGAAGGCATTGCTGTATAGACTGACTGCACATAGGGGTACTACTGGCATTGATGCGCTAAATCTTGAAATTTCTTCGCAACTGCTGGTCTTCAGGAACTGTCCTTTTACGAGCTTGTGGGACTCATCACAAGCTTTCGAACAAGGCATAGTTTGTGCAGAACTTCCCAGGTTAAGGTTCCTTTACACCGCGATATACGAAGTTCGTGTAGAGGGCGCTTGCAGGCATTGCTGTATAGACTGACTGCACATAGGGGTACTACTGGCATTGATGCGCTAAATCTTAAATTTTCTCCCCAACTGCGGGGTTCCAGGACCTGTCCATTTGCCAGCTCGTGGGCCTCATCAGAAGCTTCCAAACAAGGTATAGTTTGTGCAGAACTGCCCAGGGTAAGGTACCTTTAGACCGCGATATACGAAGTTCGTGTCGCGGGCGCTTGCAGGCATTGCTGTATAGACTGACTGCACATAGGGGTACTACTGGCATTGATGCGCTAAATCTTAAATTTCTCCGGAACTGCTGGGTTTCAGGACGTGTCCTTTTGCCAGCATGTGGGCCTCATCAGAAGCTTCCGAACAAGGTATAGTTTGTGCAAAACTGCCCAGGTTAAGGTACCTTTAGACCGCAATATACGAAGTTCCTGTCGCGGGCGCATGCAGTCAATGCTGTATAGACTGACTGCACATAGGGGTACTACTGGCATTGATGCGCTAAATCTTGAATTTTCTCCGTAACTGCTAAATTTCAGGACCTGTCCTATTGCTAAATTGTGGGACTCATCACAAGTTTTCGAACAATGCATAGTTTGTGCAGAACTTCCAAGGTTAAGGTACCTTTAGACCGCGATATACGAAGTTCGTGTCGCGGGCGCTTGCAGGCATTGCTGTATAGACTGACTGCACATAGGGGTACTACTGGCATTGATGCGCTAAATCTTGAATTTCCTCTGCAACTGCGGGGTTTCAGGACCAGTCCTTTTGCCAGCTTGTGAGACTCATCACAAGTTTTCGAACAAGGTATAGTTTGTGCAGAACTTCTAAGGTTAAGGTACCTTTAGACCGCGATAAACGAAGTTCGTGTCGCGGGCGCTTGCAGGCATTGCTGTATAGACTGACTGCACATAGAGGTACTGCTGGAATTGATGCGCTAAAGCTTGATTTCTCTCCACAACTGCTAGGTTTCATAACCTGTCCTTTGGCCAGCTTGAGGGCCTCATCACAAGCTTCCGAACAACGTATAGTTTGTGCAAAACTGCCCTGGTTAAGGTACCTTTAGACCGCGATATACGAGGTACCTTTAGACCGCGATATACGAAGTTCGTGTCGCGGGCGCTTGCAGGCATTGCTGTATAGACTGACTGACATAGGGGTACTACAGGCATTGATGCGCTAAATCTTGAATTTTCTCCGCAACTGCGGGGTTTCAGGACCTGTCCTTCTGCCAGCTTATGGGCCTCATCACAAGCTTCCGAACAAGGTATAGTTTGTGCAGAACTTCTAAGGTTAAGGTACCTTTAGACCGCGATAAACGAAGTTCGTGTCGCGGGCGCTTGCAGGCATTGCTGTATAGACTGACTGCACATAGCGGTACTGCTGGAATTGATGCGCTAAATCTTGATTTCTCTCCACAACTGCTAGGTTTCATAACCTGTCCTTTGGCCAGCTTGAGGGCCTCATCACAAGCTTCCGAACAACGTATAGTTTGTGCAAAACTGCCCTGGTTAAGGTACATTTAGACCGCGATATACGAAGTTCGTGTCGCGGGCGCTAGCAGGCAATGCTGTATAGACAGACTGCACATAGAGGTACTGCTGGAATTGATGCGCTAAATCTTGAATTTTCTCCGTAACTGCTAAATTTCAGGACCTGTCCTTTTGCCAACTTGTGGGACTCATCACAAGTTTTCGAACAATGCATAGTTTGTGCAGAACTTCCAAGGTTAAGGTACCTTTAGACCGCGATATACGAAGTTCGTGTCGCGGGCGCTTGCAGGCATTGCTGTATAGATTGACTGCACATAGGGGTACTACTGGCATTGATGCGCTAAATCTTGAATTTTCTCTGCAACTGCGGGGTTTCAGGACCTGTCCTTTTGCCAGCTTGTGGGACTCATCACAAGTTTTCGAACAAGGAATAGTTTGTGCAGAACTTCCAAGGTTAAGGTACCTTTAGACCGCGATATACGAAGTTCGTGTCGCGGGCGCTTGCAAGCATTGCTGTATAGACTGTCTGCACATAGGGGTACTACTGGCATTGATGCGCTAAATCTTAAATTTTCTCCGCAACTGCAGGGTTTCAGGACCTGTCTTTCTGCCAGCTTGTGGGCCTCATCACAAGTTTTCGAACAAAGTATAGTTTGTGCAGAACTTCCAAGGTTAAGGTACCTTTAGACCGCGATATACGAAGTTCGTGTAGCGGGCGCGTGCAGGCATTGCTGTATAGACTGACTGCACATAGGGGTACTATTGGCATTGATGCGCTAAATCTTGAATTTTCCCCGCAACTGCTGGGTTTCAGGACGTGTCTTTTTGCCAGCTTTTGGGCCTCATCACAAGCTTCCGAACAAGGTATACTTTGTGCAGAACTGTCCAGGTAAAGGTTCCTTTAGACCGCGATATACGAAGTTCGTGTAGCGGGCGCTTTGAAGCATTGCTGTATAGACTGACTGCACATAGGGGTACTACTGGCATTGATGCGCTAAATCTTAAATTTTCTCCGCAACTGCTGGTCTTCAGGAACTGTCCTTTTACCAGCTTGTGGGACTCATCACAAGCTTTCGAACAAGGTATAGTTTGTGCAGAACTTCCCAGGTTAAGGTTCCTTTACACCGCGATATACGAAGTTCGTGTAGAGGGCGCTTGCAGGCATTGCTGTATAGACTGACTGCACATAGGGGTACTACTGGCATTGATGCGCTAAATCTTAAATTTCTCCCCAACTGCTGGGTTTCAGGACCTGTCCTTCTACCAGCTCGTGGGCCTGGTCACAAGCTTCCAAACAAGGTATAGTTTGTGAAGAACTGCCAAGGGTAAGGTACCTTTAGACCGCGATATACGAAGTTTGTGTTGCGGGCGCTTGCAGGCATTGCTGTATAGACTGACTGCACATAGGGGTACTACTGGCATTGATGCGCTAAATCTTAAATTTCTCCGCAACTGCTGGGTTTCAGGCAGGTGTCCTTTTGCCAGCATGTGGGCCTCATCAGAAGCTTCCGAACAAGGTATAGTTTGTGCAAAACTGCCCAGGTTAAGGTACCTTTAGACCGCGATATACGAAGTTTGTGTTGCGGGCGCTTGCAGGCATTGCTGTATAGACTGACTGCACATAGGGGTACTACTGGCATTGATGCGCTAAATCTTGAATTTTTCCCGCAACTGCTGGGTTTCAGGACGTATCTTTTTGCCAGCTTTTGGGCCTCATTACAAGCTTCCGAACAAGGTATACTTTGTGCAGAACTGTCCAGGTAAAGGTTCCTTTAGACCGCGATATACGAAGTTCGTGTAGCGGGCGCTTTGAAGCATTGCTGTATAGACTGACTGCACATAGGGGTACTACTGGCATTGATGCGCTAAATCTTGAAATTTCTCCGCAACTGCTGGTCTTCAGGAACTGTCCTTTTACCAGCTTGTGAGACTCATCACAAGCTTTCGAACAAGGTATAGTTTGTGCAGAACTTCCCAGGTTAAGGTTCCTTTACACCGCGATATACGAAGTTCGTGTAGAGGGCGCTTGCAGGCATTGCTGTATAGACTGACTGCACATAGGGGTACTACTGGCATTGATGCGCTAAATCTTGAATTTTCCCCGCAACTGCTAAGTTTCAGGACGTGTCTTTTTGCCAGCTTTTGGGCCTCATCACAAGCTTCCGAACAAGGTATACTTTGTGCAGAACTGTCCAGGTAAAGGTTCCTTTAGACCGCGATATACGAAGTTCGTGTAGCGGGCGCTTTGAAGCATTGCTGTATAGACTGACTGCACATAGGGGTACTACTGGCATTGATGCGCTAAATCTTGAAATTTCTCCGCAACTGCTGGTCTTCAGGAACTGTCCTTTTACCAGCTTGTGAGACTCATCACAAGCTTTCGAACAAGGTATAGTTTGTGCAGAACTTCCCAGGTTAAGGTTCCTTTACACCGTGATATACGAAGTTCGTGTAGTGGGCGCTTGCAGGCATTGCTGTATAGACTGACTGCACATAGGGGTACTACTGGCATTGATGCGCTAAATCTTAAATTTTCTCCCCAACTGCGGGGTTTCAGGACCTGTCCTTTTGCCAGCTTGTGGGCTTGGTCACAAGCTTCCAAATAAGGTATAGTTTGTGAAGAACAGCCCAGGGTAAGGTACCTTTAGACCGCGATATACGAAGTTTGTGTTGCGGGCGCTTGCAGGCATTGCTGTATAGACTGACTGCACATAAGGGTACTACTGGCATTGATGCGCTAAATCTTAAATTTCACCGCAACTGCCGGGTTTCAGGACGTGTCCTTCTGCCAGCATATGGGCCTCATCACAAGCTTCCGAACAAGGTATAGCTTGTGCAAAACTGCCCAGGTTAAGGTACCTTTAGATCGCAATATACGAAGTTCGTGTCGCGGGCGCATGCAGTCAATGCTGTATAGACTGACTGCACATAGGGGTACTACTGGCATTGATGCGCGAAATCTTGAATTTTCTCCGTAACTGCTGAATTTCAGGACCTGTCCTTTTGCCAACTTGTGGGACTCATCACAAGTTTTCGAACAATGCATAGTTTGTGCAGAACTTCCAAGGTTAAGGTACCTTTAGACCGCGATATACGAAGTTCGTGTCGCGGGCGCTTGCAGGCATTGCTGTATAGACTGACTGCACATAGGGGTACTACTGGCATTGATGTGCTAAATCTTGAATTTCCTCTGCAACTGCGGGGTTTCAGGACCTGTCCTTTTGCCAGCTTGTGGGACTCATCACAAGTTTTTGAACAAGGTATAGTTTGTGCAGAACTTCTAAGGTTAAGGTACCTTTAGACCGCGATATACGAAGTTCGTGTCGCGGGCGCTTGCAGGCATTGCTGTATAAACTGACTGCACATATAGGTACTGCTGGAATTGATGCGCTAAATCTTGAATTTTCTCCACAACTGCTGGGTTTCATAACCTGTCCTTTAGCCAGCTTGAGGGCCTCATCACAAGCTTCCGAACAACGTATAGTTTGTGCAAAACTGCCCAGGTTAAGGTACCTTTAGACCGCGATATACGAAGTTTGTGTTGCGGGCGCTTGCAGGCATTGCTGTATAGACTGACTGCACATAGGGGTACTACAGGCATTGATGCGCTAAATCTTGAATTTTCTCCGCAACTGCGGGGTTTCAGGACCTGTCCTTTTTCAAGCTTGTGGGACTCATCACAAGTTTTGGAACAAGGTATAGTTTGTGCAGAACTTCTAAGGTAAAGGTACCTTTACACCGCGATATACGAAGTTCGTGTAGCGGGCGCTTGCAGGCATTGCTGTATAGACTTACAGCACATCGGGGTACTATTGGCATTGATGCGCTAAATCTTAAATTTTCTGCGCAACTGATGGGTTTCAGGACCTGTCCTTTTGCCAGCTTGTGGGCCTCATCACAAGATTTCGAAAAAGGTATACTTTGTGCAGAACTGTCCCGGTTAAGGTTCCTTTAGACCGCGATATACGAAGTTCGTGTCGCGGGCGCTTGCAGGCAATGCTGTATAGACAGACTGCACATAGAGGTACTGCTGGAATTGATGCTCTAAATCTTAAATTTTCTCCACAACTGCGGGGTTTCAGGACCTGTCCTTTTGCCAACTTGTGGGACTTATCACAAGTTTTCGAACAATGCATAGTTTGTGCAGAACTTCCAAGGTTAAGGTACCTTTAGACCGCGATATACGAAGTTCGTGTCGCGGGCGCTTGCAGGCATTGCTGTATAGACTGACTGCACATACGGGTACTACTGGCATTGATGCGCTAAATCTTAAATTTTCTCGGTAACTGCTGGGTTTCAGGACCTGTCCTTTTGCCAGCTTGTGGGCCTCATCACAAGCTTTCGAACAAGGTATAGTTTGTGCAGAACTTCCCAGGTTAAGGTTCCTTTACACCGCGATATACGAAGTTCGTGTAGAGGGCGCTTGCAGGCATTGCTGTATAGACTGACTGCACATAGGGGTACTACTGGCATTGATGCGCTAAATCTTAAATTTTCTCCCCAACTGCTGGGTTTCAGGACCTGTCCTTCTACCAGCTCGTGGGCCTGGTCACAAGCTTCCAAACAAGGTATAGTTTGTGAAGAACTGCCCAGGTTAAGGTACCTTTAGACCGCGATATACGAAGTTTGTGTTGCGGGCGCTTGCAGGCATTGCTGTATAGACTGACTGCACATAGGGGTACTATTGGCATTGATGCGCTAAATCTTGAATTTTCCCCGCAACAGCTGGGTTTCAGGATTTGTCTTTTTGCCAGCTTTTGGGCCTCATCACAAGCTTCCGAACAAGGTATACTTTGTGCAGAACTGTCCAGGTAAAGGTTCCTTTAGACCGCGATACACGAAGTTCGTGTAGCGGGCGCTTTGAAGCATTGCTGTATAGGCTGACTGCACATAGGGGTACTACTGGCATTGATGCGCTAAATCTTAAAATTTCTCCGCAACTGCTGGTCTTCAGGAACTGTCCTTTTGCCAGCTTGTGGGACTCATCTTAAGCTTTCGAACAAGGTATAGTTTGTGCAGAACTTCCCAGGTTAAGGTTCCTTTACACCGCGATATACGAAGTTCGTGTAGAGGGCGCTTGCAGGCATTGCTGTATAGACTGACTGCACATAGGGGTACTACTGGCATTGATGCGCTAAATCTTAAATTTTCTCCCCAACTGCGGGGTTTCAGGACGTGTCCTTTTGCCAGCATGTGGGCCTCATCACAAGCTTCCGAACAAGGTAAAGTTTGTGCAAAACTGCCCAGGTTAAGGTACCTTTAGACCGCAATATACGAAGTTCCTGTCGCGGGCGCATGCAGTCAATGCTGTAGAGACTGACTGCACATAGGGGTACTACTGGCGTTGATGCGCTAAATCTTGAATTTTCTCCGTAACTGCTAAATTTCAGGACCTGTCCTTTTGCCAACTTGTGGGACTCATCACAAGTTTTCGAACAATGCATAGTTTGTGCAGACTTTCCAAGGTTAAGGTACCTTTAGACCGCGATATACGAAGTTCGTGTCGCGGGCGCTTGCAGGCATTGCTGTATAGACTGACTGCACATAGGGGTACTACTGGCATTGATGCGCTAAATCTTCAATTTCCTCTGCAACTGCGGGGTTTCAGGACCTGTCCTTTTGCTAGCTTGTGGGACTCATCACAAGCTTCCGAACAACGTATAGTTTGCGCAAAACTGCCCAGGTTAAGGTACCTTTAGACCGCGATATACGAAGTTCGTGTCGCGGGCGCTTGCAGGCATTGCTGTATAGGCTGACTGACATAGGGGTACTACAGACATTGATGCGCTCAATCTTGAATTTTCTCCACAACTGCTAGGTTTCACAACCTGTCCTTTGGCCAGCTTGAGGGCCTCATCACAAGCTTCCGAACAACGTATAGTTTGTGCAAAACTGCCCAGGTTAAGGTACCTTTAGACCGCGATATACGAAGTTCGTGTCGCGGGCGCTTGCAGGCATTGCTGTATAGACTGACTGACATAGGGGTACTACAGACATTGATGCGCTAAATCTTGAATTTTCTCCGCAACTGCGGGGTTTCAGGACCTGTCCTTCTGCCAGCTTGTGGGACTCATCACAAGTTTTCGAACATGGTATAGTTTGTGCAGAACTTCTAAGGTAAAGGTACCTTTACACCGCGATATACGAAGTTCGTGTAGCGGGCGCTTGCAGGCATTGCTGTATAGACTTACAGCACATCGGGGTACTATTGGCATTGATGCGCTAAATCTTAAATTTGCTCCCCAACTGCGGGGTTTCAGGACGTGTCCTTTTGCCAGCATGTGGGCCTCATCACAAGCTTCCGAACGAGGTAAAGTTTGTGCAGAACTGTCTAGGTTAAGGTTCCTTTAGACCGCGATATACGAAGTTCGTGTCGCGGGCGCTTGCAGGCAATGCTGTATAGACAGACTGCACATAGAGGTACTGCTGGAATTGATGCTCTAAATCTTAAATTTTCTCCACAACTGCGGGGTTTCAGGACCTGTCCTTTTGCCAACTTGTGGGACTCATCACAAGTTTTCGAACAATGCATAGTTTGTGCAGAACTTCCAAGGTTAAGGTACCTTTAGACCGCGATATACGAAGTTCGTGTCGCGGGCGCTTGCAGGCATTGCTGTATAGACTGACTGCACATAGGGGTACTACTGGCATTGATGCGCTAAATCTTAAATTTCCTCTGCAACTGCGGGGTTTCAGGACCTGTCCTTTTGCCAGCTTGTGGGACTCATCACAAGTTTTCGAACAAGGTATAGTTTGTGCAGAACTTCTAAGGTTAAGGTACCTTTAGACCGCGATATACGAAGTTCGTGTCGCGGGCGCTTGCAGGCATTGCTGTATAGACTGACTGCACATAGAGGTACTGCTGGAATTGATGCGCTAAATCTTTAATTTTCTCCGCAACTGCTGGGTTTCAGGACCTGTCCTTTGGCCAGCTTGAGGGCCTCATCACAAGCTTCCGAACAACGTATAGTTTGTGCAAAACTGCCCAGGTTAAGGTACCTTTAGACCGCGATATACGAAGTTCGTGTCGCGGGCGCTTGCAGGCATTGCTGTATAGACTGACTGACATAGGGGTACTACAGGCATTGATGCGCTAAATCTTGAATTTTCTCCGCAACTGCGGGGTTTCAGGACCTGTCCTTCTGCCAGCTTGTGGGACTCATCACAAGTTTTCGAACATGGTATAGTTTGTGCAGAACTTCTAAGGTAAAGATACCTTTACACCGCGATATACGAAGTTCGTGTAGCGGGCGCTTGCAGGCATTGCTGTATAGACTTACAGCACATCGGGGTACTATTGGCATTGATGCGCTAAATCTTAAATTTTCTCGGTAACTGCTGGGTTTCAGGACCTGTCCTTTTGCCAGCTTGTGGGCCTCATCACAAGATTTCGAAAAAGGTATACTTTGTGCAGAACTGTCCCGGTTAAGGTTCCTTTAGACCGCGATATACGAAGTTCGTGTCGCGGGCGCTTGCAGGCAATGCTGTATAGACAGACTGCACATAGAGGTACTGCTGGAATTGATGCTCTAAATCTTAAATTTTCTCCACAACTGCGGGGTTTCAGGACCTGTCCTTCTGCCAACTTGAGGGCCTCATCACAAGTTTTCGAACAAGGAATAGTTTGTGCAGAACTTCCAAGGTTAAGGTACCTTTAGACCGCGATATACGAAGTTCGTGTCGCGGGCGCTTGCAGGCATTGCTGTATAGACTGACTGCACATAGGGGTACTACTGGCATTGATGCGCTAAATCTTGAATTTTCTCGGTAACTGCTGGGTTTCAGGACCTGTCCTTTTGCCAGCTTGTGGGCCTCATCACAAGCTTCCGAACAACGTATAGTTTGTGCAAAACTGCCCAGGTTAAGGTACCTTTAGACCGCGATATACGAAGTTTGTGTTGCGGGCGCTTGCAGGCATTGCTGTATAGACTGACTGCACATAGGGGTACTATTGGCATTGATGCGCTAAATCTTGAATTTTCCCCGCAACAGCTGGGTTTCAGGATGTGTCTTTTTGCCAGCTTTTGGGCCTCATCACAAGCTTCCGAACAAGGTATACTTTGTGCAGAACTGTCCAGGTAAAGGTTCCTTTAGACCGCGATATACGAAGTTCGTGTAGCGGGCGCTTTGAAGCATTGCTGTATAGGCTGACTGCACATAGGGGTACTACTGGCATTGATGCGCTAAATCTTAAAATTTCTCCGCAACTGCTGGTCTTCAGGAACTGTCCTTTTGCCAGCTTGTGGGACTCATCTTAAGCTTTCGAACAAGGTATAGTTTGTGCAGAACTTCCCAGGTTAAGGTTCCTTTACACCGCGATATACGAAGTTCGTGTAGAGGGCGCTTGCAGGCATTGCTGTATAGACTGACTGCACATAGGGGTACTACTGGCATTGATGCGCTAAATCTTAAATTTTCTCCCCAACTGCGGGGTTTCAGGACGTGTCCTTTTGCCAGCATGTGGGCCTCATCACAAGCTTCCGAACAAGGTAAAGTTTGTGCAAAACTGCCCAGGTTAAGGTACCTTTAGACCGCAATATACGAAGTTCCTGTCGCGGGCGCATGCAGTCAATGCTGTAGAGACTGACTGCACATAGGGGTACTACTGGCGTTGATGCGCTAAATCTTGAATTTTCTCCGTAACTGCTAAATTTCAGGACCTGTCCTTTTGCCAACTTGTGGGACTCATCACAAGTTTTCGAACAATGCATAGTTTGTGCAGACTTTCCAAGGTTAAGGTACCTTTAGACCGCGATATACGAAGTTCGTGTCGCGGGCGCTTGCAGGCATTGCTGTATAGACTGACTGCACATAGGGGTACTACTGGCATTGATGCGCTAAATCTTAAATTTCCTCTGCAACTGCGGGGTTTCAGGACCTGTCCTTTTGCTAGCTTGTGGGAGTCATCACAAGTTTTCGAACAAGGTATAGTTTGTGCAGAATTTCTAAGGTTAAGGTACCTTTAGACCGCGATATACGAAGTTCGTGTCGCGGGCGCTTGCAGGAATTGCTGTATAGACTGACTGCACAAAGAGGTACTGCTGGAATTCATGCGCTAAATCTTGAATTTTCTCCACAACTGCTAGGTTTCACAACCTGTCCTTTGGCCAGCTTGAGGGCCTCATCACAAGCTTCCGAACAACGTATAGTTTGTGCAAAACTGCCCAGGTTAAGGTACCTTTAGACCGCGATATACGAAGTTCGTGTCGCGGGCGCTTGCAGGCATTGCTGTATAGACTGACTGACATAGGGGTACTACAGACATTGATGCGCTAAATCTTGAATTTTCTCCGCAACTGCGGGGTTTCAGGACCTGTCCTTCTGCCAGCTTGTGGGACTCATCACAAGTTTTCGAACATGGTATAGTTTGTGCAGAACTTCTAAGGTAAAGGTACCTTTACACCGCGATATACGAAGTTCGTGTAGCGGGCGCTTGCAGGCATTGCTGTATAGACTGACTGCACATAGGGGTACTACTGGCATTGATGCGCTAAATCTTAAATTTTCTCCGCACCGGCTGGGTTTCAGGACCTGTCCTTTTGCCAGCTTGTGGGCCTCATCACAAGCTTCCGAACAAGGTATAGTTTGTGCAGAACTGCCATGTTAAGGTACCTTTACACCGCAATATTCGAAGTTCGTGTCGCGGGCGCTTGCAGGCATTGCTGTAGAGACTGACTGCAGATAGGGGTACTACTGTCATTGATGCGCTAAATCTTGAATTTCCTCTGCAACTGCGGGGTTTCAGGACCTGTCCTTTGGCCAGCTTGAGGGACTCATCACAAGTTTTCGAACAAGGCATAGTTTGTGCAGAACATCTAAGGTTAAAGTACCTTTAGACCGCGATATACGAAGTTCGTGTCGCGGGCGCTTGCAGGCATTGCTGTATAGACTGACTGCACATAGAGGTACTGCTGGAATTGATGCGCTAAATCTTTAATTTTCTCCGCAACTGCTGGGTTTCAGGACCTGTCCTTTTGCCATCTTGTGGGCCTCATCACAAGCTTCCGAAGAACGTATAGTTTGTGCAAAATTTCCCAGGTTAAGGTACCTTTAGACCGCAATATACGAAGTTCGTGTCGCGGGCGCTTGCAGGCATTGCTGTATAGACTGATTGCACATAGGGGTACTACTGGCATTGATGCTCTAAATCTTGAATTTTCTCCACAACTGCGGGGTTTCAGGACCTGTCCTTTTGCCAGCTTGTGGGGACTCATCACAAGTTTTCGAACAAGGTATAGTTTGTGCAGAACTTCCAAGATTAAGGTACCTTTAGACCGCGATATACGAAGTTCGTGTCGCGGGCGCTTGCAGGCATTGCTGTATAGACTGACTGCACATAGGGGTACTACTGGCATTGATGCGCTAAATCTTAAATTTCCTCTGCAACTGCGGGGTTTCAGGACCTGTCCTTTTGCTAGCTTGTGGGAGTCATCACAAGTTTTCGAACAAGGTATAGTTTGTGCAGAATTTCTAAGGTTAAGGTACCTTTAGACCGCGATATACGAAGTTCGTGTCGCGGGCGCTTGCAGGAATTGCTGTATAGACTGACTGCACAAAGAGGTACTGCTGGAATTCATGCGCTAAATCTTGAATTTTCTCCACAACTGCTAGGTTTCACAACCTGTCCTTTGGCCAGCTTGAGGGCCTCATCACAAGCTTCCGAACAACGTATAGTTTGTGCAAAACTGCCCAGGTTAAGGTACCTTTAGACCGCGATATACGAAGTTCGTGTCGCGGGCGCTTGCAGGCATTGCTGTATAGACTGACTGACATAGGGGTACTACAGACATTGATGCGCTAAATCTTGAATTTTCTCCGCAACTGCGGGGTTTCAGGACCTGTCCTTCTGCCAGCTTGTGGGACTCATCACAAGTTTTCGAACATGGTATAGTTTGTGCAGAACTTCTAAGGTAAAGGTACCTTTACACCGCGATATACGAAGTTCTTGTAGCGGGCGCTTGCAGGCATTGCTGTATAGACTGACAGCACATAGGGGTACTATTGGCATTGATGCGCTAAATCTTAAATTTTGTCCGCAACTGCTGGGTTTCAGGACCTGTCCTTCTGCCAGCTTGTGGGCCTTATCACAAGCTTCCGAACAAGGTATACTTTGTGCAGAACTGTCTAGGTTAAGGTTCCTTTAGACCGCGATATACGAAGTTCGTGTCGCGGGCGCTAGCAGGCAATGCTGTATAGACAGACTGCACATAGAGGTACTGCTGGATTTGATGCGCTAAATCTTAAATTTTCTCCGTAACTGCTAAATTTCAGGACCTGTCCTTTTGCCAACTTGTGGGACTCATCACAAGTTTTCGAACAATGCATAGTTTGTGCAGAACTTCCAAGGTTAAGGTACCTTTAGACCGCGATATACGAAGTTCGTGTCGCGGGCGCTTGAAGGCATTGCTGTATAGACTGACTGCACATAGGGGTACTACTGGCATTGATGCGCTAAATCTTAAATTTGGTCCGCAACTGCTCGGTTTCAGGACCTGTCCTTTTGCCAGCTTGTGGGCCTCATCACAAGCTTCCGAACAAGGTATAGTTTGTGCAGAACTGCCATGTTAAGGTACCTTTACACCGCAATATTCGAAGTTCGTGTCGCGGGCGCTTGCAGGCATTGCTGTAGAGACTGACTGCAGATAGGGGTACTACTGTCATTGATGCGCTAAATCTTGAATTTCCTCTGCAACTGCGGGGTTTCAGGACCTGTCCTTTGGCCAGCTTGAGGGACTCATCACAAGTTTTCGAACAAGGCATAGTTTGTGCAGAACATCTAAGGTTAAAGTACCTTTAGACCGCGATATACGAAGTTCGTGTCGCGGGCTCTTGCAGGAATTGCTGTATAGACTGACTGCACATAGAGGTACTGCTGGAATTGATGCGCTAAATCTTTAATTTTCTCCGCAACTGCTGGGTTTCAGGACCTGTCCTTTTGCCATCTTGTGGGCCTCATCACAAGCTTCCGAAGAACGTATAGTTTGTGCAAAATTGCCCAGGTTAAGGTACCTTTAGACCGCAATATACGAAGTTCGTGTCGCGGGCGCTTGCAGGCATTGCTGTATAGACTGACTGACATAGGGGTACTACTGGCATTGATGCGCTAAATCTTGAATTTTCTAAGCAACTGCGGGGTGTCAGGACCTGTCCTTCTGCCATCTTGTGGGACTCATCACAAGTTTTCGAACAAGGTATAGCTTGTGCAGAACTTCTAAGGTTAAGGTACCTTTACGCCGCGATATACGAAGTTCGTGTAGCGGGCGCTTGCAGGCATTGCTGCATAGACTGACTGCACATAGGGGTACTATTGGCATTGATGCTCTAAATCTTTAATTTTCTCCGCAACTGCTGGGTTTCAGGAATTGTCCTTTTGCCAGCTTGTGGGCCTTATCACAACCTTCCGAACAAGGTATACTTTGTGCAGAACTGTAGAGGTTAAGGTTCCTTTAGACTGCGATATACGAAGTTCGTGTAGCGGGCGCTAGCAGGCAATGCTGTATAGACAGACTGCACATAGAGGTACTGCTGGAATTGATGCGATAAATCTTGAATTTTCTCCGCCACTGCTGCGTTTCTGGACCTGTCCTTTTGCCAGTCTGTGGGCCTCATCACATGCTTCTAAACAAGGTATAGTTTGTGCAGAACTTCCAATGTTAAGGTACCTTTAGACCGCGATATACGAAGTTCGTGTCGCGGGCGCTTGCAGGCATTGCTGTATAGACTGACTGCACATAGGGGTACTACTGGCATTGATGCGCTAAATCTTAAATTTTGTCCGCAACTGCTCAGTTTCAGGACCTGTCCTTTTGCCAGCTTGTTGGCCTCATCACAAGCTTCCGAACAAGGTATAGTTTGTGCAGAACTGCCAGGTTAAGCTACCTTTAGACCGCAACATACGAAGTTCGTGTCGCGGGCGCTTGCAGGCATTGCTGTATAAACTGACTGCACATAGGGGTACTACTGGCATTGATGCGCTAAATCTTGAAATTTCTCCGCAACTGCTGGTCTTCAGGAACTGTCCTTTTGCCAGCTTGTGGGCCTCATCACAAGCTTCCGAACAAGGTATAGTTTGTGCAGAACTGCCCAGGTTAAGGTACCTTTAGACCGCAATATAGGAAGTTTGTGTCGCGGGCGCTTGCAGGCAATGCTGTATAGACAGACTGCACACAGAGGTACTACTGGAATCGATGCTCTAAATCTTGAATTTTCGCCGCAACTGCTGGGTTTCAGGACCTGTCCTTTTGCCAGCTTGTTGGCCTCATCACAAGCTTCCGAACAAGGTATAGTTTGTGCAGAACTGCCCAGGACCAGGTACCTTTAGACCGCGATATACGAAGTTCGTGTCGCGGGCGCTTGCAGGCTTTGCTGTATAGACTGACTGCACATAGGGGTACTACTGGCATTGATGCGCTAAATCTTAAATTTCTCCGCAACTGCGGGGTTTCAGAACCTGTCCTTTTGCCAGCATGTAGGCCTTATCACAAGCTTCCGAACAAGGTATAGTTTGTGCAGAACTGCCCAGGTAAAGGTACCTTTAGACCGCGATATACGAAGTTCGTGTCGCGGGCGCTTGCAGGCATTGCTGTATAGACTGACTGCACATAGGGGTACTACTGGCATTGATGCGCTAAATCTTGAATTTTCTCCGCAACTGCTGGGTTTCAGGACCTGTCCTTTTGCCAGCTTGTGGGCCTCATCACAAGCTTTCGAACAAGGTATAGTTTGTGCAGAACTGCCCAGGTTAAGGTACCTTTAGACCGCGATATACGAAGTTCGTGTCGCGGGCGCTTGCAGGCATTGCTGTATAGACTGACTGCACATAGGGGTACTACTGGCATTGATGCGCTAAATCTTAAATTTTCTCCGCAACTGCTGGGTTTCAGGACCTGTCCTTTTGCCAGCTTGTGGGCCTCATCACAAGCTTGAGAACAAGGTATAGTTTGTGCAGAACTGCCCAGGTTAAGGTACCTTTAGACCGCGATATACGAAGTTCGTGTCGCGGGCGCTTGCAGGCATTGCTGTATAGACTGACTGCACATAGGGGTACTACTGGCATTGATGCGCTAAATCTTGAATTTTCTCCGCAACTGCTGGGTTTCAGGACCTGTCCTTTTGCCAGCTTGTGGGCCTCATCACAAGCTTGAGAACAAGGTATAGTTTGTGCAGAACTGCCCAGGTTAAGGTACCTTTAGACCGCGATATACGAAGTTCGTGTCGCGGGCGCTTGCAGGCATTGCTGTATAGACTGACTGCACATAGGGGTACTACTGGCATTGATGCGCTAAATCTTAAATTTTCTCCGCAACTGCTGGGTTTCAGGACCTGTCCTTTTGCCAGCTTGTGGGCCTCATCACAAGCTTCCGAACAAGGTATAGTTTGTGCAGAACTGCCCAGGTTAAGGTACCTTTAGACCGCGATATACGAAGTTCGTGTCGCGGGCGCTTGCAGGCATTGCTGTATAGACTGACTGCACATAGGGGTACTACTGGCATTGATGCGCTAAATCTTAAATTTTCTCCGCAACTGCTGGGTTTCAGGACCTGTCCTTTTGCCAGCTTGTGGGCCTCATCACAAGCTTGAGAACAAGGTATAGTTTGTGCAGAACTGCCCAGGTTAAGGTACCTTTAGACCGCGATATACGAAGTTCGTGTCGCGGGCGCTTGCAGGCATTGCTGTATAGACTGACTGCACATAGGGGTACTACTGACATTGATGCGCTAAATCTTAAATTTTCTCCGCAACTGCTGGGTTTCAGGACCTGTCCTTTTGCCAGCTTGTGGGCCTCATCACAAGCTTGAGAACAAGGTATAGTTTGTGCAGAACTGCCCAGGTTAAGGTACCTTGAGACCGCGATATACGAAGTTCGTGTCGCCTGTGCTTGCAGGCATTGCTGTATAGGCTGGCTGCACATAGGGGTACTACTGGCATTGATGCGCTAAATCTTGAATTTTCTCCGCAACTGCTGGGTTTCAGGACCTGTCCTTTTGCCAGCTTGTGGGCCTCATCACAAGCTTGAGAACAAGGTATAGTTTGTGCAGAACTGCCCAGGTTAAGGTACCTTGAAACCGCGATATACGAAGTTCGTGTCGCCTAAGCTTGCAGGCATTGCTGTATAGACTGACTGCACATAGGGGTACTACTGGCATTGATGCGCTAAATCTTAAATTTTCTCCGCAACTGCTGGGTTTCAGGACCTGTCCTTTTGCCAGCTTAG